>CAHIKZ030001646.1:1292500-1877500 GCA_903632075.3 Acanthosepion pharaonis
AACATTAATGTATTAATAATTATAACCAAGGTTTGTTGTCAAGTTTTTTGAATTTTCATATACTTCTGTTTTGATTGGCTGTTGTAGCTTATGTAACAGCGTTTCCCCTAGTGAGGGGTGTTTGATTGATTTGAACATTTTAAAACTCTTTATTCTACATTCAACAACATCACTTGATAAGACACTAGAAGTGTTGAAACAAAATGGCTATTTTTGTAGTGATTTTATAACATGTTTATGTTATAATTTTTTAACACACACACACACACAGGTAGTCCATCTAAAGAAAATAGTTTTTGGTTGGTTTGGCTTGTTATGTTTTACAGCATATCAACCTCAATGGGTTATTTAATAACAACTTTTTTTTTTCCCCTGGTATTATTTTCTTTTAGCAAAAATTATTTCTGGTAATATTTTTTTCCTCAAAAATGTAAAGCTGGTAATATTATTTTAAAACATGTATTTGCTGGTATTTTTTTTTTTTTTTTTTTTTTCAAAAATATATTGCTGGTAATATTTTTATTTTTTTTCCGCCCCCCCAAAAAATATATTGCTGGTAATATTTTTTTTTCAAAAATATATTGCTGGTAATAGTTTTTTTTCCTTCAAAAATTTATTTCTGGTAATAATTTTTTACAAAGTATTTTCTGGTATTAAAAATTTTTTACAATGTATTTCTGGTTTTACATTTTTATAATGCTTTTTACCTCAGTTTCGGGGTTAACCATTTGCCCATAGCTGGGACCCTAACAGATGCTACCACCCTGCGTCAGGGTGGACCTGGGAACACCAGCAATTGAGAGGTGGTTCCACACTCCTCAAGACCTCCTGACCAGAGGCCTTGCTGTTGGACATAGTTTTCTTGATCGGGATCAACTTCATTCTGACAATGTCAAGCCGCATTGAAATACCTTTGACAGCATCAGTGGATGGAGAAAAGAGACATGCTGCATGGGCAAATGCCAATCTCTCACAAAATCATGCCCAAGCCTGTGCCCTGGAGAACAATCACTCACACTATGATTTATGCCGAAGACTGGAGCAAGGAGAGAAGAAATAGAGGCTTACCAGTGGGGAGAAGCATGCTTGAAGGAAAGAAAACAACACAGCAACATCAGGGAAGAGTGTCTTCACATGCATTCTTGTACAGCCATAACAGATGCTGCGCTGCAATCAGCAGCTGAAGCATAACTCTTTGGGCGTTGATCCAGGGTCTCTCAAGACTGACAGATGCCACTTATATTAATCTAATTTTATATCTCCCATTCAGCCAGTATAAAAAATAAAATTATTCTTTACACTGAGTTTAATAAAAGCATATAGAATAAAAAAAAATTACATACTTAAACTATAGGTTATCTATGATTAAATAAAATTTAGTTTTAAAATTAAATTCTTCATTATCACTTCTTTAGGTTCTATTTTTACTTTTTTTTCCCTCCCATGTTTTTTTTAGAAAACAAAAAAAAACAAAGAAAAAAAAAAAAAACAGTGGGAGAATGTATTGTCCTTTGATCTCACCGGCTAATATGCATAAATTTTCATTCTGTTTTAAGTAAAAAGGTAAAAGCATTACTTTTTTAAAAAATACAATTAATCCTTCAATTGACTAATAAACTTTGAAAAATTTCTAGCACAAATATTGTAATTAAAGAGAATTTTAAATTTGTGATAAACATTTTTTTTGTATACAATGGCGGCTTGATGAGTGACAAAAAAAGTACTAATGCTTTAAAAATGCCTAAAAGTGTATGTGTGTGTGTATATATATATATATATATATATATATATATATATATATATATATATATATATATATATATATATATATATTTTACTTTTTTTAATTTGGACTAGCTTTAGATTTTTACCTTTCAAAAAGAACCAAAATTTAAGTTCAAAGAAGGTATTTAAAATGTGTTTTTTAGTTTGTTTTTTTTTTTTAGAAAGTCTGTGGCAGTCTTAAAAAAAATGAATTTTAATTGGAAAATTACATATAAATGTACAAATGTAAATAAAAATTTTAAGGAAAAAAAAAAGTTAACATATTTAGTGATTTATGTAAGCATTTTAGAGGTTATAAAATCCTGCCAACTTCTGGATTAACTAAGTAATTCTATTTCAGTAAATGACATCTTGAAATTCTTTTTTTTTTTCATAGTACTACTACTACTAATAATATCATCATCAGCATTATAAATAAACACACATATGCTATAATCTTATGAAAAAATATATTTATGAATAAAGAATCCATGAAAATAACGAAGGGAAAAAATGCTATTTTGCATGAGGTTCTTCTTGTGCTGTGTCCCATGGTGATTATGCCTCTCCACAACTTCCTGTCCTTTGTAGCTCTTAATAAATTGTTTTTTTTTTTTCTTTATTTCCCCTAAACCCTGTTCCATCATCCATTTACTTAAGCTCAAATAATGCATAATATACTTGATGTATGTTATGCATTGTTTTCCACTGTTCCTCAATCTGTTCAGTGAGTATCAATGTTTTTATCTAATCATAGTAATGTAATAAAGTTTGTTTAATCAAGTCTTCAAGATCAAATAAGGTGATCAAAATAGTGAAGCTTTATAACAAGCAATTATAAATTTGAAATACTAATTTACTACATATCAACAAAGTGCAAACTTTTAGAAGTAAAAATTTATAAGTTCTTAAATATTCATACATAAAAATAATCTGCTAAACATACAAGATACCAAAAACAATATTGTTTAATAATTACAGATTTTTTTTTAAATCTTAACTATGCAAAACTGTAATTGTAAAAATAAAATTCTTCCTAGAAAACAGAAAAAAAACTTATATATATTTCCAACAGTTTTATTTTGCATAAATCTACAAATTATGCTTTAAATGAAAGCATATATTGGGTCAGAACAAAAATCCATAATTTTTTTTTTTTTTTTAAATCTTTATAAGTGAATTTCCAAGACTATTTACATATTCATATGTAGATTTATTTAACTACATGTGCATTATTTTGTTCCACTATTTTTAACCAGCTTTAAGGCAGCTTCATGAATGCATCCTTCCAGAACTTGCCAACTTTCTGGGTGATGAACTGTTTTAAGTGATTTTTACAGGCTTCCAGAGAATTGAAGTACTTCCCATCAAGAGAATTTTGTAGTGTATGAAGTAAGCAGTAATTTGAAGATGCAAGATCAGGTAAGTAAAGCAAGCATAGCAGGGCATCTTAACCAAGCGACATCAATTTGCAAAGGAACATGAAGTCTGGCTGGTATTGTCCTATTGGCCAAATTTGTATACTTTCCATCTGCCTTTAATAAGTCCAACTGATAATAGTATTTTCTGAATCCAAATCAGATTTTGAGAAATGAGCTTATAACACACAATGCTTTTTCAGACCCACCAGTTATAAAGTATCACCTTTAATTAACAGTACCTCATTTTGTTTTCTCCAGGACCTTTTTCACTCCACACTGTTGTAAACAATGTATTTTTCAATGTCTGTGATCATTCTTTAGAAAAATGGGTTATTTTGTTTGTTTTGAGCAGAGAATTGCAAATTGAAATGCAGTTCATTAAATTTTTTCCATTAAATCTTTAGGTACCGAAGTGATTCATATATCAAAGTGTTTTCAAATGCCTTTCAACACTCATATCCGATAGAAGCATCCCTTCAATGTCCCATGTTATGTGACCTTAGATATTTTTTTAAAAATTGGTTTCAATATACTGCAGGTATGCTGAAATGCTATCTTCTGGATCAAAATTTCCGAGTCTGAACCTAGCAATCCAATTACAAACTACTCTGTTATGGCACCATCTTGATAAATGGCATATATCATTTTTGCTATTTGTGCAGCATTTTTTCCTTTCCAGAAGTAAAATATGAAAATGTATCAAATTTACCTCCATTTTTCATTTTTAACAAAAACATTTAAAATTCACAACCCACACACTGTGGTTGCATAGAAAGATACATTGAAATGCCATCTTTCAGCACATGTCAAATTTTAGTTATGCATCAAAAACCAGGTTTTCAACCACCACCTACCAAAAAACATTAAACTTTTGTTCTAACCCAATATTAAAAGCAAAAAAATTTGACAAATTTTAGGTCTTGTCTCTTACAAATTATTTTTAATATACTTGTACTTTTTATAAGCTTCCATTTAAAAAAATGGACAATTTCACATTAACAGCTAAAATGTACTTAAAGTAAATCAAGTGAAATAATAAAAATAGTCTATCTACCGAACCAAAAAATAAAAATCTTTTTATGTTTTAAAAAATTAAAAGTTGAACAGGAAGAAATTTAAAGTGATAACATTCAAAGAATTTCTAATCATGATCTGTTTTAACTAGGATACCAATTTAAAAAAAAAAAAAAAAAAAAAAAAAAAAAAAAAGAAAGAAAGAAAGAAAAATTGTTTGCAGTAAACTGAGTAAACCAATAAGATAATCAATTACCTTTGTACATTTGGAAATAGATTTCAAATCATTACAAAATTAAATCTAAAATCTTAGAATGTGAATGCAATATAATTGATCTTTTGAATCGCTTTTGATGTATTTCTTCAGGAACTAAATTATCTTCTCAGCAATTTATGCTTATCATATAAATGCTTCAGTTTAATCAATCAACACAACCACAAACAAACCGAAGATTTTTATTAAGTTAACAATATGCTTTCTAAAATCTATCTTTTGTTAACAGCCTTGACCTGCAACATAATTTGCTTTCTATTATGATCTGACTATACAAGAAAGCAATCAACATTTGCAGAAATGAAAGAAATTCTCAAATGTTTTAAAATTTAAAAGAATGAGTTTTTCAAAGATGGATTTTCTTTATATATATATATATATATATATATATATATATATATATATATATAGAGAGAGAGAGAGAGAGGTATTCAATTGCTTTTTTTTTCCCCTCAAAAAATTTAACATTTTTTTTTTTAAACTGTTATTCAATTCATATATTTTAATGCATGTTACATAACACATTGTTTTCAATGATTTTCCTTTTTTTGAAAATTTATGTAGAGAAAATATCAAGATTTTTCTACAGTCTTCAAAAAGACAAATATTTAAGTTTTATTGATACGATGCACAGAAATTACTATAAAATAATAAAGAGCATTATTTTTTCAAACTCAAATAAAATGTTTTCTCAAAAACCAAAACCATTCTTTATTACATAACAATTAAAATTTTACATTTGCAAATCCACTTATATTTTGCATTAAAGTGTGAAATATATAAAATTACTACCAAGAGAGGGTTAATTTAAATGTCCTTTTGAAAGGTTTGTATGTTCATTCAAAATGTTTTTACTGTATTACATTATTGAAAAGTCACAACTGTTATAAAACAACTAAGTTCTAAGAGTAAAAATGATATTTGAGCTTCACTTAAAAAATGTTTTTAAATATCAAATAAATATCAAAGAGAATCATGCAAATAATTGCACAGAAAATGAGCTGGCAGAACACATTCTCTACTGCCATGGTGAAATGATCAGTTTTAAATAGGAAAGGGATGTTAATGTCTCAGATACTATTATAACATTGGTCTCTTTAGCTGATTTATTATAATTAAAGTCAAATTCTTTAAAAGGATTAACAGAGAGAGAAAAATAAATCCATTAAGACAATTTAGCCTTGAAAAGGAAATGGAAAGATGGAAGGTTGTATCTGTTTCACCCTACCTCTGGTCTTTCTTTGTACCATCTTTAATGTATTGCTAAAACTGAGTCACATTCCTGGGTGAGTCTACTTGAATGAGTAAGGTTGGTGGTAGAATTAGAATTTGCTTACTGCTAATGCTTATTTCTATGTTCAGAAATTCTTTCCTACCCAATTCTCCATAACTCAGCATGCTTCATAGGCAGACTGATTCACATTCAGAAGCATGGAATTAGGGAAAAAGAAACATTTCAAAGATTAAAGTAGTTTACAATAAGCAGGTGCTGCATTTTAATCATTAGCTAAACCTACCTAAGCACATTCTCAGAAATGATAGTCATGACTGTTGTGGCTCCAATAATATTTATTTAGAAGTAAAAGAATTTAATTCTGTTAAAATACAAGTTCCTTCATTACTCTTAAGATGAAATGTTTTATTTGCAATCTAATTAAATAGTTATTTAAGGCTAATTTGAAAATCAAAGATGAAAAAGTAAATATTCAGTTATTACATCACTAGTCTTGATGTTTTTCTACAACCAAAAATGTCATGAAATCAAATCAACTTCAAATAAGAAATTTGAAGTATCAATTTATTATGCAACTGGATCCAAGGATGCCAACTTGTAATTTAACTTGTTAATTTGTACCAAAAGAATTATAAATTGTTGCACTGTGGAAAGTACACTACAGCTATATTCATATTTAGATTTTAATGAAGTATATATTTATTATTATGCACCTTTCCTACTACAAATAGTAGAGTGTAGAAAGTTAATGGCTAAATAAGAGGTTTCCAAACATTATGTTTGAAATACTCTAAAACTTTTGTGACATTACTTAAATTTTGTGAGCCAAACCAATTATATTATTCAAAATGCATATTCTGATAAACCTGTCATCATTTGAATAATGACTAAACATTATTAACAAATCCAATGCTATGAACAATGAAATTGATTACATTTAACTTCAAATTCTGAATTTAAATATTCAGACTATGGTGATTCTTAAAAAAGATCTCTTAAAAGAAAAAGATCTCTTAAAAGAAAAAGATCTCTTAAAAGAAAAAGATCTCTTAAAAGAAAAAGAGCTCTTAAATTCTTTACCAGAATATCATCATCATAATAAACAAAAATTGCTTAGCTATAAAGTAGCAAAGTCTCAGCAATATTTTCAATTATAGTTATTAATGACAAAAAAATAAATAAACCAATAAATAAAAATAAAATAGAAAAATTACAAGAATTTAATGTGAAAAACAAGTTTTCTGTTTGCTATTAATTTATTGAAACTATATTGGAACAAATTTGTTATGACTAACAGAAAAGAATTCAGATATTGATTATCGGTATGAAAGAGTTCAATCATAAATACTCACAAATCCATGATCCTATTTGATGAATAAAAATTATCTTTACCATTATGATGCATAAATAGCATTTATCAATAAAAGATTTAGAAAAAAAATGGATTATCTACCACTGTCACTTACACCTACTGATTTCTTTTTTAAAACTTATGTACTTAAATGATTTCATAACTAATACTGAAATTGTTGAGAATATAAAATCACAAGGATAGATGATTAACAAAATATGCTTCTGCTGTACAGGTCACATTATAAAGATGAATGACTCCTCTACCAAAAGTTTTATTGTTCAGTAAAGAACACAACTTGCTGACAAAAAAAAAAAAAAAAAAAAGAAAAAAGAAAAAGTCATCCACAATCTAGCTTCCTTTTTAAGAAAACTGCAGAACCACTGTTGTGAAAAACAGATGAAAAATCCAAATTTCAACAAAAGAAATTAACCTTATCATATTTAAACATTCTGCATGTCCTATATTGACCTCATCAAAAAACCTATATAAGATGTGAAATGCTTTATTAGATCTTAGCATTAAATAACTTCTACAATTTCTGAAGTATAGTGCAAAATCAGTGCTCAAATAAGTGATATACTGACTTTATAGCAGTTCATTTCCTACTTCCAAACAACAATATGACAAATATATTAGCAAGTTTTTAATGCAAAGAAAATTAATTTTCCTGTTCATACTAATAGATGATAATATTTTGGAGATACTTAGCTGTCGAATAGAGATTAGCAAGTTAATCTTGCAGACTGTTAGTAGTCATAAGATCAAGCCTCACTACATGTCCACACCTGTACCATACTAAGTTTAGTATATATATTTTTTTTACTCAAGACTTCATAGCCTACTTCTTAATAGACAGTATACTAGTAAATAGTTTAAAAAAAAAAAAATCTATTACAATTACAACCGGAATGAAAGTCTTTCAATTAAAAAATGGTCAAAGCATTCAAACAGCTACTTAAAATAGCTGCAAGGCAAAATAGACCATCAGTTATCTTTAAAAGCTTAATAACTTAATGGCTAGAGGAAGGTAACTTATACAAAAAGTGTCCTATTTTCACCATAACATCAATTCTGACCTTTGTGAAAGAGCTTAATGCTAACATCAGATAAACAGGGATACTATTCTGTTACCCAACATAGTTATCTTTAGAATTTAAATAAAGTAAGAATCCATTTTCCTTATTTATTGTTACTAAATTTTTGAATCTTATAGCAAAACTTATTATCTTGAGAAAAATCTTTAAAAAAGTTTCATTAAATGTTTCTCACAACATATCAGTTTCATAAACTACATCCTAATATTGAAACTTGTTCAGGCTGAAATCATGCGCAATATATCCTAAATATATTTTAATTAGGTATTTTCAAAGAAGAATATTAATTTACTTTAGACAAACATGAGAACATATATAGTCAATAATGTCTTGAAATTAGAAAAATCCTTTTTTTTTTCTTTATCAAATTCACATTAACCATTTAGATAGCATCAATTTAAATTTAACTACTTTCATTTTAGAACAGGACTTAAATAATTTCAAAACAGGATTTTAGAAATACACACACAAAGACAAACTGAATTATTTAATCAGTTACTGCATTGTTAACAAAGTTTTTTTTTTTTTTTTCCATGCAAATATAATTTTTCAGTTAGATGTATATAAAGAATGATTTGTTTCTAGTAAATTATTTTAAATATACACAACTATTTCAACATTGCCAAAATGCCCTATCATCCAGCTCACACTCCTCCCCAGTCTTCTGAACAAGAGTATAGGCTTATCCCTTGTTTCAGGTCCCTTCTAAAATATTTTCATTCTCTTTCACCCAGTAGCCCCTTAGTGACGTTGTCATCTGGTTTGAGGAGAATTGAGAGAAAAATATTAATTCACCTTTTCATCATATATACTGTATTCTCAATTTGTATATACAAAATTAGCATTACAGAAATATAGTTGACAAAATTATTTACGATATTTCTAGATTCTCCATATTTATTTTATGCGGTTGTATGAAGAGTTACAAAATGTTATCTTTTTAATCAAAGTATGAATAAGATTATTATACTCATTTTGTTATCTTGAAAAATATTCAAAACAGATACTAAAGTAAAATGTTTGTTTTTTTTAATTTAGAGTACATTAAGAAACATTACAATAAAAGTTAACTGCATAAAAACAAATAAAATTCAAACCGTAAGTGTATATTTGTAAATTATATTATTGATATATATAGTCTTTTTTCCTCATTTTTTAACAACAAATACTTATAAAGTTTCCTGATGAGATTTTAAATTTGAATGGTTATTGAAACAAATTTAACTTTAAAATGGGATAAATTCAAATAGTATTATGTATTAAATGAAATAATTATTTTGACAATGGACTGTTAATCCAAACAAGTTCATTTAATATCAACTGTGCTTCAAAACATTCCACTTTCAGCTGTATTGATCTGAATATACAGAAGGTTTGTTTTTTTTTTAACTTTGGATATAAACTTATTTTGATGAATGTAAAGTATGGTGTCAAGATATTTGTCAAAGTATTTTTTTATATAATTTCTTAATACACATAAAATAAGTACCAACATAAAGATTTTACAAATTCAATGAGATATATGAATTATGTTAAATAAAAATATTGGTAAAACATTACAAGATGACATCTTGATAAAAGATAACTAAAGATGTTCAAGGACAATCATGGTTCTCCACAACTTCCTGTCTTTTGTAGCTCTTAGTAAATTTTGTCTTTTTGCTATTTCTCTTAATCCTTGTTCTGCCAACCATTTACTTATTAGATAGCTTACCTAATAAGCATACATACATAGCCTATGTATGGTTTTCCTCTGTCCTTGCCTTCAGTATGTACTGTGAGGATCAAATTTTCTAAGCCCTCTTTTCTCTTTATGTACCCTAGAAGTTTCAACTCTCTTTCTGATGCTAAGTGTAAATGGTCATTTTTGCTTCCCTTTTCTAAAATGTTGTCATTGCTCACATGTTCAGTCCATGGTATCCTCAGCATCCTTCTGTATAACCACATTTGTTGCCTCAAATCTCTTCATCTGTGAGGAGATTGTTCAGCAGTCAATGCCATATAGGACTGATATTAAATTACAGTTCAGTCCACTTTTCTTTATTTCTAACAAAATTTTCCTGTTTCTTAATGCTTAGCTTTTGGAAGGCATCTTTCACTATCCCAGTGTGCCTTCAGATTTTGGTGTCACATTTACCATCTTATTTATCAACCATATTTTCTTTCAAGAACATTTTTTCTTTAGGAAGAAAAAGTCAAAATTTCTTTTCCGATTATATCATGCCAGGTCATTAATATCAGATCTTGATATTTAGCAACAAATGGTACAATTAGTCAAATCAAAATAATTTCTTCCTATATATTTTGATATTCTGTAAACTTGTCTAATTACATAGAGGCCAATAACATCAATATATATAATTATTCTATCATAATAAAATTCAAATGTTTACCAGCATAAGCGAACTGACAAATTGCTTAAATTCTCTAATATTTAAACAATATGGTACAATATCTGTCTATATGGTACAATTTAAAACTAATTTCAAGTTTGGGGAAGTGAAGCTATATTAAATATGAATAACATGATAGATTCACAAACAAAATAAATGCTAATTTTTCTTATTTTTACTTTATGACTATAATTAACACTGCAAAACTTAAATGAAGTACTGAAGGAAAAGTCTTCAAATCCATTTCTGAATAGAAATGTGGAGAATTCTATCAAACTAAGATGAACAAAATCAACTACTGATGTGCGTGCACACATACTTGTGTATGTTTGTGTGAAACAATCATACTATTGAAAATATTACTACAAAATTTTTTATACCAGTTTAATTTTACTGAAATGTGTAAATAGATATTTTTAATCAGAATGCATCAACAAGAAACCATCAACTTCCCATTTCTATGAATAATTTAATTTTGCTAGTGTAGATATTAAAAATATGTAAATAGCATGGAAAAGACAGATGCTCTAGATAAGAAAAATACTTTAAATGTAAGTAAACAAGGACGTTTTTAAGTAGAACAAAATTTTTAAAAAATAAAAAAATAAAAGTCAAATGGTGAAACTATCAACTAGAATTTTTTATATTAGCATGTACAACAAACAAAAATGATCATTTTTTAGTTATAAACAGAAGACATTTTCAAAATTATCTTAAAGTGTATACCTCATTTAAGAGCTAAACGGTATTTTTTATGGATGCACAATATTTTTTAAAATTTTAAACCTATAAAAGGGAACTTTTTTAAATTGAATTATTTAAAAACCTCTCCGAGTCTAATTAACATATATTAAAAACAATTGTTGGTATATAAATACTTTGAATGAAAAATTTCAGGTGTAAACATTTTTTTTCAAGATTAATTCACATTAAAAAAAAAGTGTTACAATATAAAAAATAAAATTTAGCCAAACTAATAAAACTTGATATAGTAGAGTAACTGTGTGTGCAGTATTGTAACTAGTGCAAAGGGAAACAAATTTCCATTATCCAAAGTGAAATAATACAAGGGGGTACTGAAAAGTTATTAAGAAAAGCTTCAAACATGAACAAAAATAATTCAGCCACACGAACATACAGAAATTAATAGAAACAAAATTTTGACAACAAAAAGAAGACAAAAATAAAACAAAACTCACCTTCTATATGGGAATAATCCGAATTTTGGCTGACTTTTTCTGGATCCATCCCAAAGCCACTGAATAAGAAACGAACAAGTTTCTCAGCATAGTGCAAGAATTTTGCACAGAAAAACATTGCAATAACAAACATAACTTTTATAAGCAGACAAACAGCAGAAAGTATGAATGAAAGAATGCCCTTTGCTTTTAAATTTCGAAGAGATTTTTTAAAATTGTTATGCTGTTGTAAAGGCATGATGATGATTATAGAAAATAATTCATCATGGATAAAAAGCGACACATAGTGGATGCAAAAAAAATCCACCGAAAAACACCTAGCACAGGTGAAGTTTAATGTATTAATTATTCCATTATGTAATCCAAGAAAAAAATACATAGAGTTTTCTTTCTTTCTTTGGGACAGTCATTTTGTTGATAGTTCTTCCATAGTTAGTGCAGGATAATTTGTAGCAACCACTAGTGCCACAGCCATGTTATCTTGTGCTGAATGCCTCATGTTTCAGAGTGGATACAGGATAGGCATTTTTGTTATTGTCAAGTCAGGAAGTATATTAATTCAACAGCAAAAGATAATGTAATAATCTCAACAGGATCAGCCCAAGTTGCATGGCTTCAAACAGCTACAGATATACATCAACACACACAAATAAGAGTTGTAGGAGTAAAAGCTAGTCTGCCTGCAAATAAACAAAAAAATCAGTAGTAGCCAGGTAGGAGTACTGCTACTAAGCACTAAACAGAGAAGCCGCCTTTCAGAGGTAGGCAAGTAGTAATTCCAGGTTTTAGTTTCTGTCCAGATGAACCACTGTCTGCAGCTGACAGAAAAGTACTGTCACTAAACAAAACTGCCTACTAACTGTAGTATCTGGGATATACATTGTATATTGCTCAGCTGACATTTCATTGTCTAAACACAAACTCAAAATAATATGTAAAGATTACAGCCTACAACTAGTGACACATACTCATAAAACTGATAAGGATTTACAGGCTTTATTGACATTTCATTTCTAAATTTTACAGACATAACCTGTTGATTGCTAAGTTTCTAGAGTGTACCATCATAGCCATAAACAGTACTAATTTGACAATTTTTTGTAAGCTTTTTATGAGTGCTAACCTTATTGTAGTAAAAATGATAACTAAAGTTATTTATTAATAACTTCAATGTGTATCTAATCATGTTTACAAATATTTAGTAAAATTCAATCTTGGCCCTTGATGTATCATCATTCTGTTTAAGTGGTCAAATTGTAAAAATATTTTTATCAAAATGTAATTCTGCTTAATGTATTTGCTTCTATTAAAACCAAATACATATCTTTGTAATTATTTAGTCATGCTAATAACTTAGGACAGAGTTGCACCAAATTCTATCAATCCCAGATAATAAGAACAATGAAACTGTGTTTCCCATCTAACAAAATTCCAAGAGAAGTCGTTTGTTTCACCAGTTATACATTTTAAATAATACAAGCGGAGAGAGAATCAACTTCATTTATAATTTGAATATTTCCTAATCCATTCCTGGTCAGTAGCTAGCACATGCTACAATTTTTCAGTTGGTAAAAGGGAAATATAAAAGTTAAAACTTGAGAAAAAAGTTATATGCATGCAAGCATGTGCTTGGTTGGCCATCTCCACTCTCTCCTCCCTTATGACTAGAACGATCTTTCAACAGGAGATAACTTGATGAAAGCCACAGAAATATTTACATAAAGAGTGACATCCTAAAATTCAGAATGTATAAAAGGCAAACTAAACATGCCATATGCTTTCTCCTTCAGGAAATAAAAACAACACTCAACAGAAATTAATATTTTCCCAAATCTTCTTTCAGAATATTAAAAGAAATTTATAAGCAGTTTTTACTAGTAGAAATGATAATCACTTTGATATAACATTCCTTTCAGTTTTGTTTAATAAAAAAAACAAAAAAACAAAGCGAAATAAGTAAATTAATAATCACATACAATGAGTTCATTTTATAGAAGAACCCTCAATTACCCCACCTCAGATTCTTCTAAATGACTGAGAAAAGAGCAAATGGCTTTTATGTGTCCTGAGAACTAGCAGCCAGGAAGGACATAATTTCTGCTATTTCAACATAGTAGTAGATTTACTCTAAATAATATGCTATTTCACATTAACTGTTTTAAGTTACTTAAGTCAGTACAGTGCTAATAAAGTAGTGAAGGTAGGTGTATTACTCTTGATTTAGCAAACCTATACATGAGACTGCTGGAAAGTATTTCTTGATAACTTTCTTTCCCTCCATTTTTCTGGTTGTAATAAATTTACTTCAGCTTAACTAACATCTTTTTAAAATACATGCAAGGGATTGTGTTTGGTGTAGACAAAAATAACTTTCAGAAATGTCTAAATATTTGTAATCTAGTTCTCGTTAAGAATCAAACATTTTAAAATTCTGTGAAAATCTCATTGTAATTAAAATACACTTTATTTTCAAGCAAAAAAATTTAATTTGTTCATAAAACTTCTTTGGAAACAGATCATTCATAAAAAAAAAATTTTGTGTATATTGTAATATCTACTACAGTAAACAAAAGTTTTTAAGCAAATGGAACAGGTTTCACTATAAGCCTAAAAATTAGCTTACTTTAGCAAGTACCGGTAAATTTTAGTTACAATAAATGTTACTAACATGATACTGTTGATTTTAACTCAAATATTTTACATGGCATAAAAGCAATAATATAAATGAATAATAATACAACTTAGTTTACAAATAACCCTACAGCAACATTATATATATATATATAAGAAATTTAGTAATATTTAGTAAAATTATAAAAATTACATTTAATATAACATTTCTTTTATGCAAGTACTTTAAATACAAGTTAGAAAAAAATGTCTTTTTATAATATTTAAATTTAACAGACATGACTGACATCTGAAATAAACATTATCAAATAAGACAATTGTTTGATCTCTGATAAGTTATCATTCATTCTTTATTCTCTTTATATATTTCTGCTTAGTGGCTTTAAAATATGGAATTAACAATTTGCACTCATCAGGAAAACTTTCCTTATTTGTGCTTAACAAGAAAACCCAATAAATCAAAAACAATTTGTATCAAAATTCAAAGTGCACAATCCCACTACTACTCACTTCAGTGCTATTATTTATTTTTAGGACATTTGCTATTATTTAGTTATCATCCTTGAGTGACCAGCAAATGATAGTGGTAATACAAGAAATACCTAAATGATACAAGTACACAGTTATATAAACACAGATGATAAAACATCTGCAGAAATTAGACTGGTTGGGTGTTTTCATACAGTCAGACATCCTAATTGTTATTTCAGAAATTTTTAGTTTGCTATCAGCCAATTTCTAAAAACTGAGATTAGTGAGATTCCACATGCACAAATAATGTTAATAGCTTATTAAATTAAAAGATGATTATGTAAAACAAAAATTAAATTTAATAATCATTTTAAAAGTAAAATATATACTGATTAGTGCATTTTATATAAAATTTCATGCTATAGTTTATAATATTAATCTGAGCAAATTACATGACGAGTTAAAAATTTAGGTTCCATTTCAGATGCCATATCATTTATCACTTCAATTCAAACAACTTAGCATATAGGAGCTTTTAGGCACTCCTCAAATGAGTTAATCAGATCTAAATCAAAGAAATAAGTACATATATAAGTAAAAAAAAAATAATTATGAAGTTCATGGAAAGAACTATTTTAATATGTGAAAGACTTTGATTCAATACTACTTTTACAGTAAAAACAAATTACTTGGTATTGACAGTATTTTGATTAAAAAAAGAAAAATGTTTATACTGTAAAAATAGTTAGAAAAGGAGAAATAAATTACAATTTTGGTATTTATTATAGATCTGAAGACAATAATGACTAATGAATAAAATTCTTATGATCTTAAATAGTGCATGTATGTACACTTGAGAACCTAGCTAGCCTTAAGAGAAGAGTTTTGCTTCTTCATAATATAGCTTAATAAAGAAGTAAAGAAGTTGCCATGTCCATCAAGATGCATCTTAATGATGAGAACATCTACTTCTAGAACTACATGAATATTCATACCTTATAAATATCACATTTTATAAAGAATATATAACTAAACATGATCATGCATACGTTTATAAAAATTTAAAAAATCTTGCTAAAAATCTGACACCGAAACCACAAATCTAAACACAATACGGCTGAATGAAGAATCAACTTCATTGACAAAACTGCCAATACAGCTTAGTAAAATCTGTCAAGTTATTTTAGCACAAAAAATAGTAACATTAAAATTCCATTGTATCCTTTGCTTAATACCCACTTTATTAGAATTGAATCTAAACACTTACCTAAACAAAAGCTATACATGTATATCTTTATACTAATTAAAAAAAAGTTATTAATAAAAGTTTATCATCTGCAAAGTGAAATCAGAGCCTTACAGAAACAATATTTTCACAAGTCAGCAAACATGGGTCCATAATTTATATAAAGCTTATTATATAAATGACTTTCAAATGATCTGTTATTGTTTGACAATCTGCAAAAATTTAAACTATTAAAAAGATTTTCAAGTCTACCTTTTATAAATTCAAATAACAGATAAATGTATAGCAAAAAATAAAAAGAAACATAGCTGTTACACATTCTCTTCCTTTGATCACATATACATATGTATTAGTACACACAAAAGAATTTAAAAAATTTTAAGCCATTCAACAAATTTATTATTGAAGAGATTTGCTAAAAGCTATTTAGAACCATTTTTATTCAATTCTCAATTTGTTTGCTTTCCTTACAAAGAATCTTTTTGTATTTACAACTTGTAAAGTTAATTAATTTTCTAGTTAAATTTAATCCAATTAGAAGCGCATTTCTCAATTTTTCACTCACTGATTCTGCAACAACAATAAAACAATCTGAGAGTATTTTGTGTGCAGTAAGAAATAAAATAACTGTTCTCTGTACAGATTAATTTGCTATTTAACAGATTTTTAATGTTACTTCAAAAACAGTATCAAATTCATTTCTGAATAAAAAACAATGCCAGTATTATCTATGCAATATTTGAAGATGTTACTGAATGAAAGCAATTAAGTTCTATTGTACAATAAACTGATAGTTTTTGCATACTTTACAACCTAAATTAATACTCATAGTTTTTAGAATAAATATTTAATTTTAGTGTCAAATTTACTCTACATCTTAATTTTTTTTTTAATTTTTGAAATTTAATGAAAAAATACTTATAACAGGGGATTTAAAATCCAATATGAAGTTGAATATTCATAAAGACAGTTATATACTGTATAAATGTTTGTTTAATGATATTTAAAAGGTGTTTATTTATTTGGGTTGGGATAAAATGTCAGCAAGAAAAAAGTTTAAGTTTTGTATAACTAAAGAAAAAAAAAAAATTATAACTAATATTTTGTTTTTTGTCTTTATCCAACAGTATTGAATAAATTTAGAAATCAAAATTAAAGTGATGCCAGAAATTCAAGGAATGGCCCATATCCTATTGCTCACATCCTATTTAATAGGATAAAGTAAATAGCAAAATAATGTGAAGGATGTTCTTTAGCTATATTGATAGAGGAAAGTGTTTTATCACAATACTTTTTTTTTTTACTAAATATAGAGCATCTGCCATTCAAAGTTGAGATTTGTAAATATCTATAATAATCTAATTTATATTATTATCAAGTTTTATTTAGAACTAAAAACATTTAGAAATAGGAATTTAGTAATAAAAAAAAAATTCAGTATTTGATTTGATCAGATAACCTATAATTTACAGAAAAAAACCTGGTTAAAAGTAAAGAAACTATTTTATAATTCCTTTTTGGAGTTACTTCTGAAAAATAAATCTATAAAAGTTACTATTTTCATAAGTATTATCAATAAAAGAAATGGTTAATCTTTCTAATCTGTGATCAAATCACTGCTTCAATAAATCATTAAAAATTTAACAAAGATATGAATTAAATTAAAATGAAGAGTAAACAGCAAAAGCAAAAAAAATGATAAAAACAAACAACAACAACAAAAAACAATTGTTTTACTTCATTAAAGAAAAAACAAAAAATAAAAAAAAGATAAATCTAAGAAACAAGCAAATAATTTGTAAATGAGCATTCAATATATTCATGCCTAACACTGCTGGTTTTTCTATCTGGCCAGATCATAACTGCAAAGATGAAAGGGGACAGCAATAGATGGATATTGAAGATGAAGCAAAACAAAAGAATGTTTAAAAGAGAAAATGGCAAGAGATGAGATTAAAAGTGAACAGCAAGCAAGACTTATTAGTATTCAGTACATTTCAGGACAGGAACAGTGTCAGATTAAATCAGGACCAAAAAGGGGTAATAAGTATTAAAAAAAAAAAAAAAAAAGACAAGGACATCAACTAAATTTAGCAAGGCACAGAACTCATGACTAACAGAGGAAAGGAAAACATCCACACAAAAAAAAAAGAAAAAAAAAAAGAAAAAACATATGAATTAAAAAATTTGAATGACTGCATATATTGGACTATAGACATGAAAGGATTAAAACAGTAACTATTACTTTCTTTAGTACAGTTGCCTACAAAAATTTATGTTTTCTTATTTTCACTGTCATATAAAGAACCCAAGTGGTTTATAACAATACTGGAAAATGTACAAAAGAAATATAATCTCAAAAATACAGTTTAAAATATCAAATGAAGCACAGTATAACTTTAAAAAGTGTGGATTTATGTGACCTTTTAGTCAATTACTGGACTAACACATTATTATATGTCAAAATATAAAATGTGGAGACCTGCTTCCAATTTAGGATCCTTTATTAACTGGTAATATATACATTGAATAACATAATAGGCAAAGTCCTTAAATATTTTTGCAAAACGCAAAATTCATTTTTTTTTTTTTTTGCATGCCTTGTCCTTTTAAAATGTAGGCAATCATGGCTCTTCACAAATTCCTCTATTATCTGTGAATTGCTAAGCCTTTTTGGGAAGATAATGGAGTGGTTTCCTGTTACCTTTTCCTTGGTTTAGAATTCAGTCTTCCTTTCCTTAGATTGGTTGCTACCTGAGGCTAGAAATTGTTCTGCTATTTAACTAATAGCTGAAAGGAGAAGAGATGAATCCATACCATTCCCAAAGGCATGTATGAAAGTGAATGCAGCGAACTATGCTGACATTTGAATTCAACTAAAACTCCAAAATTCTCTAAAACTCCAACACAATTTGTTTCAGAATCATTAGTTAATTTAGAAAACATATCTGAATCAATAACTTTAGTACTGTAACAATAGTAAAAACTTAATTTAATACAAATTTTTATCTAAACCTAAATACTTTAGCATTTTATTGAACGAATCAAAAAAAAAAAAAAAAAAAAAAAGCATTCAGTTGTTCATGAAAGAATTTTTGTTGATTGCTTTTTCAAATCTATGTAATACACATAGAAATAAAAACTATTTTAGATGTTTTTAAATTGTTTTAAAAAAATATAAGCACTATGTTCATTTAGAATGAACCATTTATTTTGTAAATGATAGTCAATTGTAAGAGATTATGTTGATTTTTATTGAATAGCCTAAAATGTACATTCTGTTTTTGTTGTTAGATGATGGCATTCAGTGCATTTAAAGAAATTTTAACAGCGACCATATTAATAGGCACTTTTTCTCAAAATTGATATATTTCTGTTTGACATTATTAAAGCATTGAAGTTAGAAAAATATTTTCAAAATATTATGCTTTATATTTTAAAGCTAAAATAAGGTAGTAGCAAAAAAAAAATTGTGCAGTTGGTGGAAAAGGAAGTACTGTGAATGATGGAAACTTAAGAGTGGTTTACAAAGTTTCATGCGAGAGATTTCTTACTGAATGATGTTTCATGATCAGGTAGACCAGCTGAGATTGATAAGAATCAAATTAACGCATCAATTGAGATAAACATTATATCCACACAAGAGATAGTAAACATTCAAAGACAAATCAAGCACTGAAAATCATTTGCATCAACTTGGTTATGTTAGTCCCTTTGATGTGTAACTTCCATAGAAAGAAGTTAAGCAAAACCAATGTTCTAGACTTTATTTTCTGGTTTAATTTGTTACTTAAACTTCATGTTTACTATTTTTAAACAAATTGTAACAGGCAATGAAAGTGGGTACTTTACAACAGCATGAAACAAGATACTTTTGGTCAAGTAAAATGTAACATTTACTGAGTATACCAAAAGCTGGTCTTCATCCAAACAAGGGGATGCCATGTATAGGGTGAGATTGGAAGATAATCCTGTTACTTCTTTTCAGCAAAGTAAATGATTGATATGATCAAGTACAGCTCTCAATCAGATGAAATGAAGGTAACAACTTTAGAATTAGTTAAGCAAAAGGATACACTATTACATCAGGATTAAATGAAATTGCATATTTCTTTGGCAACCAGGAAAAAAAATTGACATAACTTGGCTGGAGAGTTTTTGGATATTTACTTTATTCACTAGATATTGCACCTTTGGATTACTATTTATTCTGGTCTTTACAATTATTTAATTTTCTGAAAACTAAAAAGTTATATAGAGCAATTCTTTACTGAGAAAGATGGAATTCTGAAACTGGAAGGATGAGATTATGATTTTGCCAAAAGACAACAAAATAAATTACTTAATAAATGCTGAAAATAAAAACTGCTTTAACTTAAACCTAATGAACCTTTTGGCCACCTATTAATAATACTCAAATGGTTCTTTTTAAATAAACATTCCAATAATTATTTAAATAAGCTCTTTTTACTCTAAGGAGATTTATTTAGCATTGATGAAACACAAACTTGTAAAATATTTTAGTCTACTGGGATGGGGGATCAATAAAGACCCAAATGTTAGCCAATAAATTAGAATATGCCTTCACCATCCATTAAAAAAAAAAAAAAAAAAAAAAAAAAAAAAAGTATCAAGATATGATATGCTGGGTTGAGAGTTAAGCAAACATAGCAAAAGCCATTTCTTTAGTTGAGTGGAAGAGCATTTAGATAATGAGAATATAATGGTGAAGAGGGAATAAGGCATAGTAATAGTAGCTCACACAGAGTATATGCAGGTAGACACAAGTTCAGATGATGACCAGCAGTGGGGGGCAAAGAAGAATCAGCCTGACCCCTGGTGTACAACACTATTATCAGTGCGTACTTGGTGCAGCCCTACTAACCCTTTGTGCATGGTGGAGGAGACATCAATTCGCTGGTGGCGCAAATGACAACATTGGCTGCAGCCAACAAGCCGCTGAAGTCTGTTGGAAATATGAGCACAGGAAACATCATAGCAATGAAGCATGCAACACAACAAACAAGCTACATATGAACAGTAGCAAAAATCAAATGTTTATAAACAACATTAATAGCATCATGCAGTTAATTATAAATCATTTAAAATTATAAGTTACAGCCTTTATAAATGTCATCCATTTTAATATTTACAAAAATTAAATTATGTTCTAAAACATTTTCTTTAATACTATCTTTAACGCAAACTTGCATAAATCCAATTGTTTTACTTTTCTATGAGAATTTTATCAAAAAATTTTTTTTAATGAAAAATTAAATAAAATCACTCATATTTGAATGGAATGTTATTTGTATTCATATTATTCATGCCAAGAAATTTTGTAGAAAGCAGAATGATAAAATAAACAGTTATTGATTTATAGACTAATCATGTCAGATTCTCATGATAGTTAAAATACACTTATGAATAAACCATGCAATTAATAAAAAATATTAGCATGCATAATTACTAAATGTACACCAAATATACACTCAACTTCAAATGGTAAACTTTGCATCCCTTTAAATTCTAATTTCAAGAGAATTAAAAAGAATAAAAATTGAGTAGAAAAAGAGTATATCCAGTAAAGAAATTAATTTAATCCTAACATAATTAATACTATCAGTATAAATATAAATGCATGATATGACAATATTATTATAAAAAAATAAGATTGCCAAAGTCTAATCTGAAGTATTATTAAAACAGGTTAAATAGTTCTTATTTTTATGGATTCATAATGTTGACTGAACTTGCTTACACACATTTTAATTTCACTAACAAGCATTCAATCAATTAATACTTAATCTGCTTTAATCATGTGTATTGCCAAAAGGGGCAACATACTTAAAATAATTATGCAAGAAACAAAAGGACAAACACAAAGAAGCAAACACAGATGTTTGCAAACACAAAAATGACAGGCAAGCTAATTTATAACTTCAGTTCATAGATTACATTTTCCTGTAACATCCATGCTTAATCATGTATAACAGAGCAACAGAAATTAACATGGAAAACTAGATTCAGAAATCAAATTATGCAAAGCTTTTATCAAAATTAATGACACACAAAAAAGTAAGACAACAAAAAGACCTGAGTACAATCAAGAAAATATTTAAAAATATAACTGAATATCTTATTTTAACCAAATGTCTTTATAAACTGTAGTATAAGTAGCTATATCTTTCAATGAAAGTGACGGGTAACAATAATCTATCACAAAAATAGCAAAGGGGATTTGAATAAGGGAAGAAAAAGTTAAGCTAATTTGGAACTAACTTTATTTGAGTCAGAATATTATTTAATATCCATTGATTTGTATAGAAAAAATAACATACTATGACAAAAATCAAATTAATGTTTTCAATAATGATATTCAGAGTAACAGAAATTACATGTCCTGATATAACTAACACCAAATTTCTACAACTGGCAATGAATATTTGGCAAAGTTTAATCTTCATACCTGCAAAAAAAATGGTGACAATGTGTCAAAAGGATAGTTTTTCTGACACTGCTTTCACTATATACTTCCTGAGCAATGTTCATTGTTTTACAAAGCTGTTTAGAATTTTAATAAAACCCAAATAAAGTGGATTTTTTTATTTTTGAGAATTGACAGCTTTTTATAATATAATTTAAATAAACAGATAAAAAGATGAAGAACTGAAATTATAAATTTTTGAAAAACTGCATTTTCCTGGCATCTTTCATTTGCCCTCATCAAAAATTCACAAAAAATAGGTCAAGAACATCTCTTCCTCTGAATCAAACATTCTTTTAATTTTACATTTTATTGATCGATTCATTCATTTTCTATGGATTATCAACCTTCTCAGGTTATTTAAAGCCAGAAAATATTTTTAGATTGTAAGATATATATTTTTTTTTTTTGAGATGAAAATAATTCAGTGATACAAGTCTTACTAATTAACCCATAGCTGGGGTGAAAAGAGGTGGATTCATATCTTTCCCAAGAGTATTTGCACATAATGAATATAATAAACAAACTGGAATTGGAACTCAGCTCTCAGATTAACAATTTCAAGCCATTATCTATGACACCACCTGCAGATCCAAGCTTATAGCACCTGGTATTTCCAAGTGGTCACCCATATAAGTACTAACCAGGCTCGATACTGTTCAACTTTGGTGACTGTATCAGAACCAAGGTTTCAATGTGACATGGCTGTAAACCTTTACATTTTAGGCAAGACCACAAACACTCATTATTTTGAGTGTGTATCTCCCTATTCCTTGGATAGACTAAATTTTCCTTGTGTATTATTACAAAATGTCTATAATTTTACCAGATCATAATTATAAAAGAAACTGGAAAATTAAAACAAGTAATCTGAAATATAAATAATCTGAGAAGAAAATGTATGTTTGGAAAAATCATGTTTGTTTAAATTTTCTTGATCTATAGTTCATAGATATTTTTATAAATTTATGAATAAAAGGATTTGTTTTCATATTTCTTTTAGTAAATAATAAATATTGCATTGTAGTTGGTTTATATATTTTTAGAATCTTGTAAATAAGCAATCTGACAACTAAATAGGGTTTAATATTTTTGTTCTAACAGCTTTTTAAAACAAACATTGCTCAGAGAGTCAAATGAGAATACAGTAATAGCAGTGTCAAGAAAAAAACTGTCATTTTGACACTGTTGTTTTTTTTTGTTTTTTTGGGGGAGGGTATGAAGGTTAAACTTTGCCAAATATTCACAGAAAAAAATCATATTAATGAACTATCTTAGAAAGCAATTTAAAAAAAATGTTATAAAGCAAAAGATAATCAAATTGATTAGGAGCTGATCAAAATGACTGAAACAAATAGAAAGTTACATAAAGTTATTTATTAACAGCAAGATGCAACTATATAAAACTCACCTTATTTGTTCCAGCAAGCTTTCGCCTTCACTGACCGTACTTATAGCTGCCTCAATGGTTGTCTCCCTTTGTTCATTGAACTGAGCAACTAAATGCTCAGCTCCTTCTACTGAGTCTGCAATATCAGAGCTTTGTAATTCTTGTTGCAATTCTTCAAGCCACGATGTTAACTGAAATAAAGAAAAAATTACAAATAATTCTGTTATTAATAAGAAACACTTATAAAGCAACTTTAAATAAAGTAGTTACCAATTTAAACATTTTAATGAGTAGTTTCTTTGTTTAAAAAAAAAAAAAAAGTTTATATTGTTAAATAATACAATCACATTTTATAATGCAGGTCTTCAAATAAGCATGAATCATTTCATTATCCCACAGTCTTAAATGAGCAAATTTATAAAAAGTATTGTTTAATTTTTCTAGTCAGAATCCATCTTGTACAATTATAAATCTACTATTCATCCATGTATTGAATACTGTTGCCATATCTGGTTGGTGCCTTGCTTGGGATGAAAGGATTAAAAAAAAAAATCTTTGGAAAAACAGATTAAATCCATTACAACTTTATTGAGAATCATTACTAGTACATTTTTTTTTTCTGCTTTTGGCTCAGGTTTCTTAAATTTAGAAACAATTTGCAAAAAAACTTCATACACACATTTTATATATATATTTTATATATATATATATATATATATATGTGAGAGAGAGATAAAACCTTTTCTGTGTACAGGTTTAGGATTTTTCTTTTAAGTGTCATTTCCTTCCATGTCTTATGGTATTATAAGCTCATCACAGATTCATTCTATGACTTGCCATACCTTCTTGGGAAAAGACATTAGTATGAATGCAAAAGCAACAGACTAGGATCAAATTAACTTCTCTATTGATTCCACTTTCTGTGCTAATAACAATTACACTATCCACACACCAATATGCCTAATATGTTTTGTATTTAAGAGCATTATAATAGAAATAAAAAATTGTATAATCTAAGGACATTTACTTGCCTATTTTCATTAAAAAAAATATTACTCTTAAATTAATTATCTAATCTCATAACAATTATGTACAACATTTCTATCTTAATCACCAAAGTCAAAGACTTACCCATACATTTGATATTTAAATAGATTAAAAAATAAGTTTCTCTCCTCAATTAATATTTTTAATCAACATACTTTATATCTCCACAAAATAACAGACAATATTTTTTGAAAGTCACAAGAGAAACCATCATTAAGTTAGCTAAGATAACCTGTTTCTTTGTCAAATATAAAGTAATTTGGATTCTTGTAACTATTCTCCACTGCATTTTTCTTAATAGTAATGCACATTCTTTGGACTAAATTTTTTCTAAAATCAATAATGAAAAACGTTAGTAAAGTTATCAAAGAAAATTATCATTACTAATATTAACATGAAAATGGAAAGTAGGTTGGGTCAAGAACTTTTCAGCACACATTTGTATATAATTTTACCATCAGTAATAGTTTTATCATTAAAAGATCAGTATTATATTTGGAACAAATTAAAATCAACAACAACAAACTGATATTCAAATTTCACAATATTTATCCAATTAATTTTTCCCTACATGCTTAAAATTAGTTGCAATCTCAAACTGTTTACTAAGCTTAATTTAATCTGACATAAGACCACACATGTGAGGCACCTCACAGAATCGAACCTTATATAGTACTAAGTTGGGAAGACTAGTTTGCCAATAGGCAGTTAGATTAATCAGTTAATTAAAAATAAAGCCTAAAACCAATTCTGAATTTCTCCAATCAGAGGTCAAATTATCTTACCAATTAATTACTTCAACTATTACTAAATTATCCTTTAACTTTTGCTCTGTAAAGTTAAAGATAGTAATATAGCAGGCAAAAAATTTCTGGTCATATTCAAAAATTGTTTTCAGTACATTATGCATAAAACAAATGCAAAATATTCACAAATCTCAAAATATAGAGTTATTTCCAATCAATTTTAAATCTGTTCATTGATCTTAAGACAAACTAAATTATGAATAAAAAGTAGAAAAAAATGTAATGCTTTTTTAGAGAGAATAAATAGATTTATTAATAATCTGGCTGAAGAAATTAGATTGAAAGCAGTTAAATATTTAAAAAATGTAGCAGATTGTTATACATTAACAATTCTAAATTTCAATCTGGCATCAATCTATTTTGAAGTGTTATGAACAGAGATAAATTTCAATTCAAGGCTCCTTAAATGAGATATTATAATTTGACTGAATCATCAAAAAAGTTTATGTGAGTGTAACTAACTATTGTGATAGATAAGAAAGAACTTGATATCAGATAGCTTTAAATTATACAAATGATTAATGTTAAAAAAAAGAAAAAAAAAAAGAAGCCCTGTTGATACATTTTCAATTTCATTATATATATTTGTACATTTGAAGATGAGGACAGTCTAAGGGGTTATTTCTAAATTTAATCGTTGAATCACAAAATCAAAACAAGATTCATATAGTTATATTAACTAAAATGTATTTCCATAGCCATAATAATTATAGAATCTGATATATTCATAATGTATCTTTTAAAAAGTTTATGAATTAATGGGGTTTTTTTATATTAACAAAGTTAATTTGATGAAATTCCAGATGATGCACACAATATTTTCAAATATTTTATATATATATATATATATATATATATATATCTCAACAAAAAAAAAAAAAAAAAAAAAAAAAAAGAAAGAAAAGAATGAATAATTACTAACCTCATGAACATGTGTATAGAATGAGACTGTCATATCCAGGATAGCCCTCCTCCTCTCCAAAGCTGTGATAAAGTCATGCATACGTTCTTCAAGTTCTTGTGCTTCACTATAGATCTCTTTCGGATCGCATTCACCAGTTTGGGCCAATTCATCAGCAGCTGCTAATAGCTTGTCAGCATTTGTAATGGTATTCTGAAACAAATGAAAATTTCAATTTTGAATAAATATTCAGATATTAAATCACCAGAAATTAATTCAGCCATAAAAAAAAAAAAAAAAAAAAAAAAAAAAAAAAATTAAAATAAATATATATATATATATATATATATATATACACACACACACTTTACAAAGCTAAAATAAATATTTGTTAGGAAAATATATAATTTCTTAAAAACATAAAATGTAAAATAGATTTAATAAAAAGTTCTTGTATTTGAAATTATTCTCATTAGAGAGTGCTTATATCACCAAATGCAAAATAGCTGTTAAATATAATATTAAAATCTAAATATATACAAGACAAAAGTTTAGGGTAAAATCTTGAAACGGTGGATTATAAACAATTTTTTGCAAAGGATATACAAAATAAAATTAAACCTTTTATCAAATAATTCAAAGTACTCATCATGGCTGGATAAGAAGTCAAGGATAACAGTTAATTATAATATCAGTAAAACTATTTCATAGTAATAATACTAGAATTAAGAAATAGTCAAGTTATGTGTAACTGCTGCATAGATAGAGTCTCAAAAAGTACTACAATTTAAAAATAATACATTGTTTGCAAAAACCCTAATGGCATCTTCATTATTAAGTTTCCCCTGCTGAGAATTGAAATAGAATGCCAATAAATTGACCATTTATTGCTCCTGTATGCATTATTATGTTTACATTACTAAGGGACCAATTAAATTATTAGTACAAGTAAAGCATAACTGTATATTTTTCATTGTAGTTGGAATTTCTGTTTAATAAGAAAAGTATAATTTGATCTACATAACTTCTTATGCCAAAACAAAACAAATTAAATGCAGCAATGCTTATTTTACAACTTTTGTTGTCTAATAAGAGGAATTATAGACTTCCAGGAATAGTTACAAACAGTAATTGCTACTGTGAAAGTTAAATCCATATAATAGAAAACAGTAAGCTCCCTTACCCTATGAGGAACTTCCCAGGTCCAATAAGCATGTCTACCAAATTTGAGATCTACCAAACAGTTTGGTTGTGTATAACAAACACTTCTTTATAACAGATACTTAGACAGCAATCCTTCATTTAAACATGTTCTATTAAATAGAACTGGTAAAGGATATCTATTCAACCTATTCCTGGTATTTCTCTTGCTGTTGCAGATGGTTACATAAAAGGACCTTGCCAAAAATCTAATACTTTTAGCTAGATCATCTGTAGATCATTTGAAAAGAAAGGAGATTGAAAGTCCAGAAATAACAGACATGGTGTTTGCATTGTCAATTCAAAAGTTTGAAATATATGTGAGGCCACATTATGACTATGATATAAAATTTATCATCAAATGGCAAATATAATTACAGTTTATATTCATTTCAAATTTTAAAATGAAAGCAACAAAAACACCATCATAGCCATTTCTGAACTTTCAATATTTGAAAATGATCAACAAACCAAAAGACTAAATCAACATTCTTTGTCAGTTTCATTTAATAGAACAGGTGTGTATATGTGTAAAAACTATAGAATCCAATATTCTGCATTGTTAGGAACCAGAAAAAAAGCTTTTGTCAACTAAAATAGCAAATAAAAAGATATAGAAGAAAATTGTCAGTCAAAAAAGCAAATTAAATGTTTTTATTTGAGATGATGCCAAAATAGTGCCACCTCTAGAAACAGAATGACCAAGATTTTGAATTTTTTATAGGAGAGATAAATACACTTCAATAATATGTGCATAGGAAATATGCAAGTTTTTATTCTTAAAATTGAAGACAATTTGTTCATATACCTTTTATCAACACACATCTACTTAATTGAAAATCACATTTTTCAAAATCTACAGAAACACTGATTGCAAACCCAAGTCAATAACAGAGCATATAATATATTATTATACATATATTTTTAATAAACATATAGTTTCAAGCAACAAAGTTAAACAGGATAATTGGCAATTTAGAACAATCTACTAAAAGCTAATTTATAAGTAAAGAATTACAATGTAATAAACATCTAAAAATGTGAAAACTGGGCGTATGCCCTCAAAGTTGAGTAAAGCCAATATTTATCTGCTAATAAAAAAAAACTTATACAAAATAGCTAAGCACAGAACTTGTACAAGGCCACTGAATATATAAAAAAAAAAATTTTTTCTATGGAATGGCTCTGTTACACTTCAAAACACACCACACTCTGTGACATCATAGCAGACTATTGTTCTTTTTCAAAACATCTATCTTGATCCTCACTCACCTTCCTGTTCCCCATCACTGTCACATTACACACATAGCAAGATAAACATAAAATATATGTTAGGTATCTGACTGCTTAATATAAAAGTGTTGTTTGATGATAGCTACTACACAGCAAAATGGTTATTTCGGTAGAAAGTATAGGTCATTCAAATGTTAATAAATTTCTTATTCTTACAGCACTAATATTTCAAAGGTTAAACAATATAAAAACACATTTACAACAGAGTGTAAAAGCAGAGTGAAAGCGAGGATAAAAATTAACAGCACTGAAAGAGTTTGGTATTCATGAAAGTAATTTGTTGCAATAAACTAACTTGATTAGCAGTGAAATATAGTCAACTAGCCAAGTCAAAGTATGATTCATCAATGGAAGAACTTTAATCAGCATGTAACAGATCTCAGATTTCAGAGTGCACTCACCCATTCGCCCACTCTTTTCTGCAAAGAGCAAGTCTTATTAAAAAAAAAAAAAAAAAAAGACATGAAATGAAAGATTGAGCCATGGATTTTACTCATTCTAAAAGGAAGTGATGCATTATCAGGCATAAATGATCCATTTTAGGGATCTTTCAGGAGATCAATATGAAGAGCTGGATGACAAGACAGATGAAGAGAAATTACTATGAAACATCAAAAATCTTTTCATGGCCTTTACAGGCTAGTGGCAACCTGATTAAAGCCATCTGCTAAAACAATATTTTAAGTTACATAGGAATTCTGAGCTTTAAACTAAAACTGATCAATAATATTTAGTAAAACCTGAAAAGATGTAAAATTAGAAAAGGTACATTGGAATATGTGACAATTTGGTAGTTGAGGATGTAATAGAAAGCAACAGAAAAAAAAATGAATATCGCCAGAAATACATTTCTTTTTTGTTCAAATTTGCTAATACTATTAGATAAATATGCTAATTTAATTTTAATGCATTTCTAAGTGAAAACGATATCAATTAGTAAGTCATTTTTCCAAGAATTAAGATTTATTGCTACAGTTTATAGTTAACAGCAAATAGAAATCATTTCTCTGCAAAACAAGGAGACAAATTATAGCAGATAGCAATAATATCAAAACCTCAATTCTTATACAAACAAAACATAGCTAATTAATTTCACTTTAAAAATTTAAACCAATAAAAAGATCAATAAAACAGAGCTTATGGGATGATTACTGAAAACAATGATACATCCAATAATAAATACTCTTAGATTAAAAAGAAAAATCAAATGTCAGTTTCTAGAAACATTTAGCAGCCAGCAAAATCAGATTTTTTTATTTTTAATCAAACAAGAAATCAATTAGAAAAGCTCCATGTAATTAATCAATCTTTGAAACAAACATTGCTACAGATTTCAGAATTACAAGAATATTGTCAGACCAAAGAGTAAATGACAAAACATTAAGCTGCATTATCAAGTTCTGGTTCAATATCTGTAATACAAGAGAGTGCTAAAAAGTTCTCACCTTGACCAAGATCTTCAAAAATAGATTAAAAAAGTAAATAAATTTTGATGGTTTGTCAGATTTTAATTGAACAAAGAATTTTTCAGTAACCCCACCCACTAAACTAGTACTGAAACAAGAAACAAAAAAGGAAAAATAAAATCTGCCAGAATAGCAGTTTTCCAAATAAATTTTTTAATAAAATAATTTCTGCCTATAACCACAAAAATTAAAAGAACTATCATTAACTTTTACTGAAAATAAATTAAATTAAAGATTATCAAATACAAATTTAAATGTACTGATTTTTTTATGTATAATTTATGATTTGGCAAAGGATAAAAATGTGAGCTATTTCTGTTTCATTGAAACAAAAGTATCATGGTTAGTCAATTTACTTTACTAGTGGATAATTTTCAACATTAATTTCAAAATCTTAAAATTCCTATATTTCTGATAGAATATCTTTAAGTACTATGTATTAAAAAAAGAAAAAGATTCTTAAGTATTCAATTGAGAAAAATAAAAAAAGAACCCATATATTAAACAAGCATTTTAAAATACAAGTGTTTTATTTATCTACATCTTTATTACATTAAATAAGGTACACTAACAAGGCACTTTGAAATAAAATAGAAATAATTCTTTCTTTTTTTTTTTAAAATATAAAAAAAAATAATGAGGCAAATTTAAATTCCAAAAGGATGAGAAATATTTGAAGCACAGCTGAATCAACTGGGGACATCTTTTCATATTGTAATGATTAGCAGGCTTGTCTTGAAAATCATTACTTGTAAGTTCAATCCTCACTGGATGTTCTATACTTGTGGCTTTGTACTAAACTAGGTTATGCTATGCAGAAGCTAGACAGTTCTTTTTACATTTTACCAAGAGGCATTTACTAGTTATTAGTTGCAAGTACAAATGTGAACAGATTTCAGCAGGGATAATGGGTAATTGGTTTAGTTTACTTAGTCAAAGTGCAACAGTATACTTTACATTGTAAAAAGGTCAGGCAGGTTGTGATCACTTAAAAAAAAAAAAAAAATCAACTTCAAATAACAAACAACTCAGGGTGAACATTAGACGAAAGTATTTGCTAGCGTAACACTGCAATCAGGTGGAAATAGTATTATTCATTGTCTTGAATTTTCCTCTGGCCCTGCCAGAGTGCCTTGATCATTTATGGCCTGAGTAATAATAAATAGAGAAGGACAGCTCCAGGGGTTCTATACTCACAATCTGCACATCCCTGTTAAAAAGAGTAGAGTTAGTGTCTTAGTCATGCCAAAAGGAAATGCCAAGAGAAGTGGAGCAATTTATGAATGTATCCCTATGTAAATAGAGAATCTCACATTAATTGAGATCATGTACTGAATAAGCCATTATGGGTAGGTAGGGAGGGGTAATGCTTTCATATTTTCTCATCATATTCAGTGCATTATTATAGAAGAAAATAAGTTAAGAAGGCAATAAAAGAAATAGACAAATACATTTAAAAATACTTGATGGTAAAAGGCTGAAAAGGGGCAATATGATCTTATTCAACAAATAGTTAACATAAAATCTAGATAAAGAGAAAACTGATCCATAGTAATAAATATTGTGAAGAATAAACAATGATTCAGAGAGGGGATTGTTCTTCCTATTTCTTTACAAGTTTTAAATTAATTCATTTCCAATCTTTAGCTAAAAATTGCTTAAGAATAATTGGTAAAATTTCTCCTGAAGGCAACCAGAAAATCAAGTAGATGAAACATTATAAGAGGAGGAAAAAAGACAACAAAATGAAGATAGAAATCAAAAATTGTGAAGATTAATAATTAATATATCAAGGAGATAAATTAAAAGGAAAAAAAATGATTGAGGATTTAACAATTATGAAGTGTATGTTAAAGGGTTGTTTTTTTTTTTTTTAACTGTAAAAGTAAATTAATTTCATTAAAAGGTTCAGCAATCATTAATAATTTTTTATCAGCTTTAATCTTATTACACATATCGCAAAATTATATTTGATTAAATAAATCTTTCAGATTAAAAGCTGAGGATAATTCCAAGGAGTCATCCTGTTGAATCCATAAGTTTCTCTGAATCAAAATAGCAGTTACATTTTTCTTTTTAGGTTATAATCATAAATTTAAGAAATTAAAAAATAAAAATATGAAAATGTAACTTCTTAAAAACCGTTTATCATGGCTTTCTTTTCATGATACATTTCAACCAGCAATATCTTCAATTATTGACTTGATAGCTTAGTTTATGTTTTATTGTAAATTAAAAATAGTTTAATATTGAAACAATATTTATCAGCTGTAGGAAGGTGAATTAGCATCTGATCAGCCCTGATTGGGTCAATTGAGTTGAATGTTGAATCAAAGATTCCCATGATCCAAGTTATAAAATATCACTAAAGACACCCACCACAGTGCATTAGAAAAGTGTATTTTGTAAATTTCCTGTATTTGATATTATACAATAATTTGCAAATATTAAACATAATTACAGAAAGAAAAAAAATTTGCTCAGAAATAAATGAGAAAGATTCACTATATGCAACAGACTAATACAAGAAGACAAAGGCAATCAATATTATTTATAAATTAACAGCTTAATTGGCAGAAGTTTAAAAAAATTTTTTTCCCCTCTGCTAGACTGATTACTTATCAAATTATATAGGACTATAAAAATTTCAAATTGTTAGCAATAAAAAAAAAAATCTTAAGAATGTGAAGTTGACAGGAAAAAAATAAATTGTTGCCTCTGTTGTGTTACTTGTATAACAAGTGCAATTACAGTGTGGTATCATTAGACAGAAAATTTACATTTGCTTAATGATCGGGGGGAAACATTACAATAAATAATAGAATCTTAGGCTTTAGATCATTTCCAGAAAATCTAATCCTCTAATTTTTTTTAAAGCAAGGAAGGAAAGCTAACTCAAAGTAACTGATGTGCTTTAGCCAAATACGCACACACACAAATATTCCAAGAAGCTTTAAAGCTATAATCATCATTTTTCTCTTTCTTAATCCCCATTAATATTAAAATTAAAAAAATGTTTATATTTCTCTAGTTTTACATATTATCAATACTTGGCTGCATTAGGTAATAACATAAGTAACTTGTAACACATATCAAACTTATTAAAGATTAACTTCTTACTAAACCCAAAGACACTTAAGATCTGGGTTCATTTTATCTGTTTTTGCATTGAAATCTATGTGTTATATAAAAGCAATAAAAAATAATTGCAATGCAAGTTGTTAAAAATTAGCCAAAGAAGGTATAAATAAATTACAATTAAACTATCACCAACAGACAAATGCTGCACATTTTACCTATCTAAAAAGATTGGAAGGAATTTTCATAAAGTACTAGAAGAAAAACACTTTATCCACTAATTGATGAAAAACTAAAATGTGGTCACAGAATAACAAACTAATATCAAACTTAAGACATATGTAAACATTTTCTGTCTTGGAAAAGGTGCTTATTACTGTTATTAAAAAAAAAAAAAAAAAATTAAAAAAAAAACAAATATAACCAAAAAGTTAAAATATGAAAATGTAAGATTGAGTTTACTACATTTACTTCACACTGAGAATAATATGCAACTGCCAGATTATATATATATATATATATATATATATATATATATATATATATATATACACACATTTTTCTTTTTTTAGCAATAGTCCTCAAATGAAATCTTTTTTGAATGAGGGATCTAGAACAAAATATACAAAAACTATTTTCATCAATTTCAAGTTAAGCAAAATAAAAAGGTAAATGAAAATTTATGCATGAACATAAAAAAAGCTAAAGATGAGAGAATTAACCTCAAAATCTGAATAAAAGTGTTTTTATATAAAAATTGTTGATTTTTCTGTCTTAAATTTATTAGTACCAAAGAAAATTTATCAAGTTCACAATAAGAGGAAATTAATAAAATGAAAGATAATTTTTGCAAGTTTTGTGAAGATTTAGCAGTTAAGATCAATATCAATCCATTACTTTCTATTAATTACAAAACTGCATTAAAAAAAAAAAAAAAAAAAAAAAAATTAAAATAGAGAAAATTGAAAATATCTAATTCATCTTTGAATTCACTTATTAAGCTTATATAACAGTACATTTAATATGTAAAGATATTGTCTCAAGCTAGGTTCCTTTTTTAAGATTAAACTTTAAAATAATCAACTAGCTAGTTTAGTATAATAAACTTTGCAAGCTTAAAGTATAACATGAAGTTGAGAGATAATGAAAGAAAACAGACAATTTGTAAATAAGCAAATTTATAAAAGAGCTTATCTTTTATATATTGAGAAATAAATATCTTTCTAAAATTATATTTTTACATTTTGCAAAAACTAACATATATAGCTAAAATTAATTTTCAATTAAAAAATACCAATTATATCCTAATGTAATTTTTTAAAGTTTGTTATAAGTATGAAAAATAGTTTAATATAGATTATCATTAAAACCTAAATATGTTTCTAACATTGAGAAAAAAAAATAGATGCAAAAATATCCTAGAATAGTAAAAATTAGAAGATATTATCACAGTAAAGAAGCAAACTAGTAACAATTTTTGTACCATTTCAGAAAATACTGTTTGTTTTAAAGTGTAAACACAGAGCAAGTTTGCTAGGACAAAATCTCAATTGTAGTCTAGCAAGCTAACATGACAAATAATTTTCTCTCTGCAGCTAAAAGCTTCAAATAGAGGATGATTCTCAAATCCAAGAATTCATGCTTCTTACACACCTGCTCTCATTTTCCTTTCTGTTCAATCCTGCAAACATGCATCACCCATTTGAGCTACACAGCAGTGTATTTTACAAACAGAACTGCAGGGCAATGTTACTTTGTTTATTCTGCCAGTCATCCTAAACAACATTCTAGATAAATGTTTACTTCAGACATCTGATGAAAGAAAAGCAGTTGCAAAAAGTAAACAGACTCAAAAACCAAATCATTCAAAACATTCATCCATGAAAATTTGAGGAACGGTAAATAACTTTTTTATTAATTTCATGTGAACAAGTCACAAATTTATATAGTTATTTTCTGAAGAAATTATTTCTTTTTGGTATCTGAAATATAGGGACTAATTACTTGATAAATATTTATAAACTAATGGTTTCATCTTTTATTTCAAATAAAGTAGTATTCATTAAATCCAAACCAAATTAACTTAATGAAAGGAATATGTTTAAAGTTATTTTAAAAGCAAAACACTTTTGAAAGAACTCATAATAATATGGAAGTAAATTTAAAAAAAAACAAAAAAACAAAGAAACATTAGCACAAAAGTAATATTAAATTAAAATTTTTTTTATAGATTTTATTATATGTAATGTGTCAAAATGAATCTATTGTTATATATATATATATATATATATATATATATATATATATATATATATATAGCATTTGAATTTGTTGATGACAGAAAGCAACATTTTAATGACTTTTCTTAATTTTTTTCATGAAAATGGTAAAAAAAAACTAACATGACAAGTAAGGAAATAAACAAAATAAATGTTAAAGGCAAGATGGTTCGTTGCTTGGATAAATCCTGAACTTTTTAATTAAGAAAACCTTTCCTGTTAAATCATTCCAGATAAGTCTTTAAAAATCAAAACAATCAGATGAAAGAAAACTTAGCATAAATAGAATTTCTTCTAATCAAGTGGAAGAAGTCACCTAAAAATTGTTAAAAATTAGATTTTAGCAATATAAGTGGCATGCATTAAATATTCAAAGGAAATAGTTCAAATGTGAAAGATGAGCCCTTGTCCCCCTAAAATTCCATGTCCCAGAAGAGGATGAACACAAAAACCTGTATCTAAAAACATAAAATAATAAAGTAAAAGAATGAAATACCTGTAATGACTGGTATAGATAAATGAAACAAAGCATTGTGTTGTGATGGCAACATGTACTAACACTTTTAATCCAGATCCAGGATTCTTTTTTATATGTACCTTATTATTATTATTATTCATTCCTTTGCTTTGGAGAGTTTAACAATTTCTATAATATCTTATAGAGTTGCATCTGTTTTCATCCTTCTCCTCAAGCAATCATACCAAAGAAATTATCAGTAAGGAAATACGAAATATGTTTGAATGTTCAGAAAGAAACAAAATGCATTTTGGAGAAGTGTCCATAAGTTTATCATATAGTAGTAAAGGCAAATACATGTCAGATAAGAGCAGCATGCTATCATAGGAAAGACAGAAAGAATAAGAATATGTAGAAGGAGGTGATGGTGGATATGATCAACTCTTAAGACTGCTGCTCCAACTCTTTCTCAAAAGAACTCTAAATATCAATAGTCTGTTTCCACCTCCTCTACCCTTTTTAAGCTTAGTGGGGATCCATTGTCCTCATGTTGTATTAATGTGTTGTCATTTTCTAGCAGCAGCAAAGGGAGTAGTCGTAGTAGTAGGGATGGAATTTCCAAGGAAAAGTAGAGTAGCAGTAGTCAGTGTCTGCATTCTAATTACCAGTATGATCATGCCCACCTGCCCAGTAATAACAGGGGTGCAAAAAAAAAAAAAAAAAAAGTGAAAGAAAGTGCAGATATTTTTATGACATTTTCTGTCAATACCATCAAATCATCCTAACAAAAATATCTAGTCTCATTGTTCTTAACACCAAAGTGCTGGTTTTGTTCCTTTTTCACATAGCCACAACAAAAAGCAAAAAAGAAGAATATAAATAAGGATCAAATTGAAAAGTATCCAATTTGCTTTATAACTGTTTTATATTTATGGACACGTGCAGTTTTCTTTCTAATCTGTACACTTGGCAAGCAGCTGATAGATAAGTAAATGTGCATTAATCAAGAGGATCAATAGAAACATTCCTTTGCAGTAAATATTCCATTCAATAATTGAAGATATCAGATTTCTTCTTTCAAAGTGAACTTTCCTATTTAGAACATTTTCTAAGTATAGAAGTATAGACATAGAAATGGTAGGTACATTCATGTTATAAAACATTGTACTATAACAAAGAATTGAGAGGTCTTAAAAACTATATTTCAACCAAATATTAAGAAATATTTTGCAAAAATAATTATCTTAATTCATTAGAAGGGAAACTGAAATATCAGCAAAATGGCAACTTTCATGGTATCATTAGAGTTATCAGTACTTTCATTTTAATAACTTTTACTTACCAGTAAAGGAAAAGCAAACAATCAAATTGTCAAGTGAGATTCAATTTTGAATTTATCATTGAAAGGTGAATAAAATATCTTGAGAAACACTGAATTGTATTTGGGGGAGGAAAAAATCATTCATTTTACTTGACAATTGAAAAGGTAAAATTTACTATAACAATGTTTAATTTTACTTTTTATGCTAGCAGATTTTCTGAAGAATGTATGGCAGTAGCAGAAGGAAGATGAAAAACTTATTCCAAGAATCATCTTTTTGGTGCTATGTTAGCAGGATGGTCTGAGAGAGACCACAGACAAGAATTTAAACGCTAAGTAAAGAGGATGAATATAGAAGCAAACAGTCATGGGTTCACAATAGATTAAAAGACAGATATTATATGACAAATATAGCAAACCAAACAAGTTCCTGCCCCTTTTTCACACTCTAATCATCTTTTTGTAGAATGTAAGATAACAACTTCTTTTTACAATATATTGATTTTTTTTGTTGTACTTCCACTTAAATGAATCAAACATTTTTTTTGCTAGTCCATCAACAATGTTTTAATATAATGAAATTATAAAGTATCAGCATTTGCTATAATTATACATAAAATTTCTCATCCAATTATTTAAAACAATTATATAAAAATCAATAGTTAAAACAAAAATAATTTTAAATTAGTATAACTTCTTGTAAAATGAATGCTGCATTGTTAATGTGTTTCTGTATTCTCTTGTCAGAGAAAACAAAATTTAATAGTCAGTATATATCTTTTCAGTGCTGTGCATTTTCTAAATTGCGTGTTGAATGTATCAGCATGTATGTCAATACCTACTTACCTAATAAATACAAAAGTTTGTTTTTATTAAAAATTAAATAGCTTAATTGGTTTGCAATATTCAGTATTTTTCTTTATATAACATTTTAATTGAACCTATTGGCCACCAATAGAATCAGAAAAATTATGAGTAAAAGCATCCAAATAAAAACGGGGGAGGGCAATTATAATCTTTATGATCAATATAGAATTTATTTATAAGCTGAAATTTTTGTTAAAATTCACCAATTGTTATGTGGTTGAACATCAGTGGGTATAATTGAAGATCTTCATTGTTTTTGTTTTAGTAAAATATTTTATCAATGATACAAGTTAAAATAAATATTACTGTTGAAAACAGTGTATACCTTAAATTTTAAAATAACTGGTTAATCATTTTTAGTGCTCATATTTTCATCCCAAGAAAAACTAAATATCAATTTCTTGTGGAGTATAGAGAACAAGTGGCTTTTTTGTTTTTTTTTAAAATATTTAAGCAAGAAGTGTAAATGATAAAGATTAGATTTATAAAAATCCTATTTAGCACTGTTACTAAGCCAAAAGCATCTTAATTTTTTCTTCAATGTGTTCATTAATTTTTGAGTAAATTAACATCCAAATGAACAAGACTGTTTCAATATCAAGGCTAGCCTTATACCAGATTATTCTGTACCTAATAAAAATTCACTCTAAGTGGTTTATTAGGAGGTGCTGAAAAGTTTTTGACCTCTTTCTCAAAATCAATATTAAAATGATTGGTCATTGAATTACAGATTTTGGGAAATCAGTTTGGCTAAGAATTTTGCAGAACCTCCTCAAAAATTAATGCATTATGAACAAATGTCCACATATGAAAATGAGTCAATCTTCAAGCATGTTTCCACTCTTTTCATAAATACAGAGAGACTGAATAATTAGAAATACATATCTATAAATGTTTTAGCTTTTTCTATTTTATTGTAATAAAATAGTAAAGGCTAAAAGATATAGCTTCAAGAAAAAATAAAAACAACAAAATAAAAAAAAAACAACTTTAGGAAAAAAATAAGTTTTTTTTTAAAAATTCAATATTCACATCTAAAAGTATTTGGAAAATCTATTTGAAGTTTAAGATCTTGTTTATAAACAACTTTTTTTGAATATTGTATTTAGAATTTACTTAAATCTCTCAGCTCTACTCTTTAAAAGAAAGACTGCATGATACATATTAATTTATTATTTCCTCTGACTAATCACATTTCTTTTATAATACAAAGATGTCCAAAAATAAAGTACAAACATTTACATCTAACATATTTATTACTATATAAAAAACATTGTACATATGTTCAGTCCTACTATCCTAATTTTTCCATGTCGTTATTGATGGATGCACTTTTTATATCACATAACATCTTCAAAGAACATGACATCAAGTAATGAAAGCCACCATTTAAGCCATCATTTAAGTGGAACCACTTCCCAGAGAAAGGTTATCAAAGAGACTCAAATAATCTTTATTCTATGTACCTTGAAAACATGCATTATCACTGATCACTCAAAAATTTAAAGTTCAGCAGTTGCAGAGAATATTGATGGCAACCGTATTCTGTGATGAAAAGATGTATTGCTTGTGAACATGGTTAGACACAATCATATAGTTTGAAACATGGGACAAACTGAAGGAAACCAGAAGAGACTAGGACACTTGCAAACGGATATCATTCTGCTATACCAATTGCATACAGCCAACAGGACAAAAGATTGGCTCAAATGACAAGGTTAAGATGCTTTGTTGCATTCAGCAAATGGATACAGTAATGTATCTCCTTCAGATTAACATGTTTGGGCTCCTTGAACAACATTTATCTAAGAAGTGGGTGGTATTTTTACTGAGGTTCAAGAGTGGATCCAGTTGCTTAATACCTCATTCAGGAGTGTATTTATGTGCTTGTGCACCAATGGGACAAGTACATCAATCTCAATGGCAACTATACAGAAAAGTGACATAGTAAAAGTGGCAGCATTTGCTCAATCTTTTATTTGTATACCAATAAACTAGTTCAATATGTAAATGTTTCTACCTTATTTTTCAGATGTTGCCCATAATTAGTATGAACAAAAATAAACCTTCATAAAAGGTTTACAGGAAATAACAAAGCCAATTCTTTTACAGACTATATATAAATACACCCTTATAAACAACAAAAGCAATGGGTTGAGACAATTGAAATTTGGCACACGTTTTCAACCCCAGGAGGGTTAGGATTAAAGCTCCTACAACATTGTTATTGCAAAACACTTGAGACAATTCTTTCTTTTAAGAAAAATCTTAAACTATTCTTTCAGGTAAACCAAACAATTTATTTCATTCACAAACTCAGAATGGGTGACTCAGAACAATATGTAATAACACATGTACACACAAATACACACATAAAAAAAATTTTTTTTTGATCAAGATAAGAATCAGCAGCAACTGAAAAATGCAATAAAATTGCAGTGACAAGCAAATAATGATCCTAAATCTAGAATATGAAATTAAAGAAAAAAAAAAAATTCTAAATTGCACTCGTAACCTCCTTGAATTTTTGCATGTAACCCAGGTCCAGACTATTGCTTTAGTAAATGAAAAAAAGATATGAATATAGCAAAGAATTGGATAGCATTGAAGAGCAACATAGATATCTGGAAATTACACAGCATTTGAAAGCACTTTCATTCTCAGACCATTTGCTGTGCCATATTTGCAACTTGAGGATTCATGATCTCATACAGCAAAATCATCAATTTACTTGACCAAAAAATAATTTTATCTATTCTAATGTATCATTCAAATAAGTCCATTGTGTTGTTATGAAGTCACTTCATTTTTCAATACCAGTGACTATCTTCAACAAAAATGACATTTTTCAGAGTCAAGCAAGATGAATAAATTTTTAAATGTTAATCAAGGTTCTTTGTTAAGTGTATATGGAAACCATTATTCTAGCTTTTGTAATTGAGACTTTTCAACAATGTATTAGAGAGAATTGATTCACTTGGAATCCCATTCCCCAATTCATGTATTGTTCGTACTCATCTTCCTTTAAAAGTTCTAATTCAGCTTTTCTCAAGTTCTGACTTCTTTAAGAGCCTTATTTGTCTTTGAGCTCAAAATCTCAAGTTTGAAGACCATTCCAGACATGTTCTTGCAACTGCTGTATCAGTAGTAGAAGATTCAGAGATTGCCACTTAACTTCTAAGATTTTTTTTTTGAGATTAAACAAAGTCAATGAGCATTTTTAATTTAATTATAATTTTCATCAAAGTAAAATTATCACTTTCCTGCATGCAATTTATACATTAAGTTTGTTTTTTTTTTTTGTTTTTTTAAAAACAAAAGAAAAGTTGAATAAATTTCAGAAAACACTAAGATTTTTCCTAAGATTATCCAAAAGATGTTAATAGATCAATGTTTCATAAGAATTTTATAAAACTTAATGCTAGATTTTTTGCAATGAAATAGGTAAAAATTGTTAAAGGAAAAAATTAAAAACTTATCAATTCTCTTGGCAGTGAAATATTTGATATTTTCAAAATAATTCTCAAAGTATTATCTTAAGATGTTGCCTTATCCATATAGAAATATATTATGAATAAATAATTTCAATACATAATTACTCTTTACAAGATGTCATGTGGCCAAGCTGAGAATAGCATAAAATTACTCAACAATGTTTGCAAACAGAATATTTAAGTTATTGTCTACCAAATTCTATTTGAATATGAAACAGAGAAAAAAAAATCAAAATAGGGTGAATTTTAATATTTAAATTCTTTGTGTCCTCTCCATAAATGCCCTTTCATAAAGAAGCAACAAATTTAAATTACCTAAAAATAATGAATGGAAATGACAAAGAAAAATCACAAAATAAATAAATAAACTTAAACAGCAGGAAACATTTGAAAAGACAATAATAGGGAACATAATAATACCCAAAAGAAAAAAGCTATTAGTTGAAGATATAAGGGATATACAATGATGACTTTTTCTTTTTTTTTAAATGCTGCGTCCTTTCAAGAGATAAATAGCTATGATTTCTGTGATTTAAGTTTAGAATTCGAACAAATAAAAAATGTAAATTATATTTACATTTAGTAATTATAAAGTAAAATATAGTAAAACAATCATGAAATTAATAAATAATTTTGAATGATAAAACAGACTATGGTAGCATTGATGAGGTAGATATTTTCAGAATAGATAATCACTTTCTCAAACGTAATCTTTGAATCTCAAATACTGTTTAAAAATGTAACCCATGTAATATAAAGGAAGAAGCTCAAATGATTCTGTCATAAAAGTAAATCAAACAAGTGTGGAGATGAAGAACTAAAAATTGAACAGTATTGGAAATAAAGGTTATTATAAATTTGTTATGGCTTTACATTTTACATTTGTGTCATGAAGTCATTTGTTGGCACTGTTAAGCACCTATAAAAACAAGACAAGTCTTCAAACCTCTTCTCTCCCTTTTCTGCCCAGCATGCTGTAGTGACAACATACAATGGATACCTTCTTCCCTGAGCATGAGGATATCTTTCCCCTTAGTGACTGTTATTAAGTAAATCTACCTTTACATATCATAAATTTGAAAACTTATTACAATCTGTGACACACATGTATTTTATAAAAGAATTTTACACTGTTTTTGAGTTTGCATAAAACATTTTTGCAAATATGTGGATGGACATGCTTGACATAATGTCACATGTTTTAAGAGTTGTTTCCTTGACAACAATTTGGTGGCCCCTTTTAACAGCCACCAAATTTTCATGAACATCTGAAATCAATTACATAGAAGTGTAAAAAAATGGTATCATTAGTGGATTATAATTAAATAAAATAAAAATGTAAATGATTACAGAATTAATGCAAAAATTTCACATTTTCATAGCTGTTATATAACAATTAAATGTTAAAAATTAACGTTAAAAAAAAATAACATTTCATAAATGATAGAGGTACCTATAATTATTAGGTACCTATCTTATAAAATTTTAGGATATTATTTTTATTTATTATTAATTTTTATATTATCTAGGTTGTGAAAAAAAATGAATAACTGAGATAAGATAATAATTAATAATAAATAATAATACCATAAAATTTTATAAGAGATGTACATAAAAATTAGGTACATTTATTATATTTTATTTGCTCCTAGTTATGAAATTTATTTTAAATTTTATTTTTACAGAAATCCTATTCAAATGTAAGACTATAAAGCTATAAAAAGGGAAAAAAAAAAAAAAAAAAAAAAAATCAAAATATTAGATTTTTGAAAATATTTAATTATTAAAAATTAGTGTGTAGTTAAATAGGTTGGTTCACTTAAAATTCGAATATGTCTGATAACTTCCCCTGTAAGCTGTCAGTACATAGATGTAACCATCAATTCCACCTCAAAACAAGTCACCACAGTTAGACATGCTTCTCTTAAGTAAATAGTGTTTGTTTCCAATTATATTAAGTAAACTTTAAATTTTCCACAAATAACTTTTGAAAAAGGTACAGTTGATTTTCACAAGACTTAAAATGGAGAATTTAACTTTTGTTTACAAATTTCTCAAAAATGGCAGACATCGATTTTTATGGCAATTTCACTGACTCAAAAAAAAATAAAAAATAAAAATATTTTTAACTAAAATTTCTGACGTGCTAGGAAAGATTAAAAAATGTAAAAATCAAAAAATACTTTGTTCTTTCCCCTTAATAACAAACATTTAGACAATAAAATTGTTTTCAAGTTTGAGACTTTTCACCATGGTATGACCTTTTTTAGTGAATTAGTGATTACTAGCTTGTACTCATCATTTACTTGTGCAAAATATTGTTGCCCCTGCTTTTAGTCTAACTAGAAGTAGTATCCACAACATATATATTCTAAAAATATTTTTGTTTAAAGCTTCCAAAAATTGATTACACAAGTGGAACTTTTCTAGAAAATAACTAAGTACTAATTCATTAGTAATACATGTTTTCTTTTATTTTTATATAAAAACTTCAAAAAATATTTTCATGTTTATTTTACAAAACAAATTTTCTTTCAGTAGTAATTTTAATTGTAAAAAAAAAAAAAAATTTACAGAAAACCTAATTTAAGGAATGATGGCTCAGTCATTTGATTAATTTGTTGTGTGAATCTTAAAAATACAAATATAATCAATACCTATTTGAAGTTTTATTTCACTATCACTGATTAAAATCATTGTTTCTTAAATAATTGAATTCTTATTTTTGTTTTTTTTTGAGAAAATATTAAAATACTCAAAACGAGGCAGGTTTTAAACTTCGCTGGATTTTTTTTTTTTTTTAAATGTTGTTTCTTTGCTTTTGACTTAAGCATTTGTATATTCAGTTTGATATTTTTTTTTATTAATCCTATTAAATATGTCTATATTCACTTAAAGTAATCATTTTTCAAAATAATTCTGAGTAATAGTAAAATTTAAGCTTTGTATAAAACATAGTTAAATGATACAAAATTCAAAAGTATTTAAAACTTTCTGAAAGAATTTCAACTCAAGTATAGATAAAATTATCTCAGACCTTAAAAGTAACACACACACCTATTAAACAAATTATTTAAATTTCTGTATTTACCCTAGCACATGAATATCTCTACAACAAATAAGCAGCCAATCATGAGAACTTTATTTAAACATTTCTTCATGTCACAATGAACCTGCATCATCCATCCTCCAATCACCAAGTGACTTGTTGGGATTTATTCAAAATACAATCAGACTTTTTTTCTTTGAAGCATAGAATTTGCCTTTACAAAACATGTGGGGAGCAGGCAGGCCTAAAGGGAAGTGGCAAGCAAATCCTTTGATTTCTAAGTATGCAACAATGAAAAGATTGGCAGTTGCTTTTCAATTCAAACCTATGGAAGAGACAGATTTTTTCCAAAACAGATTACAAAGATGGAATCAATATTATGACAAATACCAAAGTGATGAAATAACTAAAAACAAAAAAATACCCATTGTATATAAACAGTTCACAAACTTAGAACAAATCAAATAAACAATTAGATTTAAAAAAAAAAACTAATTTTCATTCAATACAAGGCCCAAGAGCCACTCAAGAGAGAGGGTTATTGAATGAGATTGTATGAGTGGTAAGAGTAGGAAGTAAAAAGTGCAGTTTATGAGGATATGTGGGAAAGATAGAGGTTAAAATTGTAATGATCATGAAAGCATCCTCTCAGGTGTGTTCTGCAAAGTAACAGTTCTTGTGGAGAAGTTGTCTGAGTGGAATTTCTTACTAATGGAATATAAACAGAATGGTTCATCCCAGTGTGTGGTGAGTCTTAGCTGTGGTTAGAAATGTTAGGACTAAAGAATGTAGCTCATAAGAAAATTTGCCAAGGAAATAGCAATGGAGTAGTGAGATGCTTGCTATATTTTGTGTGTGGCAACAGGGTTGTAGGGTGGAAAACAATTCACCACCCACAAGGCTGCATAGACGCTTTTTAAAATATCATCAGTGGGTAGCTCCAGCCGATATGGCAGTAGTACTCCATTTTTGGAGTGATCTAGCTCTTACAAAGGTAGAGCATAGGAGGAGGAGTAGGAAGAACAGAACATTTTCACAGCATTCTCATCAATGGATTATATATATATTTTACTTGAGGCCTGAGGTGAGCTTAAGTCCTAATAGGTTTTCAAGGCAAGAAGTCTCCTTGTGAGGACACCAATTCATTGCAATAGGTGAAAATTCAGGGTCAGCTCAGTGATAATGGAATGTTATTAGTTTTGTTTTTGAGGTACTGAATGTTACAAGCCAGTTATTCCCTCATTGGTCTGTTAGAACATGATCAGAGATTACCTGTCAGGTTCTGGTTATACAGAACAAAATATAATTGAGAACAATAAGAAAAAAAAAAAAAAAAAAAAAAAAAAAAAATCAATATTGCTATATTATTCTTCAGTCACTCAAGATCCATGAAAATATAAATTAAACTGGTATTTTAAATAGATTTTTACTAAACATATTTAAAGGGCTGGTGCCAAGCATAATTATACCATAGCTACTTTCAAGTTACTGTCTGCAAGGAGAGAAAAAAAAAAAATCAAAAAGAATCTTTATAAGATAATATTTTTGGATTGCATTAAAATGATACCTCTTTAATAACTTAGAAAATCAATTATGTAGTATCAATTCTTTGATTCAGATTACGAATTCTAATTCAAAGCATAAATTGAAAAATTTTAGAATAAGTTTTAAATTATCAATATCTATAAAAATGTGGTGATCTATTGTTTTCTATTTAAATATTTATGTGCCAAAGGACAAAACAAACATTCAAAATAAAATGTAACTATTGAAAAAAATTTGTGTAAATATTTCATAGAAATTTTAATATACAAGATTGACATTTCCTATAGATATTCTAAAGTAAACCTACTTTATCCTTGGTATATTTTTTTTTACTGTTATACGCCAGATCAATAAACACTATAAAAGGTATACCTCACCCTACATTAGTAATTGTTTCCAAAGGTCACAACTTAGGTCAAAAAAACAAGTTGAAATAACCACACTATAAACCACAAATAAGCACTCCCCATTGTCTATTGCAGTATTTATGATATGTATGTAATGTATTCTGTATAAAAATTAATTTTCACCTTATCTTCCAGTGATATAGCCTTACGCTTAGCATTAGCAATGGGACTTCTCTTTGGAGCCATGGGTAAAAATGTATTCTAAATCACAATTGAAATGTAATTGAAATAACATCAAAAGCAGAGCACACATGTAAACAAGTATGAATTCAAAATTAGTGTTGGAATGTAAAACAATGCATGAGTGCCACCTGACAGCAGGAATTTGAAATAAGAACATCTGCTGAGCATACTTTATTATGCTAATTTTTTTTTTTTTTTTTGATTTTATACAAGATAATATAAATATATAAAAATATATATATATATATATATATATATATATATATATATATATATATATATGCATGCACAATATTTTAAAATATGATTGTGTATGCGTATCTAATATTCTTAACAGTGGATGCAAACTAGAGTAAAACGACTTAAGGTGAGTTTTATTTTTATAAATAATATTTAAGAAAAACTGACATATCTTTGAAAATAACTTTACTCAAAATGACTTAAGCCAAGGTACCACTGTACAACATAGTATTACATATTTTAAAAGTATAATACTGAATAAACATCATGAGCTCACTTTTACCTGGTCTAATATACAAACAAAATTCCCCATATCAGATCTGAGATCAATAAGCTTCACTCTCAAGTTTAACCTGATTATTACTGGTTGTAATCTTCATGCACACATCTATATTAATTTCAATAATCAAGTTAACAAGTGGATTGAATTATTTTTGTAACATTCTAAAACTATATGTATGAAGCTGAACAGCTTCATACATATAGAAATTTTATAAAAGGAGTGGATAACATTCTGACAGCAGACAAGGATGCAACTTACAGAAAAAACAAAAGGAAAAAGGACAAAAAAAAATCTTCAAAATAGCAATTGCTGCAAAATTATTAAAAGCAATAAAATATTTTTAAAATAAAACAATTAGAAAAGAAGAAAGTCATTACAGCTGCAATAAGGTCAAAAAGAATGTTGTCAGTTTACAAGAGAAAGTGACAAGAAAAGTCAAGATATGTCACATACTGACATATTACTAAATCAGCCTATACAAGAAATTCTAATTTGACAGGACAAAGAGAAACATTTATACAAGAATCAATAGCTCTATGAAGTTATTTTCCATTGACACATTTAAATCTGATGCAGAAAAGAACATTCTAATAGAATCACAATCTACATTTTATAATTAGTACATTAGATATTAGGTTTACTTAATTGTTCTCAAAGCTGTTGCTTCATTCTGCAATTACAACAAAGTAAAATAATTGGATGTTTAATTATTTAACTGACTTCAGGAAAGCAAAGTCTTTACCAGATATCAAACTTTTCAATCAATATAATTGTTATGCGTTATTTATATAGACAAATATTTAATATAGTCTGTTTATAATAAACATTTACTGACCTGAACATACAAGAAATTTTCATAGAAAATATATGCCCTCCAACAGGAATCTAACCCATATCCTACACAGAAATGTCATATGGCCTGATGTGCTATACCAGTTTAGCAAGGTCAATTTTACTGCTGTTAAATTACAATATTCCATAATTTCCCTCAGACGATCATATCTGCTAAAAGCATAGCTAACATATTTATGTTATAATTTTTGAATAAATTATCTTTGCTCTACTCTGTACTGAGCACTCTTTTAAGAATAGTATTTTCTGGTTATTGGAATTTATTCCATATACACCAATCCTATACTTGGAAATATATATATATATATACACACACACACACACATTATATGAGATAGACAGATGTGGCAGGGTGCAATATCATCCCAAAATAATAATGATAATAAAGGAAAATATGCTGGAAAACAGGAAAGGTGTTTTCAAAAGAGCCAAGATGTTAAAAATGCTGTAAAGACTTTGAAATGTAAATATTATAGATTTTATTTAGGAAATAAAATACAATCTTTTTTTTTTCTCTTTTTAAGCTTACAAAAGATATCAGATTATAAATAGAAAATAGAATTCAGAATGTCTTGATTTAAAGGTTAATTTTATCGATAGCAAGACAGCATGAAAAGTTTACTAAAATTTACTAGAACAAGAGCAGAGTTGGGTGAGTTGGAGACTTGAAGAAGAGAGGAAGTGATTGGAACAAAACACCCACTAACATATGCTGTTGGTACAAGTACTGCTGCTTCTGCTACCACTAATATTACTACTGAGAACGGAACATCAACAATTGTAGTAGTTGCACTAAGAACAGACCAAAAAGGGTTAAAACAAAGCCACCTCTATCCTTCAACGAAATTACACAAAGTATTTTCTTTTGTTGATTATCATTCATATACAAGAGACATTCAAATTTTTGCCATGAGAATTATATGTATTGTTGATATATATATATATATATATATATATATATAGTAGCGAGCATAAAGATCAGAACAATGTTAAGAAAAGGTCTAAATGTAAAATAACTATTTTAAAGCTTCAAAAGAACATTTTAGCAAGGAAAAATAAGGATATAAAAGGTAAATTATATAAAGCTCAATAAACTTATTTTGATAAAGTTATAAGAATAAATATACAACATTCGAAAAAAATAAATGATCAAAACATCAGAACGATTAAATAAATCAATAAAATTTAATAATCATTTTGCATTATTGAAAATTTTTTAAGGGAAGAATATAAAATAGGGTATTTTACTAAAATACACCAACTCTTTAAAGGCTCTTGCATTGTAAACATGGCGAAAAAAATCTGTAACGTCATTGGAACTTAGAAAACTGATAGTCAAGTTATGTAATGAAGATAAACCCATGATTGGGGATATTTCAAAGACTGTGGGGAAATCTAAGTCTTATTCATAGTATTTTAAGAAAATTTGAGGACACTGGGTCATGTGAAGCCAAGATACCACCTTATAGTTTTAACCCAGTATATGTATATCCTAATTCCAACCACCCCCACTTCTGTTATTAAGCACATACCCTCCTCCATTGAATTTAAATTCAGTACTAACTCTTCTAGCAAAGAGTTTAACATAATGAATTTTATAATTCTGCCCTTAGATATAGTGGTTACAAGGGTACCAGTATTGAATATAAAAATCCTATTAATTATGACCACAATAAGAAGATCCAGGAAGATCTTTTGATTTACCTCCCACTTTCAACCTAATGGTTAAAACCAAACTAGGACATAAATTTCTAAATCTTATCAAAAAATATTTCCTCAAAACTAATCCACTCAGAAAAATATTTAATTATAATACCCTTAAATTAAGCTATAGGTGTGCTGATAACCTGGAAAAAATAATTAAGAAGCATAATAATAGAGTCTTCAACAAGTATTGGGACTCAAAAAACTTGACTAATCACCAGGTCACAGTGAGTAAAACTAAGTATAATGACACTAATAATAACTTGTGCAATTGCATGAATCCCAATAATTGTCCATTACAGAATAATTGTTTCACTAGTTCTATAGTTTATTTTAGTAAAATTCTACACTTGAAAACCCTAATATTAAAAAAAATTTACATTGGAAGTACTATGAATACATTCAAAGAGTGCTGACATGGACAATCTTTCAACAATAGTAATCATAAATACAAGATTTCATTGTCCAAGTATTTTTGGTGTTTAAAGGAGAAAAACAATACACCTACTGTCAAATGGAAATGAATTAAGAGAGCTTGAGCATATAATTCTCTATATGTTCCTTGTTATTTATGTCTTAATGAAAAATTGGAAATCATTAGATTTAAAGACAAGATCCATCTCTTAAGCAAATGAATTCACTGTTAACTATAAATATAGCTCAAAATCTAACTAACTACAGGGGTAGTATTATTTTTGACAATAATGCAATGTTATTGTAAGTTTAGTATAGGTACCTCTATGAGATTGCTAAAAAAAAAAAAAAAAAAAAAAAAAAAAAAAAGAGCATAGCATGATGAAAAAGATGCCAAACATGACAAAAAACAATATTTTATCATCTAAATGTTTATGTTATTAAGAGGAAAGATCAAAATTTATTTTAATTATTTTAAAAAATTTTTCCCTCTTTTTAGAATATTCTAAATTTTGATTAAAAAAACCTTGTTTCTCTTTGTATCACCGGAAGTAGTAAAATAACATATACAATTTTTAGCACGTTTTTTTTTTTTTTTGTATGACAACATTAATTTGGAAAATCTTGCAAAAATAATTGTCAGATGTTAATGAAACTTTCAGAAACTATTCACAGATGATCAAAATTATTATGTTTTTTTTTATTACCCCCCATAACTAATTTTATGAAAACGCTAGAAATTCGATCGCATCAGGTTTAGTGATTACAACAGTTAAAACACAAGGCTTTGAGGAATGCAAATCATGTCTTTTTTTGTTTTTAATTGGACCTTCCTACCTGAAAATCAGCTCTGAATTGTAACATACAAAACTCAACAAAACAAAGATATTGTTTAATTTCAAATGCTTTTATTTGCTTTTAGTTGTTTTTATGAATATAGACAATATTTTCTGAAAGCAAAAAACTTTTTTGATGAAAAATGAATTTTTAATGCAATTATTTGTTATTTCTTTAATTATAATAGATTTTTACATTTAAGTTGTTAAAATATTATAAAATTACTTAAAAGCCGCATCAGGTTTCCTAAGTATCCTTATGAGATAGACCTCTTTTTTTTTTTTTTTAGCATGTTGTAAATTTTATCATTTTGACTAATCAGAAGACCCGCACTAATTAAGAAATGTAATTTTGTGTTAATAATCAGGCTGTAATTATAAAGTACAGAAGACCAACCAGAATACAATTAAGTTGCTTTATTTGAGTTAAGCATTGTTCTCCGCTGTTAAGGCCTTTACTTTTATGTAAACACATTATGGAGAAGTTAATTTGATTTTTTCAATTTCAACTGAGAAGGGTACCTACAAGTATCAGTATCATCTTATGAAATTTATATGATCTTATTTTTATATTAATCTCAGTTATGACATTTTTCCATAAATGAAATGTCAAAATTAATAATAAAATGAATAGAAATACAAATAACACAGTAAAATGTAATAAATGTGCATAAAATTTTTGTATTTTATGTACACTTCTGATAAAATTTCATAAGAAAGGTACCTATAAATTAATTAGATACCTTTCTTATGAAATATGAAATTCAATATCACCTTTAACAGTCTTATTTTAATTTCTTTATAATATATTTTCCATAAAGCATCGTAAATGTAAAGGTGAAAGCTAAGTACAAAAAAAAAAGTTAGAGCGCTGAAAGTTTTCCTTAAAAATAACAAAGTAAATAATTTGTTCACTTAAATGTAAATAATTTCACTTGTCTCCTTCTGTAGAACAAATTATCCTCACAGAATCCGTCAATATGTCATTCATCACCTGTCAAGTGAGGCGAAAGTTTATGACCTGCTTTGTTTTATTTTCAAATTATCTCCTTTCGGTGCAGAAGCTAAGTTAAGCTTGGTTCAAAATATTTTAAATAAACATTATAATTTCTGATTTTCTTAAAAGAAGTTTTGAAAAAATGATAATTGATATTCAAAAGAATTTCAAAGTGAGATTTTCATATTTTTTATGAAATGGAAAAAAATGATTGCCATCTGTCAATTTTGCTGAAAAGATTTTTAACGAAAATTTCGGACGTGCTAGGAACAATTAAAAAAATGTAAAAAAGATACCCCCAAAATATTTTGATCTTTCCTCTTAATAATAAACATTTAGACAATAAAATTGTTTTCGTCAAGTTTGGCATCTTTTTCATCATGTTATGCTCTTTTTTTTAGCGATCTCGTAGAGGTACCTAGTTTAGTATGTTATTTATATTATCTGCTAATCCTCCTATTTATATATATGTATACATGTGTGTGTATTTGCAGGTGTGTGTATATATATATATATATATATATATATATATATATGAATAGATTTTATTGAAACATGCATTTACGTTTTTGTATATATATATATATATATATATATATATATATATATATATATATATATATATATATATATAAATAAAATGTGTGTGTGTTTATTTTAGTATTTTTAAATAGATTATTTAAGCTAACTATAATCTACTTTTGTTTGATAGCGATTTTAAAATTGCTTGTGGACTTAACAGATATGTTTTGTTAGACATTAATCTTGAATAGGCTCTGTATTTATAGTAATTTTGATAAATTTGTTAATTTTTTATTTTTTTTAGTTTGTTTCTATTTCTTTTTATATGGGTGTATACACTTAGATACTTCTAGCTGCACATGTGTGTCAGTGTGTTGGTTTATTTTTGTGTTATTTTATATGTGGCTGTGTAGGTTGATATATGTGTGTGTGTGTGTGTGTATATATATATATATATACATATAGTTGTATATTTAGGCAACAATCCTTCATTTATGCATGTTTCATTAAAAACGATAGACAAGGTACTACGGTTAAGCTTTTTATTTAATTTTTCTTGTTTGAACAAGAGCTTTCTTTTCTGGACAAAGGGTGTGTAAGAACTGTCCAAATGTTTTATATTTTCGAGCGCTTTCGGCTATATCTTTAGCCATTATCAAGGATGATTCTATTTTTCAGCTTACTTGAGTATGTGTGTTATGTGTATGTCTTAGTGTGTGGTAGGGATGTTTTTAATTTCCAAATACGGTTAGCACATTGTTGCTTTGTTCGTAGTTAATATTGTTAAGAGTTGGCCTTTTCTTTTTTTTATTATTAAAGCTTCCATTATTTTTAATCTTTTTGTGCAGGAGGATGCTGTTAATATATTTGTGTTTTCTACTAGTATGTTTCTAATGAAATCTGGTAAATTTGTGTGTGTGTTTAAATGGGTTCTAATGGAGCTGTGATCAGATAGGTGTAATGTAAGATGTCTGGATAAGCATGTAGTTGTGTAACCGATGTAATTATTTAGGAGTCCGGTTTGATCAGGAACACAGTTCCTTAAGGGGCATTTGAACTTATAGATAATGTTCGTTCTTTGTAATTTTGACTTAGCTGGTGTGTTGTTATTTTTGAGGATAAGGTTAGCTGTCTTAAATTTTTTATAATAGATAATTAATTTGATTTTTTTTTTTTATTCGGGTCAAATGGAGTAGTATATTTCTTTATAATATACCTTAGTGAAGATATTTTAACTAATAACATTAAAGAAATAGATACACTTAAGACCAGATTTGAGAAAAACTCCGTCCTTAACTTTACCTCTGAACTTAGCCAAAAAAAAACTTCCATTCTTAGATGTCCTTGTTGAATACAACAATAACACTTTCATTACATCATTATACAAAAAACCCACCAGCAAAAGCAAAAACTCATACCACCTTAACTTCAAAAGCAAATGTCCACTTATGTACAAAATAGCAGTAATAAAAAACTTTCTAAATAGAGCACACCAGAATTCTCAACTCCGCTTCCTCAAAGAACTTAATAATGTTAAACAAACACTAATCAACAACAGCTTCCCTAACCACCTTATAGACCACCAAATTAGACTATTTCTCCTCAAAGTAAGTAATAACGATAGTGAACACACAGCCAAAAATCACATACACATTTATTACAAAAACCAAATGCATATTAATTAAAAACAAGATGAATCTTCACTAAGGCATATCATAAAAAAATACACAAAAGAAAGCTCTTGTTCAAACAAGAAAAATTAAATAAAAAGCTGAACTGTAGTACCTTGTCTGTTGTTTTTAATGAAACACACACACACACATTATATATATATATTATATATGTGTGTGTGTGTGTGTGTGTGTGTGCCTGTATAGGTGTATGTGTATGCATGTATTTGTGTATTTATTTATATATATTTTTAGATGTTTGTGCCCATGCATGTATTCATGTGTACTCATGCGTATACAAGTATATATAGGGTATATCTATATATTTGTGTGTTAATGTGTTTTCTTTTCTATATATATGCTGCTTTTATTTTCCATGTTGTATTTTTCCTAGACATTTGAATTTGGCCATTTTCTTTTTTTTTGTTTGGTGTATGCGTATATATTGTCTGTCCATTTGTATGTTTCTCTTTTTTTCTTTCTTTGCTTTGTTCTAAGCCAAATATTTGTTTTCCAATTCTACCCCTCTTAACTTCTACCTATTAAACCCACCTTTTTATCTATATATCTTTGCCCATCTAAGTAATATTTTAATAGTTGGTTTGCAGTTGTTTATTAATGCTTTTAAACTTGAAACTTTGTGGATTTGTCTATGTGTATGTCTTTATTAATGTATGTGTGCACGATTGCTTGTAGATGCTTGTCATTGTATGTATATGTGTCTGATATTTTTTTTTTGTCATGAACATCTATTTCCTGTTTTGTCCATGTTTTTGTGTGTTTATATATCTAAATATGTCTACGTATTCATATATTATAATTTGATTGTGTATGCATTGTCATTTGTAAAACTTCTTCCCCTGTCTATATCATCTGGTTTCAGTTCCTTTCAAATGTATCTAAGTTGTTATGATATTTGAATCTCCTTAGATTAGTGTTTGCTCTAACTGTAAATTTGGCTTTTCGATTAAAATACAAAATATTCTCCTCCGTTTCTTCAAGTAATTTTGTAATATTTTAAACTTAATACAGGTTAAATTTAAAATTGATAATTTTTATTTTTAATTTTACATTAAAATTTAAAATTAATCTAAAAATTAATCAGTTAGAATGACTTCTATTTTAGTCTAACACTAGCAGTAGAGCCCGGCGTTGCCCGGGGATGTAACAGTAAGAGATAGATCAAGTATTGACTATCATAAAGACTGAGAAATAAAATTGACAAAGATTATTGACGGACACGCATGTTTTTTTTTGTTTTTTTTACCAATTGGTCAAACTCAAACATTGTTTTCAATCATTATGAGTCTACCGATTGAATAGAATTTTATTATAAACAATTGCCTTGTAAAATATTCTGAATGTAAAAATAAAGAAAAAAGTGTGCAAGACAATAAGAAACACTACCTGCCAAAAAAAAAAAAAAAAAAAAAAAAAAAAAAAAAGTGAAGTTTTGTTGAAATCAGTTGAAAAATGTAAGAAATCCGATCCCATATATAAAAGAACACACAAAAACAACCTGGGTTTTATAATAAGTATAACTCGATATGAGTTGTCCCCCTTCCATTCTGGCGACAGTGATGCCTCTTAATCATGTTTTCAAATTGATTTCGTGCAAAAACAATTGTGTTTTTCCAATTTTTGACGCTGTCAGAACCACCACAAGGTAATTTTACGTAGTCCTGTGAAGTTTTGCTGAAATCTGTTGAAAAATGTAGGAAATCCGATCCAATATATAAACGAACAGACACACACACAAACTGGGTTTTATAATAAGTATGATTAAGGCATTAATAATTATAACCAAGATTTGTTGTCAAGTTTTTTTTTGGATTATCATATACTTGTATTTTGATTGGTCATTGTAGGTTACATAACAGTGTTTACCCTATTGAGTGGTGTTTGGTTGATTTGAAAGTGTTTTCATGTTTCAAGTATACTTTTGCTGTTGTGTGTAATATCAGGTATTTTATTTCTTATTTTTGGTCATCTATCCTTCAGGTGTTCCACAAGATATATGTAAATTAAACGAGCTTTCATCATAGGGGTAAGAAAAGCTAACTTAAATATTCACTTGAACTTTGAACCAACTTAACAGGTAACAGACACTAAACTAATATATTTTTTAACTACAGCTTGTCTGAAGTTATTATTCAAATCAAATAAACCTAAATAACTCAAGTTCTGAACCAATATTTGTCAAATTTATACTCATCTATTTCCACCCATAGTAAAATATTTAATTAAATTTTCTGCCATTTGTAATGGTTAGTTTTGGAGATATTAGGAATTAATGAAAACAGACTGAAGTTAATATGCAGATTAAACTAATATTAGCTTAAGACCTCTGAAATTTAATAAAAACTATTTTTTTTATTTTTGTCTATAATATATGCTGAAAATGGGTAAAAGGAAGGATCTAACAACTGCTGAAAAACAAAAAATAGAGTTATTGAGTAACAGGATGTCCTCATTGGAGATATCAAAGGAGTTTTGCAGAGATAAACCGTAAAGAAGGCTGTTGAAAATATAAGTTAAGAAAAAGGAAAAGGCTTTAAAAACTGGCTTCCTGTAGATCAGTGGTTCTTAATCGGGGTGCTCGCACCCCCAGGAGTGCAAGATCACCTTTTAGGGGGTGCAAATCCTTGGATTTGGCAATTTAGCAAAAATAATAAATAAATTGAAATGTTTAAACTTTAACTGTTAAACATTCAAATTTATTTGTTTATTATTTTTGCTGATACCTTTAACCATTTTAAGAGTAGTGGAAGAAAAAACAACTCTTTTTGTTAAATTAGCCAGTGTAACAGTAATAATATGGATAGCATTTTCTTTTTATCAAATTAACCGAAAATAGGCAGCACTGCTTCCTGCCAGCTATTGTTTATAGTCAGGTTGCCAAATGGGTGAACCTCTTATTTCTTTACTTCATTAAGTTCAGAATTATCTCTAGAATCCAAATCTGATGGGTGCCAGATTCTATTATATTGGTTATTACATTGGTGATTATATTGAAGTTGGTTATTACATCTTTTTATCTCTTTTAGATTATTAGCCCTTCATCATGTCAAAAAAATGGAATGATGACTATGTGCGCTTTGGTTTCACTTGCATGGGAAATGATGAATTGCAAAAACCCTAGTGCATATTTTGTAATGCTATGTTTTCCAACACAAATATTAAGCCATCAAAGCTGCAAGAGCTCTTCATCAACAAGCACGGTGGAGGTGGTGTTGGAGGCCATGATTTTGAATCATTGAAAACTAAAAGAGCCCATTTTCAATCTTAAGGAACCCTTCCAAGATTAGGTTTCATTTCTGTTGACAAACCACTGCTGCTGGCTTCATACCAAGTGGCAAATAAAGCAACCAAGTCCAAGAATCCCCATACAATTGCAGAAGAGCTGGTCAAACCGTGTGCATTAGAAATGGTAACAACTGTTCTGGGCCAAGAAGCAAGAAAAAAGCTTGAATTAATGCTGCTATCAAATAATATCGTTCACAATCGAATTGGTGATTTGATTGATATTTTGGATCAAGTTATCTCAGATGTCAGGTCTAGTTTTTTGAAAATCTCTCTCCAATTAGATGAATCAACTGATGTATCAAACTGCAGTCAACTCATTGCATTGATTAGGTATGTCAGTGTATAGTGAAAGAAGATTTCCTGTTTTGTGAAGAGCTGAAAACAACCACACGAGGAAAAAATGTCTATCAGTTTATGAATGACTTCTTTGCCAAACATGATTTAGATATCCAAACTATTGGTTCTGTGTGCACTGATGGTGCTCCTGTGATGCTAAGGAATAAATCTTGATTTTCTGCACTGAAAAAGAGGGAGAGTCTTCACTTGCAAATCACCCACTGTTTTCTTCATAGTCATGTCTTGGCAGCAAAAACATTGCCTCCAAGGTTGAAAAAAGTACTCGACACTTCTATAAAGATCATCAACTGGATTAGGGGTCATGACATCTTTAAGTTGCTTTGTGAAGATCTGGGAAATGAATATACAGTTTTGCTTTTCCACACGGAAGTCTGCTGGCTCTTACAAGGACAAGCTTTAACTAGTTTCTTCGAACTGCGGGAAGAAATCAAAGTTTTTCTGGAGGAATGTGACTATGATCTGGTTGGTGAATTGGAATTACAAAATTTCATGCAAATGCTGGCTTATTTGGCTGGCATTTTCACTTGTATGAATGAATTGAGTGTCTCTTCATGGAAAAGATATGAACATATTGAAATATTGCAAAAGGTTGAAAGCTTTCAAAGAAAAGTTACCTCTTTGGCATCAACGGGTGGAAAGAGTTAATCTTCAAAATTTTTCATCACTTGAAGAAATTGTTGATGATAATGGATCTCTAATTCCTACTGTGCATGAAAATATTGTGGCTCATTTGGAAATGCTGTCAAAATCATTTGATGGATATTTTGCAGCTCGAGAACTGAAGATTTCAGGAGAGTGGATCATAAATCCATACTCTTACAATTTGGATAATATGTTGGATGATGACAAGCTGAAGGAAGATATTATTGATTTGCAGACAAATCGTGCTCTTGAAATGCAATTTGAAAGCAAGACTTTGGAGGAGTATTGGTGTTCAGCAATGAATATGTTTCCAAGACTTTGTGAAAAAGCCCTTAGTGTCCTTATCCCACTTGCGACCACATACTTATGAGTCTGGATTTAGTTCTCTCTTGTCAATCAAGACAAAATCTATAAATCATATGTATCCACAGGCAGACATTGTGGATCATTATCAGCAACAAAGTACCACATTTTGACAAAATCATATCCAAGAAACAGGAACAAAAAAAATCATTAGATTTAAATTTTACATTTTTTGATGTGAATTTCTCAATGTTAGATTTTATTTTTTTGAAATGGTTTAATTTACACTTATATTGAATGAAAAGCTTCATTTTTTTTGTACTATTTGTTTGTATTTAAGTTTGTTATAATGATTTTCTTTTTTTCTTCCTTTTCATGTCATTCAAAAATTGGCTTAAATAAATTTGTTGCTCAAATTGAGCATAAATTGGCTTCTTCATCTTTATGAGATATTACTTGTGTGTGTGTGTGTGTGTGTGTATATATATATATATATATATATATATATATATATATATATATATATATATAGGGGGTGTGAGATCATATAAGTTTTCTAGGGATGCGAGCATAGAAACGGTTGAGAAAAAGGTTGCTGTAGATGAACATAAACTAAAGAGAGTTATAATGAAACAACCACTTTTGACCAGCACTCTGGTCTTTGAAAATGCAGGAATTGAGAGTCAAGAGGGATAAAAGGTGTAGAATATGTTGTAAAATGGGATCTGTTAAAAAAATCTTAAGCAGCAACCTCTCACTAAAGCAAATATTTTAAAGCATCAAAATTGGCTCAAGAAATAGAGGAAAATTGATTTTTCTAAAGTAATTTTTATGAACAAACCTTGAGTGAAATTTGATGGACGAGGTGGATGGGCCAAAGAATAGATTTTATCCCATTCTGACATGCCAGTGGCTAAAAGAAGGCAACAAGGAGACAGTAGTGTTACGATATGGTCTGAAATTGTCAACCAAACCATTATTGGACCATTCAAAGTTGATGAAGCAGTTAAACTGAACAAGGCTAACTATTGTGATTTCATGAAAAGACTTTCTTTGCATGGTACAAGTTCCAGCCCTACAGTTTCAAAGTGAAGTGTGTATTTATAACCAACAATTCTCCTTCTCCTGTATCTAAGCTTACTCATGAATTGTTTGAGCATAAAAGATTTACAGGAGAGAAGATAATGAAATGGCCACCATCAGGCCTTGATCTGAATCAGATCGAAAATCTATGGTCAATTGTGAAGATCAAATTATATGAAGGTAACAAACAATATAACAGTAAAGTATATCTATGGGAAGCAATTAAAACCACCATGTCAAAAATTAAACCTGCTGAAGTAAAAGAAAAATTAAAATTGATGGCTGATATATTATTGGCTGTTATTGAGAAGTGTCACTATATTAAAATGTAAAAAGATTCAAAGACTTATATGCATTTGTTATTTATTCTATTATAGGTGTTGATCAATTTTTGATGATTTTATTACCTTTTTATTGAAGTAAAATGTGATTATTTGGTTTTGCCTAATAACTTCAGACGGCAGTTTTTTTTTAGAATACATGAAATAACTTCAATAAAACATTGATACTACCTCAAATTTTAACTCGGGTTTTATTTTGACATCTAAATTGATTGTTTAAAATTTGACAATTTTTTTCAAACCAAATTTGAATTATTGAAGTTTATATGATTTACTTAATAACTTCAGACAGGGTGTATATTTGAAATCAATTTTTTTTTTTTTTTTTTTAAATCCGGTTAAGTAATAATCAAATTAACTAATTTTCTTTAAATACTATATTTCTATAATAGCTATTTTATTTTTGGAAAACACAGTTTACATATTTCTGTCAGCTGACTTCAATCATAGCATAATGGAAGTTAATTTTGGACGATAAAAATTAACATTAAAGCCTAGCTTTAAATATACAAAAGTAATTTTTATTTTCTTACACTTAACTTCATTCTATTTTCTTGCAATTAAAACCATAATTAAAAATTTAAATCATTGCAATAGGCCTTAAAATTTAAAATAAACATTGTCCACAATTTGTGCTGCTTTTGATGACTAGTTGATGTGAACATACATGAGAAACATGAAAAGTGTATATGGCCTGCACTCTTAGATAGGACCTAAAAGAGTGGGACAGGTTGGACCATTACAAAGCTATGTACATTAGTGATCACACACAGAGACAAGGAGTTACTGAAAGGTACACAACCTGACAAGGATTCCAAAATTAATTCTGATGTTTGGTCAGATTTTGAAAAGTGGGTTGAGCCAAGAACTTTCCTGCACATCCCTCCTAAGATATTAGCTCCAAAAGTTTACAAGCAGTAAAGTCATTTTAGAAAAAGTAAGATAGGTCATCTAAAACCATCAATGAATACAGATTTGAAAGTTATGTTCATCCACAAATCTCAACAAATTAAAAAAAGTTATGTATTGACTAAAACCATTTCTAATTATTTAAGTGTGATTTAAAAAGGAAAAAATAGGCATTTGATAAATGGTGTCTTTCTGAAATGAATTAACAGCAATAAGGAAAATCAGAAATATGAAAACTTACATTAATCACATCCAACTGGTTTTTGATCAGATTTTTTATTATCATATCATTTTGTAAAAATAACCAGTTATGTACAATGGCTAGATACAGTTGCAAAGTAAAACCATGCTATTATTCCTCAAAAATTATGAGTGCTTCATGGAATAGATGGGTTTTAGATATGTCAAGGCTTTCTAATTCTTCCATTAGCTTGGGGGGGGGAGTAAGAAGCAATGCATCTTATAAATAAAAAGGATGTCCTTTTACTGCATGATAATACTTTTCCTCAGGTTACAAAAATTATACCACTGAAGTTGGATCAATTGAATATGGAGACTTTTACACATTGCCAATTCATCCAACCACTTACCATTTTTTCATGCATCAAAATCATTTCATTATAGTCTAGATTTTCAACCAGGATCAAACTAAATGTTTCTATGAATTTTTCAGAAAGGTCATTTGATAACCTGCTATCAAAGTGGAATTATTGAGATATAAATTAACACTAATTGCAATTTTTATAATCATCACTATATTAGTACATTTTTAAAATTACCTATATTAATTTCATAGAAGTATAACTGGCAGGTGAAATTAAATTAACTTGGCAATCTCTATCAACATTTGATAATATAAGCACTTTACATTCACTCACAATTACTCTGATGATGAATGATGCTAAGAAATTATTATAGAAAACCAGATCAATTTTTAAACAAATTGATTATAAAAAATTCCTTTATACTATCTTTATAAAAAGGAAAAAAAAAAGAAACAAGTTTATCAAATATAAATATTTAGCACAAATATCTGTAAATATAAATATTTAGCACAAATATCTGTAAATATATATATTTAGCACAAATATCTGTAAATATATATATTTAGCACAAATATCTGTAAATATATATATTTAGCACAAATATCTGTAAATATATATATTTAGCACAAATATCTGTACTTAGTGAATTCTCGAACTAATATTGATTTTTAGAGATGGATGACTGAACTTTATTACCTAAAGATCAATATTCTCAATTACTGACAATAAGATGGAATCTATCACAAAATTCTCACTTTTTATAAATGATTAAATCAGTGATGTTAATTATGTACTTATCCCCAAGGTAAACTTTCAGTACATGTTCATGTAATGTATAATAATTAAAACAGACTTTTATAAAAATTGAATTAAAAGAAAAAAAGAAAAATAAACACTGTAAAATAAGTCAAGAAACAATTTAATGTTTACACTTACTTCCCCTACAAATACATCAGCAATTATTGTAGGAAGAAAGATAAACTGTCAAGGGACAGCAGTTAAATAGCAGGTATAAAAGGATCATTAAGAACATTAAGATGAGAAGATAAATACCCTATTTAAAAAAAATATCAAGTACAAAGTCTGTAGCTAAAACCAAATTTGCACTCAGATAAAAATAATCTGTTTAACAGAGACTTGTGTCAAAAGGGATGCCCATTGACCAACATTTAAGCACTTCCTTTAGAAATCTATTTCAGATCGCCAATTGTAATACAAAAAGTACAAAGATTAAATAACTATTGATTATAGATAACTAGTTTAATAAATAAAATAAAAATTATACATACATAAATATTTCATAACCACTCCACTTTTATTTTCAAGCAACAAGCACATTAAACAAATAAATATATCAAAAGGTAATAAATGCTATAATCTTTAATTTATGATAAATTAGATCATACTACAATTTAAAGAAATATGTTTTGCCAATGGAAAATTAATAAAAAGGTAATGTTTTACTCCTTATCTTAATTCTGTGAGACTGGATGGATCTAAGTTATTCATAGGTACTTACTAAATTTAAATATATTTAACCATATGTAGAAACTGGAAGACTTCTTCAGCTAATAATAAAATATGAATTTATATGATTCTTCTTTAAAAGTGGTAAGTAAACCAATACTGAGAATCTTTTTTCTTTTAAATGGTGTTCTTACAATTCAATTCACATAAGATTGAAATTTTTTCTCATATAATCAAAATCATATAATAAGTAAGGATATAATACACATCAATTCTTCTTTGCCCAGGTAATGTTTGATTGTCCATGATCACACAAATTACATGCCATTTTTCTTTCCTCAATATAACTGTCAAATAACTAGTTAAAATAAGAAAGAACTTTAACTGTAGAAAAAAAAAAAAAAAAAAATGTATACAATCTCCAGATAAACAAAAATCACCAAAAGGAAAAAAGGGGAGGAGCGGAGGTAAAAAAAAAAAAATTTTTTAATTAAAAATCGATTTTTTTTCTTTGAAAGTTGCAAAAAACATTTTCCCCAACAAATATTTAGAGTAAATAAAAAAAAAATAAAATCAATGGTGAAAAACAATCAATTTCAAATTTGCATAAATAGTATAATCAACATGGCTTAGTAATTTTCTTTTGTTATTATTATCACCTCAGTCTCTTAAAAATGAGATTACAGATCAGTCCCTTCCAAGTGGAAGTTTAATCTTCTATATTATACATAAAAATTTCTAAATATTTACAATTCAACATTGATAATGTAATGTTTATACAGTAAGTGGCAAAATTCTATATCCCACTGAAGATGTTAATCACAAATCTTTCACAGAGGAGTAAATATTTGCATCTAAAATTTTTCAATAAAAAAAAAAACTAAAAAAAAAAACAACAACAAAAAACAAAGAATTATGTTGCAAAAATTCTATATCCGCTTGACAATCCTTCACTAGTTCTTGACTAAAATTTCCTGCCTCACTGATATTTTGCAGTCATTACAAGAGCCAAATACTTTCTCATTTGATGAGTTTTCATGGCAAAATCTTTTCAATCCAACCAAAGATGATGACAAACTGAATGCATTGTATCATCAGTTTGATCTCTGAATACAGATTCTCAATAAGATTCAAATCCAGCCTTTGAATTAGTGACAACCAGCTCAAAACATAAAATTTCTCCCGGTTAAGGCATTTATGAGTTGGTTTTGGCTCCTTGTCTTGTGGGATAGATAAAATTGTGACTTAACTGAAATGTGCCTCTCTATCTGATTCCAAGAGATTGTCCCGAAGAATTTGGTAGAATGTGATACTGACCATTATTCACTTTATAGTAACTAGTTCTTTAGGTTCAGATGCAGAAAAACACCCTCAAAGTATCCACCCATCCAACATATTTGACAGCTAGTGATATTTGCTATCATATATAGTGTTATGGTCCAGGTTAGGACCAAGGAAGAACAACACGAACACAAGAGTAGAAATAACGAAGGTATATTACATGAAATAATAATACAAGATGTGGAAGGTGTTAGTATGACTGTCAGTCTGGTTTGGAGTGAACTACAATCGGCTCAACTTGATTCAACCCTCTCTCTTGAGAGACGTAGTATACATAGTGTTAGGAAGAGTTCATTCTGTAGTTATAGGTAAGGACCCATGACATATAGTAATAATCTCAACACAGACCTCCTCTCACTCACTAAACAGTACTTTCAATACAAACATCTGTCACTCAATGGTTGGTGAGATGCAATCTTGATTGTAAATTATAAACAGTGTGCTGTTTTCTAAAGCCATTCTTTTTCTTTCAATTCCTGTCACCTTTAGTTACCTTCAAAGAGAATTTCACAACATTCTTTTTACCATCACTTTTTATTCATTTGGTCAAGTCTCACAGAACTCTCAAGTTTTTAAAAACTTAAATTCAATATCTGTTCTTTCATTTGACCTAATCACAATACTGTTTACTGCATATCTCCCAAGTCACTTAGAAATGCTTTTCTAAAAGCTAGTTATATCAGAATATTTTAGCAATACTTTCTTTTGAAACACTACCATTCAATCCAATTTTATGTATTGTTCTATAAAAAAAAACCAAAAAAAAAACTACTAATGTGTATTTTAACTCCAACATCAGTCTGCAGCTCATTCAGAGTTACATGTATATGCAGTTTTCTTCCCCATTTTGTCAGTTTTAGCAATAGCTAAACATTATAAACTACCAACTACTAAACTACCCATTATAAACAAGTGAAATTAAAATTTGAGAAGTAAATAGTCAGCTTTGCTGCCAAAACAAAGAATTAATCTCTGGGCAATCTTGTATCTTAAATGTTAAAACATAACTCGGAGAAATCAAATTTACTGTTTGCAAAGTCAATTTTATTAAAAACTAGCAGTAGAGCCCGGTGTTGCCCGGGGATGTAACAGTAAGAGATAGATCAAGTATCGACCATCATAAAGACTGAAAAATAAAATTGACAAAGATTATTGTTTAAGGTTGACGGACACGCATGTCTTAATTAGTTTTTTTTTTTACGAATTCGTCAAACTCAAACAAAAACATTGTTTTCAATCGTTATGAGTCTACCGATTGAATAGAATTTTATTATAAACAATTGTCTTGTAAATGGAATTTTTAAAGCATTCTGAATGTAAAAATAAAGAAAAAAGTATGCAAGACAATAAGAAACACTACCTGCCAAAAAAAAAAAGTGAAGTTTTGTTGAAATCGGTTGAAAAATGTAAGAAATCCAATCCCAACACACACACAAACAACCTGGGTTTTATAATAAGTATAACTCGATATGAGTTGTCCCCCTTACATTCTCATGATGCCTCTTAATCGTGTTTTCAAATTGATTTTGTGCAAAAACAATTGTGTTTTTCCAATTTTGGGCGCTGTCAGAACCACCGCCGGGTAATTTTACGTAGTCCTGTGAAGTTTTGTTGAAATCAGTTGAAAAATGTAGGAAATCCGATCCAATATATAAACGTACAGACACACATACATGCGCGCGCACACACACACACACAATCTGCATTTTATAATAAGTAAGATTTCTAAAATTAATCTCAATCTTTTGTCAATGTTGGAAAAACAGACAAAATATATATTAGTGGATACAAAATTTTATCAGTTTGAGAAAAAAAACTGAATATGTATTTTGCCAAGTTTCCAAGCTACAGAACAATAACTTCATGGAGTGCACTGGTTCATAAATTTGCTGATATAGTAATTATGAGTTCAATCTCTGGGCCAGGCAGTGTGTACTTGGAAAACACATGGAAATAGGGAGAGCAATAACTGAGCAGTATTAAAAATAAGAACTAGACGAGTTATCTCCCCTAGACATGGACATTTGGAAAAGAACAGACTACTCCCATAGATTAAATAAAAGGTTCAGTTTGGAATTCCCTGTAGATTACCCAGGTCAATCTGAAGGGAACAATAGCAGAAATATTGTGATGAAGACAACAGTCCAAAGTAAGAAGGGCATCAGAATATATATTAAATGATTAAAAGAATTTTTCATTTTGATGTACATGAGAAATTGTATTTTCTAAGAGTGATATCTTTGACCTTTAAATGAAGTAATTTCTACAAATAAAATATTAACAGGAACAATTATTCATATATATATATATATATATATATATATATATATATATATATATATATATACACACACACAAAAGAGAAAATGTAAAATAAAGACAAAATATATGTTAAATAAAGTTAGTAAATATATTCATCTGAAATAAGATAGAACATGAAGTATGCAAGCTTGTACAGCAACAGAAAGAATTAGTTTTAAAATATTGGTATAGATTATTTTAGTGTCAGTCACTAAAGTTTGCATGTACTATTTTTAGAGTCATTCAAATATCAAAACTATAGCAATTAGAATAAAACTAACTTATATTCTTCTATGAACTTATGAACCACCTTAACTATGCACATCAATTTTTATAGCACAGACTTTCCAATATTTTCACTTGTGTGAAATCTTAATTTAAAAATAACAGTCAAATAAGAAGAAAAAAATACTGATGATAGCAGCAAATAAATGATCACTTACCTGGCCAACCGATTCAAAATGTTCATGGCTCTTTTGCAAAGCTTTGGCTCTTTGTAATGTTTTTCCAATAGATGTATTCTTTCTAAGAAAAACATCTCCATGATTGTCAAGCCAATCAATCACCTTAAATAGAAAATATTCAATTTATATAATAAAAACTGCTTTGAAAAAAAGATTTACAGATTAAAAAAAAAAAAAAAAAAAAAAAAAATTGTGGATATTTATTCCATAAAACAATCACTGTAAATTTATATTTAATCAAAATTCACTTCATTTCTAATAAGTGGTACATCATTAAAAAATATTTACTTTTCTAATATATATCATATGTCTAATCCAAAGATTTACTATTCTTGTGTTGGCTCTTCTAATGATTTACACTATAAGTCCTCATAGCTGAACTTCTCAGTGTTGCCATTTAGATGTTATAGGAATATGCTACATTCTGATATTTTTCTTTTCTTTGCAGATAATTGTTAGTAACTTGAAATTTCTCAACCCATAGTGCCATGCACAGAAGAAACTTCAACGGGGTGAAAAAATTCTTTCACATTACATCAAAAATTGAGATTACTGAAAAATTGGTTGGAGCTCCTAATTCATTGAATTTGAAAATTAATGAAGATTGCAGAATCTAAATGAAACACTAAAACTTGCACTTAATGATGATCCACTGAATACTTTCATTTCGAATGATTTGGATTATCAAGAAATCAAGAAATTCTTCCAATAATGGTGAAAATATGAAGGATAATGAAGAAGACTGGACCTCAGTAGAGAAATCTATTGATGACGTCATCAAATTCATGGAAAAAAAAATCTTTGTTCAATAGTACAGAATGTACAAGTGCACATAATTTGCAGAAATTTCTTACTTTAAGAAACCTAGAACAGCAAAAAGTAAACAAAATGAGAAAAGAAATAAAGACAATTGAAAATAAAACTTATTGAGCATTAAACATTACACTTAATTTTTCATATATTGCAATAACTTCTTGTGTTTTGTTAAATTATAGTTATATTACGCATGTGCCACATTATATGTGAACCTGTCCTTATATCTGAACTACTCTGAAGTTTGGACATAAGGACTTCTACTGTATTTAGAATTCCTAAAACTGCTTCTGATAAACTCAACCACTAGAGCAAACAGCATGAAATTGGAAATAAAATAGTAGTTACCAATAAAACTTAAAATCATATTGGCCACAAGTCTGTATTCATTTTACCATTCCTTTCTCTGATTCTCTATATGCTATGTCCCTTCAGAATGTGGGTAATCATACTTCTCCACAGTTTACTTTTTTTTTAATGCTCTAAGCAATACTTGCTCCTTTGTGACACTTGTTTCTCTAGCCATTTGCTCAAATTCGTCAAATAGCTTGCCTTTTTGAGATCTAAGAGAATGTTTACATTGCATGAATTGTATTACACTTACATGTTTAACAAAGTATCTATTAGAGATGGGCAGTTTAACTGAAAAAACAACTTTTTCAGTTTCATCTTCATACCATGAAACTGCATCAAAATTTTTTAAAACCGAAATCGTTTGGTTTAGTGCTATAACTACTGAGTGACAATATCTAAATAAATACTATTGAAAAAGACTTTCAGATGTTAATAAAATTAAATTTTATAAATATTTATATCATTGTAAGATAAAAAGTTAGATCAAAAATATGTTGAAAATATTTAATTGACTAGTTTTAGGAAATAAATGTGAAATCTATTTCTTGACAAAAGAAATGAAGAAATAATAGAAAATACAATAAAAGACACTTGGAAATCATAGAATGTTTTCACACAGAAAAAATGGAAAATACAATATGATGTCTGGAAATGTACGTGTTTCAGTTAAAAAAAAAAAAAAAAAAGAAGAGAGAAAAAAACTTTGTGGTAAAATTAAGTTAACAACAAAATAGTGAGCAAAACTAAAAAAAAAATAGTGAGCAAAAATAAAAAAATAGTGAGCAAAACTAAAAAAAAATATAGTGAGCAAAAATAAAATAAATATAGTTGCCAGTTTTGTCTGAAATGTAAGGCTTTTGTAAGTGTTTTTTAGTAAGCCAATCATGAAAAAGTTGTTGTAAACAAGAAAAATGAATGAAGATTTTTTTTTGTTTTAATATATAAATTTGTTTTTGTTTTTTCCTCAGGAATGCAACTAAATTAGATAGTAAGAATAATTAAAATAGTTTTTAATTTCACTTTTAAAATGTGTGTATTTCCAGATATGTAAGTCTCTAGTGTAAAATTGTTTTCTACAAATAAAATTGTTTCTATCTAGCGAATACACCTAAAATTAGATATTAAAAAAAATAAAGTAAGTTTTAATCTCGGTTTTAAAATGTGTATATTTTCAAAACTGAAAGAATTTTTTTTTAAAACCCAAAGTAAAAGTTATTTTTTTTTAACCACTGTTGTTCAGTGGGTGTTCTGTTCTGCCTATAAAATTCTTCTAAACAAGGAAAATTAATTCATTTTTTTTTTTTTTTACAAATATTTTTATGGTTTAATCTAATAAATATACTTATTATATATTAAAAATAAAATGATTAAAATAGTTTTTAATTTCAATTTTAAAATGTGTATATAAAAAAAGAACAGGTGATACTTGCAGATTTGGAAATATACACTTTCTAAAAAATGAAATTTAAAAGCTGTTGTGATGTAGCGGTTAGCACTAATCAGCCGCTAGACTCGTTCTACTGCTTCGTTATTCTCAGTGACCAATTATATGAGTGTTCACTTGTGCACATGCAAATTATGCATATTAATTTGCTAGTATCACTACATCTCTCTGAAATGTAAGGGTTTTATTCCTCTCGTAGATCTTGTACTACTACTCCTGTTATTTTCATCACTTTGCTCTACTTGTCTCTCTCCCATATTTCTTTCCCTGGGAGACTGTTATAGTGGAATACACCTATTCTATTGTTAATAGACTCTCCCACCTATAATAAGTAGGAGTAGTAGGAGTCGCTCAGGGAGTTGGTCAGTCAGTCGATGTCGGACGACCGTTAGTCGGATACTGCGTCATTACCTATTATATCAAGTTCCTAACGTTTTGTACGTCGAACCTATTTTAGGACCAACTTAGTACAAATACAAGCCTCCACTGTGAAACTACTCTACAACAGAGACTTAGATCTGTCCTGCGCTAGGCTGTAGTCATATGTGTTTTCTTGCATTATCTGGTCGTCGTCCGAACTTTCAGACTCATTCTGGCCCTCTTGATCCTGCATTATTTCATCTTCTGAAGTTTCCTTCTGTAATGGTTGTTCTACCAACTCATTATCAGACAGAATCGAAGACATTTCTTCGTTGTTTTACTCTTCCTCTTCACCCTGGATCCTTATTTGGTCTGCATGGGCTAATACACTATCGCCATTTTCTCTATTATAGCTGTATTGTGGCCTTTTTACATGATAAATTCTGCCCTTTCCATATCTGCATCTTTGTTCTTTTTGTACCACATTTTTTCATTTGTGGAATACGACATTGTTAGCAGAGCTCTAATCTGTCTTCCCATTAAAGTTGATGGGCTTTCTAGTCTTCCCACATGTGGTATTGTACAATAACTTAAAAGCAGCCTCGGTAGAAAGACTTCCACTTTTTCTTTTTGCTGAGAGCATGCTTTTAGTCCCTTTTTTACAGTCTGTACCATTCTTTCTGCTAATCCATTCAATTGAGGGTGATATGGAGGTGTCATATGGTTTACACCCTATTTTTTCTAACCATACATTAAGTTCTTCATCACAAAATTCTGGTGCATTATCAGATACCAAGGTTTTTGGTATGCCATTTCTGGAAAATATGACTTAGAATCTGCTTTATCGTAGAACTTTTCTTGTTTGTAACCCGGATTATTTCAGGCCAACCTGAAAAAGAGTCTACTAGTATTAATAAGAGTCCCACTCCATTAATGTATGCATGATCCATATGCACACAACTCCATGGCTCCACTTCTTTGGGCCACGCATGTAATTTGGTTTGTGTAAAGTTTCTTAATTCTTTACATTTTTGCACCTTTTTTACATATTCTCGACATCTCTTGAATATCCCGCCACCAAGCTTCTAATTTTATCCTTTTTTTTGTGTGGCCGCTACTCCACAGTGTATATCATCATGTACACTTTCTATTATCGGTTTTCTTTGTTTTTCTGGGGGAACTACCAGGTCCTCATTACAAATCACTCCATGTTCTATTGTTAATTTGTGTCTTATTTCTTTATAGGGTCTTTCCGCCCTAGAACAATTTCCCCATGAGTTTGTTCTTATTCTCGATACTATCCTACTTAGCACTGGATCATGTCTCGTTTCTGCAGCCATTCTATCTAAAGACAAAACATGAGTCTCTATCAAATGTAGGAATGAATCTTCAAATTCTTCCTCTGTTTTATCTTTTGACTCCTTGTAGAACCTCAATCTTGATAGTGCATCCACATGTGGAATTGAATTTCCTTTGACATACTCTATATCAAAGTCAAATCCCATCAATCTTATCACCCATCGTAGAATCCTTGATGTCGTGACTTTGGGTAATTCTTTCCTTGGGTTAAATATAAACTCTAATGGTCTATGATCACTTCTAAACAGAAATTTTTTTCTGTTAAAAATTGTCGGGCTCTAGTAGTTGTCCACACGATAGCCAATGCTTCTTTCTCTATGTTCGAGTAATTGAATTCAGTATTCATTAATCTTCTTGATAAATACATTATCGGATGTCCTTCTTGTGATAATATTCCCGATATTGAATGTTCACTTGCATCTGTAGTGAGTGTTATGTCCTTTTTTGGTTCAAACATTTTCACTACAGGTTTCTTTGACATAATTTCTTTTAATCTTTCAAAAGCTTTTTGCTGTTCGTCTGACCACATAAATTCACATTCTTTTTTCTTAAATTTGCAAACGGTTCCGTCAAGTCCGTGTATTTTGGAAAGTATCGCCTGTAAAAATTTACCAATCCCAAAAAAGACCATTTCTTTTTTATTTGTAGGTGTAGCTACTTTTAGTATTTTTTCTATCAAGGCTTGGTCTGGTGATATACCTTCTTTTGAAATGAAATAACCTAAAAAAGATATTTTGTTAGAATTGCTTATGCATTTTTTCTCATTTATTGTCATTTCAGCATTTCTTAATCTATTCAAGACCAAGTCAGTTTTCTCTTAATTCCTTTTTATTAGTAGCTCCTATGCATATGTTGTCTTGGTAACAAATCATATTTTGTACATTTTCTAAAACCTGTTCAATGGCCCTTTGAAATATGACGCTTGCGGTTTTTATTCCATATGGCATCCTTTTCCATCTTAGTAACCCTATTGGCGTATTTATCGTGGTTACTTCTTTGAAGTTCTCGTTTATTGGTATTTGGTGGTATGCCGCTTTTAAATCTATTTTTGAAAAAACGGTCATTCCTGCCAGTGCATGTAATGCAAGTTCAATATTGGGTATGGGATATGAATCCGAGGATATTTTGTGATTTACTCCTATTTTGTAATCTCCACAAATATGTAAATCACCATCTGTTTTCCTCAACACTACAATGGGTGATGCCCACTTTCTACCTCCAGGCAGAACATGTTCAAGAAGGTCTTGTTCTACTAATTTACGTAGTTTTGTTACTACTAATGGCAATAAATGTATTGGTAATTTTCATGCCTCATAATAAGAAGGGGAAACATTTTCTTTTACTTTTAAACTTGCTTCATAGTTTAACTTTCCAGTTTTTCCATTTTTATTTCATTAATTAACTTGGTAGAATTTATGTTAAGCACATTGTTTCTAATAAGTCCATGGTTCTTTTTGCAACTTGTAACAACTATAGGTATTACTTCAAATTTGTCTTTTTTAACTCTAAGGAACCTTCAAAGTATCCTAATGTTTTTATAACTGACCCATCAAATTGGCGGAGTTGTAAACTGCTCTTTTGTAGAGGTGGCTTACCAATGTGTTCCCAAAAATTTTTTGGTATCAGTGTTACTTCACTCCCAGTATCCATTTGCATATCTAAATTGCAGTTATTAATTTTGACCTTTACTATAATGTCTTTTTTCTTATGTTCAATTTTTTTTATACTCTTATTTTTTTAATGTAAAAACTTCCCTATTGGTGTCGTTTTCTTCAATTCTTTCAACGTTTTTCTTTTTTAATTTACACACTGCTTGAAAGTGGGTTTTTTTTTTTTTAAGCAATTATTACAAGTTTTTCCAAATGCTGAACACTTTTCCTTTTTTATTTTGTGTTCACAATACGAACACTTTTTTATCTTCTTTAACATGTACGTATCAGCGAATATTTGTTCGCTGGGTTGACTTTTTTGATGGTTGTATTTCTGTATTAATTCTTGTTGCTGGATAAAGTCAATACATGTATTTAAAGACATATTTCCTATTTGTAGTTGTTCCATTATTTTATACCGGTTTGATGCATTGCACATACCTTCAATTAACCTTAATTGAATCAAGTCCTCTTCAATAGTCTGTTCATCTTGTCCAAGTTTTTCAAATTCACAATATCTACTCGCATTTCGTAGACGGTGTAGATATTTTATAATTGGTACATCAATTTCTTGTTTCATCGACATGAATTTTGTTCTTTCTGCCACTACCAGTCTTTTCTTGGGTCTTGTATTTCTTATAATCTGACTTATTTTTTCCTAAGTCAGGTCTTCCAAATTTGAGGGAGATGCCATAATGGAGACTTTCATTATCACCTCGCATCCAACTGTAGCCAAAAATAAATCTGTGATTTCATTTTCGCCTCCCTTTTCCTTGTTGTCTTTCAACTTTTTTGTTCTCGCAGTGGCAGAGAAACAATGTATCCATGAAATCTGGATCTTCCAGAGACAATTGATATCCTATCAGCAACGCCATTGTTGTGATGTAGAGGTTAGCACTAATCAGCCACGAAACTCGTTCTACTCTTCGTTATTCTCAGTGACCACTTATATGAGTGTTCACTTGTGCTCATGCAAATTATGCATACTAATTTGCTAGTATCACTACAAAAGCTTTTAATTATTTTTAATATTTAATTTTAGGTGTATTCATTAGATAAAAACAAATTTATTTAGGGAAAAAAAAAATGTTTAGAAGAAATTTATTTGGAAAAAAAAAAAAACAAACCCAATAACAGTTGACTGGTGTACCAGAAAAGAATTGCCATATTTTTAATTATTTTAAACATGAGGGCTTTCATTTTCTTGGCTTTTTAAAATACATATCATAAATTTATGGTGAGAGCTATACCATTTTCTCTCTCAAATGTGTTGTCCAAAGACACAAATTTAGATAGTTTATGCAACAATTTCTTTGTATTTTACCAATTTGTTAATAAATATGGTAGTTATTTATATTTGACAATTTATTTGAAAGTTTAATTAATAAACTTTAATTGAAAACAAGTGTCTGTCAGTGTCAGACAATAGTTTCAATAGTTTGAAAGTTTTTACCACAAAAGTATTACTATCAGTTGCTTTTTTTTTTTTTTTTTTTTTATAATTTTTGAAGGAATTCACTTCCATGGGTCAGAGAAGAAATAAACATCTTCTGGGTTGTAGTTAAAGGTGTCTTCTAATTGAGTGTACAATTTCAAGAATATTGATAAAGATTGGTCACTTTGATTTTGCAAAACAAAGTAACATGAAAATTTTCTAAAAAAAAAAAAAAAAAAAAAAAAAATTTTTCACATTTTCAGCTGTTTGAAGCAGAATACCATTTTAACTCTTTGTAAAAAAAAAAATAATTCAATGAATAAAAGCACATACAAAATTACATATTTAGAAAGATTATTTTCTTTCCAGCCATTTTTAAGATTGGACCAGAAATACACAAGAAATTGTGAGTTGAACAGACTAAGTTGCAAATTTATCAATCTCAAACAAAATCAGATATCAACTGGAAATGCTATCATTACACAAGAAAATGAATGATTTCCTTAGAAAGCAAAAATACTAAATTAGACTGAAAAACCAAATCAAAAACTGTGATATCAAGGAAAAAATGGAAACTGATACCAAAATATAAATTGACAAACCAACTCTAGTACCTGCATTTTTATAAAGCCTTAGCAAAAAAAAAAAAAAAAAGGGTCAATAAAAATCATCCTAAAATATAAAATACTACTCAAAATTTCAATAAATATGAACAAGACATGTAAACCAAATACAATGGTTGCATTTGCATTTCCAACAAATGGCAAATAAAAGAATGCATATAAACTAATCCATGTATTGAATTACCTCATAGAAGTTCAGATCTCAACAGAAGCAAAAGCAGTTTACACTAACAAAATAAATCAGAAAATATTTAATACCAAAAAAACTAAAAATTGCACATATATTAAACAAATAAATGTAGAAACATTGTTATGGAATCCTACTAGAGAAAACAATTTCTGCATATTTTTGCAGAGATGATTCAGTGTACATTCAACAAGGAAATAACTGCTTATAGTTTGCAATTCCAGGAACATTTCAATGTGCTATTATTTTTCTATTCTGAAAAAGTATCTTAATATTTAGACAAATGTTTTAATTGTTTAGTTACTTGAATCATTTTCATCAGATGAATCTAATTGAAATAGCAAATATAAAATTTAATAGACAATGCTGGTAAGGAAATTAGCTTAGAATTTTAAAATCATTATAAAAATAGTTTGAAATGTTTAAAAAAAATACAAAAAAAAAACCCTTCTGTTCTAAGTATGGGAAAAGCTTTTTTTCTTTTTTTTACATTGAGAGTCTTTAAGCTGTCAACACGTGCCAAATATCAAAGTGGGGAAGTGTGACTTATCTCTAAGAAAGAATAGTTGTTGACAGAAATGACAAATTACAGTTGTTGGCTAATGACAACTAAACTGTTAAGAACATTCTGCTATTACATAGTATGGGTGTCAAAACCAACAATTACTCTTATACTTTATTTTTAGTTATTCACATTCAATAGATGTATCAAAAATTTTACACTTTTACATTGCCATTATTCTGGAGAAATAAAAATTAGTGGTTTGAAAAACAACACACACAAAGGGATAGGGATAACTAAAAAGAAACTGTGCAAAGAATTTTTTTTCATTCAGTATTGGGACAAGAGATATGAAGTTGTAAAGAAATAACTGGATAAATTGGTATTAACCTAATGGATATTCATAGGGTTGCCATACATGCTAAATCAATGTATTTTAACAAAAAAAATAAAGAATTTAGGCAATAATTAATGCCAAAATAACAAAATAATAAATGAAAAAAAATGAATTAAAACAATATTTTTGTCACAACAAGCACATCTATTACTCTAAATGTTATTTTGTGGATTCATGTATTGACCCTGCTTTTCTTTCTTTTTTTTTTTTTTTTAAATAGAGTGTACTATATCTACTGGTCAGCATATTTGATGTAGAAAAGTGTACTCTACAGCAGGATTCAAAGCTGCATCTCCCTTTGTAGGAGAAACTACCTTAACATTTGACTAGGATTTCATATTTTTCAAATCTTGCAAAATTATTATCCAAATAGAATTAGTGATTATTTTAATTATTTATTTTTTAAATCCTTTCCTCTCAAGCAAGGCAATAAGGCCACTAAGACAAGTGGTTACTGAGTGTGAAAGAATATTAGAAAATGAAAAACATCATTAAGAAGAGAGAAAGAACATTAAAAGAACAGGATTTAAGACCAAAGATAAACATTGAAATTACATTTAAATCTTTTAAGATCAAAGTTGACAGGAAAGGAAGAAACCAGAAGAGAGTTCCACAAGTGAGAATTTTGAGAGAAGAAACTTAGCATAGAATTTATGATTACATCTAGCAATTTCAATTGTAAAAGGATAAGACCTAGCTACCAATCTAGTACTGTGCTTAGATTCATAAAGTTGAGGTACCAAAGATTATGTAAAATTAGTGGAAGTAATATATTGAAATTAAAGTTTGGTTGGCTTTTCAGCACATCAACTCCTATACGAGTTATTTAATGCTGGAATTATTTAGTATTAAAAATCAAAAGAGTTGGATTCAGAAGAAAAAAACACTTAGGGGTTAAGACAGAATTTGGGTAGAAAGTTTTATGAGTTGTGTTGGAAAATATGTTTAAGATTTAATGTGTTTCACTGTATTGTTCTTGACATGCAATAGCCATTGAAGGTTCTTCATTTTTCAGTTGGTGATTATGTGTAATTTGACTATGACCAATGTGGAAGTCTGGCTAACACAACCTCATAGGAGTAGAAGCCAGGATACAGGAAAATATTCCTGTATCCTGGCTTCTACTCCTATGATAGGATAGATGCTATACAATTTGTTATCTGGGTTGGAGTTCCAATGTTCCTGACATTTATTTGTGATTTATTTAAAGCATTTGAGTGATTAATGTTTACTACTTTTTTTGCAACTGAATCAGCTATCATTACCCTGTGTATTAATGTGGCTTGGTATCCAGCATAGAGTGATGTTTTTGTTTTGTCTTGAAAAATGTTCCATTCTATTTAGTAATTTAGTAGTTAGTGGGTCTGTTGTTTTTAGTAAGTACTGACATGGGGTCTGTGAAAATGATGCATTTATTGTGTTTGTTACTTGTTATTATGTCAAGTGGTAAGTCAATAGCCAAGAATTTGGCACTGTATATTGGAGCCTTGTCTATAAGCCATGTTGTTAGTTTTACTTTGTTGGCACCACATTTCACTTTAAAATTAAAGAAAAAAAAAAAAAAATTTTGCTAAATTTTTTTTTTTTTTTACAAAGGAGAATTAAGAAAGATGGTGCAATAAGTACAAAAATTTTAAAAATATATTTGAACTTCTATAGTTTTTGGTTTTTACATTTTTAATACTGATTACCATTGTTACATTTCTGAATAACTGTAAGCAAGTATATTGCATAGATTTTACAAGAATTTTTGCCAAATTCCTTTTAATGGCACAAAATTAAAAAAAACAAAAAAACAAAATGTTAAAATTTATATTATATACAAAAAAAAGAAAAAAAATGAATATTTTTTTTCTCTCAAGCCACATTTTTTGAGTATACATAATTAGATAAAATCTGTAGGTTTTAATAAAATTATGTTTGGATAACTGTTTTGCGTTTTTTATTCTATTTGATTTTTAGCTTTCAAATCCCAAAGATTTACTTAACTGACTGTTCTTATCATCAGCTGTTAGTCTATTTTAAATATATTTTTCTTATATTAATGATTTTGATCAGTAGCTTGAATTTTAAAAAACATTAAATTGAAAAATGCTTAACTTTAAATAAAATAAAATTATATTTCCCCTTGATACATGTATTTCTCTCACTGAAAACCTAAGTAGTGAAAAAGGATTTTGAAAAAAAGAAAAATCTGTTCTGTTTTTTGATAGAATATAGACATTATCTGGTAGATCTATTACAATAGTGTCAAATTTAAGAAATGATACTGTCCAAAAAACATTAGTTTGAACAAAAATAGCAAATTTAATACAGTCTATTCGGCAACTTTTTCTTTCAGAAACAATTTTTCAAAGTAAATACAAATATGAATAAAAAATAATTTTCTATATTTCATAATTACAAAGTATCCTCCACCCAGCACAGACCCCACCAATCAAAATTCAACTACACTCCGGGATAAAGCTGCATATTGTGTTTCAAAGTGACAAATTGACACTTAAACCAGTCTACTAAATGGCATGGCTATGGATTAACCTATTTCTTTTCCTGCAGTACCTTTTTTCTTTTTTTTGTTTGCAAGCACATTTGATAATTTTCAAGATAGCTGATAAAAGAATAAATATGAAATTTTGATTTCTTTTAGCAAAACTGAAACTGTTGTAATGTTCTGAGAAACTTTAAAGAGAGAAGCTTTAGGCAAAAGCTAAGTTGTCTTGAAGACTAACAAAGATCTAAACAACCTTCAACTAATTGAAACGATGAAAATCTTGAAAATTTATTAAGCAATCAGTGAAAATCAATATTGAACCATAAATGATTAGTTTGTACTGGAGTTTATGTAAGCAAATATTAACAAACATTTGAAAATGAAATGCATTTCCACAAAATTTGTGCCTAATTTGCTCATAGAGGATAAATAAAAATAAATATGTACCAGGATTTAAGGGAAAAATTTCAAAATGTTGTGACTAGGGATGTGTCACATAATTCATTATTTTTGGATGCCCAATTGCAAGAACAAGCCATATACTATTTTATGGCACAAATGGTTGGTTGTTTATACAAAGTTGATATTTCTACATTTGAAAACAGATGCAAATGTATACTATCTGCATGCTTTGTAACATTTTCTGGATCATATATAAAGATAATTACATTCAGAAATTTCCATGAAATGAATTACCAAAAATTTATCAAATTTATAAAGATATTTCCATTCTTCCATTGTAGAAGTGAGAAGTCAATTTACAACTTGAAAATGCAAAATATTTTCATTTAAATAATGAGTTACAATTGAGGTGACATTATTTTGAACTGGTTTCATTTTTGATTAACTATGGTAATATGTCAAAATTAATTAAGTGGATACAATGATAAAATATTTACATTTCTAATATATATAAATTTTTTAAATGTTAGAAAAAAATAAAAAAATAACAATACTAACCTGTTTGACATCTTGCTGAAACAGTCTCAGCCCAAGTCGCTGATGTAACTTTACTTTTTTATTATGCCATAAGTGTTCCAGACGCCGTTGATGAGCAAGAACCTAATATTAAAAAAGAAAAAGAAAATCTATATATATATATATATATATATATATATATATATATATGATCTGAAAGGTTAGTAGAGATCTATTTGTCAGATGATTTTTTTTTTTTTTTTACAGATAACTGCTAGATTATAACAAAAATTAAAAAAAGAATTTTTATAACAGTCTTGTTAAGCCCAACATACAATTGTATGGATTTCTTGAAGAATAAAGAAAAAAAATCTAGTATCTTTCATGACATTTGATGATATATTAATCTATTGGAATGTAAAATTACAGACAGTATTTGATAACATAGTTGTCTTTGAAGAAAAAAACAATTTAAAGATTGATTATAACAAATATGAAGTAAAAGAAACTAAATGGGTGTTCAGCTCAGAATGAGAAAACAGTACACAAAGTTCTAACTCCAGTCAAGTTTGTTATATTAACTTTTGCACAAATACCCTTGGGAAAGGTAAGAATCCATCTCCTCTCCTCCCGGCTAGAGGTCAAATAGTAGGGTAAACTGGACTCTTCAACCTTGGATGGCAACCAGTTTAGGAGAAATACAACTTTGAATTCAAAACCAGTTGGGCAGGGAGCTAGCAATTCCACCCCATATAAACCTACCTGCTACAAAAACCACAGTAGCAGTATCTAGGTGTGCTGAGAGCTGTTGCACAATACTCCTCAATGGAGTCTATAGGACTTGATTGAGCAAAAAGAAATCAAGGTTTGTTGGCATCAACTTTCATAATTGTAGAGTAACAGAAATCAAGAATTATGGCAATATAAATATGTATCACTGTTTAGAATATAACCAGGACTAATGTTCAGTGTATAAATTTTTTTCTATAGTAACACTGGAATTCATTACGTAAGATACGATCAAATAGACCATCAAATAATTATCAGATAAATTGAAAATTTTTGCATATAAAATGACAAAACTATGACTTTCAGCAAGTCAAAAACTAAACATTTTGACAATTTATGTGTTTTCTACACAAATACAAATGTTTCAACTTAACATGACCAAATTAAGGGGGGAAAAAAAAATGAAAACATGGATACTTTCGGGTTAGTTTCAATATCTTTATCCTAATACTGTATCCAGATATTTATTGCATTTAGCAACCTTATTAAATATCTTTTTCTTCTATTAAATCAAGATAATTATACTTTTATTATTTTAAAATAATAATGATCAAGCTAAACATAAGTAAAAATTAAAAAATGCAATGAAATACATATCAATTATTTTAAATTCAAAGTTCTCATGCCTCAAATTATGTATCAATGAATTTTATTCTAAAATTAAAAATCTTACATTATTTTTTTTATTTCTATATCAAAACAATGTTTACCTATTAGTTGGATACAATTTAAGATTATTATGCAAACATTTAGCTGTTTTCAGAGACAAATAGAATCTAACTACAATATTTAATTTAAATATAAGAGATTTGAGTTATTTTTAGGCTAAATTTGTCTCACAACAGTAGACAAATTAGAAACTCATAAAAATATTTTTAAAACAATTTAAAATTATTTTTTCTGTTGAATTTTTAAATATCTATCCTTGAACCGATTCCTAATTTTCATCAAAGACCTTTCTGATGTTATCAGTTCCCAACTTGGTATCTATGCTGATGATAACCATTTACTCCATCTTAATAGTAAATATGATCAGTTCACAAAGGTCAGCTGATCTAAAATATGACCTACAATTTGTTAACTGGGGAAAGGAATGGCTTGTTAATTTTAACACCTCCAAAACAAAACTGCTCTTTTCAGTGTTGTGCTAGACAATTTTTACCAGAATCTATCTTACACATTTATAAGTATGATTCAGCATGCAGTGAATATTGCTGCCACATATGGTCTGTTGCTTCTGCTATGCATTTAGAGACTCTTGATAAAATACAAAGAATCTGCAATGTTATTGGTGCTGACCTGGCATCTGTTTCAGTTACTTTCCCCACTGGCATAAGTTTTCCTGCACTTTCTCTATAAATATTTATGGTAATTGTTCTATGGCATCTTATTTTTACAGTGAGGTTCACACTGTACAAGGCCCAGGGGCCACTCAAGGTAGAGTTACAGATTAAGAGGCACAGTTTATGGAGATAGGTAGATTGAACAGGTTAAGATTGTAGTGATTGGGAAAATATCCTCATAGGAGTCAGTTCCACAGAGCAGTAGTTCACAGGAAGAAGCTGCTCGAGTGGAAATTACTTCCCACCAATGGAATATAGAGAGAATGAGGGTGGTTTGCTACAATGTGAGTGGCATGGCAGGTCCTAGCTGTGGAGGTTAGAGTTGGTGGAACCAAGAAATGCAGTTTGAGCACTTTCCATGGAAGTAACAATAGAGCAGCGATAGGTTTACCACATCTTTATACTTTATGAATTCAAGCACAATACTAGATTAGCAGCAAGGCCTTAAAATTTACAGTTGAAATGGATTGATGTAACCATAAGTTTCTTCTTTTGCACTTGTTGAACTTTCTTCTGGCTTTCCAGTCAACTGATCTTCAAAAATTTAAATGCAATGTCAATCATTTTCTAATCTTAATTCCCGTTCTTATATTGTTCTCTCACCATAGCGACTTTTTTTTTTTTTCATTCTGTCACTCAGTAACCTCTTGTGTCTTAGTGGCTTTATTGTCTTGCTTGGGGCGAAATGATTAAAGTAATTTAACAAAATAAAAACAAAATATACACATTATAAAGAATGGATAAAACTTCCTGTGAAATTCACTGCAATCTTCTGTGAAATATGCTATGCTAGTATAAATTATACATTGTGCTTGCAAACAGATAAAAATTCCCTAAAATATTACCTAAAGTTATTACAATTTTAAATAAATAAGGATTCAAAATTATAATCAGCATCCCAGTTTCTGAACAAACCTTTATCCAGTGTCAATAGATTCAATTACTTAGCTTACAAAGTTTTATTTCAAACCACAAAATGAAATCAAGCGTTAGAGATAATATTTATGCTTACATCATGAATAACATCCAGAACATGTCCAGCAGCTTCAGAATAATCTGCTTTTGCTGTAATAGAATTGTTGCTGCTTGATGTGACTGGAGTTTGTAAAGTATCCAACAAAGCCTTGCCATCAGCACATACCTGTTAAAAAATTGAACAAAAATGAAAAATATACAAAAAGAAATTGTACTATGTAAACTTTGTGCAATCAATCATACTGATTCATAGAGAAAACATTAATTAACAGTACATTTAATAGTTCCAATGAATAATGACTTATTTTATAAGAAAATACTTTTAATATAACCAAATAAGAGCTAATGATGACCAGTTTCATAAGTGTAAATGGCACTCATTAACCCAGACAAACTTCTGTGTTTCTTTGACTAAAAACATAAAAGGCAATTGGTTAGTAATATTCGTTAGTAGCATAACAAGTCTAAAAATACCTTACAAATTGATTTTATAATACTAATAACTTGATAATGCTTAATAATTTCAATCAAATAATGCATGAGCTATAGATTGGTTAAAAGTTATAAAATTTTAGAGCTTTGCAAAAAAAAAAAAAAAAAAAAAAAGGTTTAGAAAGATTTAAGAGTAAATTCAAAGATGACAAAATTTATGCATAATGACTATGTCGCTACACTTTCATAAGCACAAATATTGTGTTGTATTTTTCTACAATGACATAATAAACTAAAAGATTATAAAGGAGAAATCATATTGTTTAAGTAAAATCTATCCCTGTGTGTTATCCTAAGTTTTATTTAACAAGGCTAAGATGTCATATTTGCAGAATGTTTGCTGTGCACCATCCTAGCAAGAATTTGTTATTTAATGCCACCTGGTCAAAAATCTACCATGAAGATCTTGTTTTTACCCTTTTAGTTTTTTGGTTTTATAAAGTATCATAATATTTATAATTCATTTAATCTGCAATTTCATAAAAATTAGAAGATAAGATCAAATATGTAGTTAACTTTATTCCATTACCATATTTATCTGTATTTTCTATAAGTATCAATATTAGTCACAAACAATACTTAAAATAAAACCAAGGAAATAAAAATTAACAGAGTTCAATTGAAGTAAGCTTTATCTCTAATGTTTCAAAGGTTTATTTGAAATTAAAAAACTGCAAATTACCAGCAAACTAAAAAAGACAAAAGTCTATGGCATCAAAACATGACAATATTTATCTCAGATAATAGAAATAGAACTATTTATACTGAAAGGAAAAAATTACTTCAGCATATGCTTGACTGATGGTTTCAATAAGTGTTTGATGTTGTTGTAATGCTTCCTCCAGTTCTTTGATGGATGATGGAATCTGGGGACTCTCACAGGCTAGTCTCCAGTCATTTACTTGGGCAAGATACTTGAGTACATAAAAAATATAAGAAATAGATAGTAAAGACTTGATAATGAAAATGATTTTTTTTTTTTATTTTTTTTTTTTTAAGTAAACAGTTTCACACATAAACACTAAAAAATATTACTGAAAATAATAAGTAAAATACTTCTTTTGTATCACTTTAAATAAGTAGTTTTCTGCACAACAAATATAAATAAATTGTAACAAGTTCAGTAACCACTCTGGAAATGATTAGAAAAATAACACAAATTAACTCAACAGCACTACTTGCTTTGGCTATAAAAAATATTTTAATAATACTATAAAATTACATTCTTAAAAATTGCTGAAATAGAATTATCAGATTATTAATAAAATCTCTCCATTTTAAAAATATACCTAATTTCTAACGTTAGATGAAAACTGCTAGTTTTATACATTAAATTACTAATAATTTTAAAGAAAGCTTTAAAAAATTTTAAAAACTATTCTACAAAATTGTATTAAAAAAAAAAAAAAAAAAAAAACGTTTAAGTTTATTAAAAATTGTTTTTAATAAAAACACACTTAACTTGCAAAGTATACAAATCAGTTACTGCTGGTTTTAAAATAATAAATCAAATCAAATCAAAAAGAATTTATGAAAAAAGGTTATGTGAGAGGTAATGCTCAACTCTAATGGGAAGCAAGTCAATGCAGCGTTCAGGAAATTATTCCCCTTACATTCTCCCCCCCCTAAAATAATAACTAAAAATTCTCAGATTTCAATATTTAAAGTTATGCATTATTCATAACATTTAATTCTATGTATTTGACATTTGGTTAATTAATTTTATCAGCTTTTAATTTTTTTTTTTTAAGTTTTTTTTGTGGGGGGGCGTTAAAATTATCAGACAAGAGCCATTATAAGTCATGATGTAAAATTAACAGGTCTAATCATCTGAACAACTTAATTCATGTTATCTATACAAAATCATAAATTATTCTTGAGGTCAAGATTTTAACAATAACATTTTTGTTTTATTTTTAAGTTATAATTGACAAAGGATATTGTAGCAAATATTTTAAGGAAAAAAAAATCTCTTTCCATATTCTTTATAAGAGATTACTGCTAATTATCTATTTTCTAACTAGTAGACCTATTCTTTTGCATCAAATATGAACTGGTAATTAAGAGGATTAAAGTTATGAATCCATTACTTAAAAATATCATATTCACTAATTGATCTCTTAAACAAAGTTGTACATATTGTTTTATAAACAAAAACAATCATCACTCTATATAGAAAAATTCATATAAGGAAATTTACTTAATATAAAAATAAATCAAATAATGATGTTTAAATGAGCTTAAAACAAAATAGATTAAGAAATTACATGGATTTAGAATTGTTAAAAGGGAAAAATGTTACCTGTTCTGCTCGCTTATGAAAAATCACTGACATACTAAGGACAGTACTACGATCATCAACTGCTGCTGCTAAAGTTTTCCAGTCACGCTCCAGTTTACTGGCCTGTTGGCGAATTTCATTGGCACCATAATGACCAGTATCACACAGCCGCTGAGCAACACTTAAGATGCGGTTAATGTTCATGTACATGTCCTTTAAGTAAAAAAAAAAAAAAAATTTATATATTTTCAGATTAGAAGTACAATTGTAACATTACTGATGCCATTAAAAAAAATATAATGCAACATAAGTTCTTATATAAAATAAACTCCATTGTTTAAATTAAAAATCCTTTAAAATATTTTTATACAATATTTAACTTTTTAAAATTTTTACTTTATTAAAATTATCATGGAAAGAATAATTTTGTAAACTTTTGTACAGTCAAGAAGTATAGACTATTACTATCCACTAAACAAGAGAGGTGATGATACACTTACATGGACTATTACTTTTTTTGAAAAAAAAAAAAAAAAAAAAAAGTTCCAGTTTCATTTTGAAGTACATGAGTTAGAATCACTTTAGAAATGGAAACAATTGTTTGGAGATCAATATTTCATTCTAGCCTCATTCTAATTGTAAACTCTTCATACCTTTATAACAGGTTGCTTCTACTTATATAAATAAATAAAAAAACGATTTGTAATTCTCCTAAACTGACATTTTAATCTGTAAACTAATCTATATAAATGATCCTATATTGAAATATCCAAAGATAGTGAAAATATAAAATAAAAACGTTCAAATATATTTTTGGTAATGGTATTATTCAATGATGCAAGCTCACACACATTGTAAATGTTTTAATAAACAATAAATATTCATAAACATATCTAAATTTGAAATTTAAATTAAATATTTGAACAGTATTAAAAATTTATCTGCATTAAAACAATGTTATAAAAATTTCCTTTGTATATACCATAAAATACATTTACATCACTTTATGTTTTGTTTTTAATATGGATATTAACATTCCAAAATAAGTGTATTTATGAAAGAAATTGTCTGACTGGACAGTTGACTTTAGATGGAATTTTTGTGAGAAATATGATAAATACTCCTACATCCAGTGCAGTAAAACAATTATAGAATAATAAACATAAGACAAGCATCTTAATGTGGCAATTATATTGCAATAAATACGAAAAAGTAGCCATAAAAGCAGGAAAAAAAAACAAACAAAAAAAAAAAAACACACACACACACACAACACTGCATGTGCCAAAATACACTTGAAAAGCACCAAAAGAAAATCAGGAAATAAAATTTGAGATACAGAAACAAAATTAAGATCGTATATATTGGCTACAATGATACACAGAAATGAACTGGAGATTTTAATGGCTTAATTATTTCAATATTTTAAGATCTTCCAAATTTACTATTTAAAAAAAAAAAAAAAAAAAAGTCACTTGTTCATTTTAAGCACTTAAGTATCTTTTCAAACATGTTTATTTCCAACCGAAATGTTTGTGGCTAGTAATATTTAAATACAATAAATTTTAACCGCTTTCAACAAACCATCATTACCATATTCTAATCTTGTTTACTCAAAATTTTATTTTGTTCATTTTACATTGGAAAAAAATTCCTAGTATATATTAATTTCATAAAAGAATGAAGAACTAGAATCTAAGATCATGATGAATAATTTTACCTTCCAAAAAGCAAAAGTGAACTTTTTAACATTATTTTGTTCAGTGAAGTTAGTACATTTTTATGCCAATAAGGTTATAAACTGACAATGTTCATATTCACTAGTCATAATATAAAATATTACATATATGATTGATTCTTTTAATCATACATATTTTGATCTTCATTGAAGCTAACATTAAACTTAAATAAAATGGATATTTAAAATCTATTCTAGGTATATCAAAGCAAAATCATACTGATAGTCTACCATATAAATGTGAAATGACTCTCAAAAGGAAATATAAAATATTTTCAATAATTGTAATTATGTTCTCTAAAAATCCAGAAAAAATAATATTACAAAAACCGTATATAAATTACATTTTTAAGGCCCACAATTATTTTTTTGATAAACTTAAAAATATGATTATGCATAATCAAAATATTTAAAATATTCAAAGGATTATATGAAATTAAGTTAACTAATACTCAAATTACATAAATTTCTAGTAAGAATATATATTTTTAAGTACCTAAATATCTATCTGAAATATTGGTTAGCAATCTATCCTGAAAGTTACAGGACAAAAATATATATTTTTTTAACAGTATCAATAAATTGAGTTCCTCAAAAAGCAGATACCTATAAGAAATCACAGTACAAACAATGATTGTCCTAGAACAGCTGATAAGATATTTCATCAACATTAAATTCTTTATGGTTAAATAAAGATAAATTATTCATAACTATCAAATTAGAAGAAATAGATGTTAAACATTTTTATTTATCAAACTGGAAAATTCCTTTTTGCTTGAATACCCAAATGAAACAGGATAACTAATTAAAACAAAATAAGAAAAAACTACACAATACAATAATACTATCATTTTTTCCAGCTGAGTGAGAACTCAAAAATTTTGTAGAGTAGAATATCAAAAGAAATCATGAATTCTTTTTCTACATTCCAATAAAAAGAAAAAAGTCTGCAAAATGGAGTTTTTCTAAATGTTATTCAGAAAGAATTTAACATAACCTGTAATACCATACATAATTAGAGAAAATTAATACTTATTCAAATAGTACATCAACAATAGTATCAAATGGTTAATGTTAAAAATGTCTTAATTAAAATTGTTTTATTCAGATTGATACTTTCCATTTTCTCATAAGTATATCTAATCTTTGACCATTTGTCTTACAAAAGAAAAATATCAAACTCACAATTACAGAATTTTAAAAAATAATTTTTTCATTACTGAACAATGAAAAATTATCTACCAAAATTAACTATCAATTCTAATAGGTATATTTATAAATTCAGTTATATTATTAGATTTTTCATTCATTAATGGTTGTTTAATTTTATATATTTGCATATGACACCAATTAACAAAAACTGAAAAACTCCAATAGCCTGGACATTTTTATGAGAAAAAAAAAATAAATAAATAAAATAAAAAAAAAAAAAAAAAAATAAAAAAAAATCTCATAGCAGTGTAATCCAGTGTATAAAATATGCAATAAGAGGCCTTGAAGCCTACAAGAAGACAAATTATGCTTGATACTGTGAAGAAAAACTTGGATCAGATTAAGATAACAGAACATAAATGGAGGTGTTACCATGCAGACAAAAATCAGTCACAAGCAATATAGTAGCAGTAGCAGCATTCAGAAACTGGTCAGGAGCAACAGAAAAAGCAGAGGAGGATATTAAAAGTAGACCATAAGAACAGTTTTATTTTTCATCCTATTGCTGATGGCAACATGAACAACAAACCAAATTATTTTAGAAAATACATGCAACATGCTGCTGCCATACTACATGGTGCAAAATCACAAGGATTGAACTAGTCAAATGACAATGAAATAAAACAAGAGATGACAGGTAACAGAATGGTCCAGATTGGAATATATCTTCAAATAAATTTAATAACATCTACTTATAAACAAAGAAAACTAAATGAAATATACAAGAAAAACAAATTACATATTATAATTCTTACTATAAAAATAAACTGAGAAAACTCAACATTTTTATGGTTTTCATTTTTGGCAAAGTAGTATAACAAAATTGTTCATATTTAAATTAATATTTTTATGTAACTTAATATTCATAAAGTTAATTGCCATCTTCTCACATTATTAAGTCAAACTCTGGGATTATTAATTCTCAGGACATTTAAAAATTCTTAATTTATTTTCCTATGAATTTATGCAATCAGCAGACGAGTTGAAATGTTCAATTAATCATATCTACTAGATATTTAAAGTTTTAATATACTAGTTTTATTTTGCCAATAAGACTGATATTCATTATGTTCTTCAGTTACTTGACTATGCACACTGAGTTCCTACCAATTTAAAAAGATTAATTTAGAGAAAATCAGTTGATGAGGAAAACTTTATTGTAACAGAATTATCATACTGTATCATGTATTTTTTGATAATTGACAAATATGGTAACCAATGTTCATTGCAACACATTGAAAAGAACCCTAATAAAAAGAAAGACTTATTTTCAAAGCACATTCATAAATGCCATCCAATTCTTTGTATAATTTTATAAATATCAATGAAATCTTACTATTTCTTTACCTTATACAAGCTTTTAATAAATATAAAAAAAGTGAATGACCAGAGTTTATTTATTCTTTATTTGGATCTACATAAATGTTCAATAATTATATTTTCTCACAGCATGTTATTAATGAAATGGCAATTAAAAATATGATCTGAGAGTGAAGAGCAGAGTTGACCAAAAGTAAAATATAAAGTTTATTTTGGAATTAGCATAGTTAAATGGCTAATATTTAATACTTTAAAATGTTTACAGAGATAATGGAATTATTTAAATTTTTGTTTTTCATAATAAAATATACTGTCTCTGAACTGAGTGTCAACCAAACTCAGTAATTCTCTTTTACAACTTACAAAGATTATAAGGTTAAAAAAATAAACAAAATCATTTCATTAATCTTTTCTTCATTTTTAAGATTTGAAGATCACTTATTTAGTGGAAGAGTTCTCCATTCTGTTCCCCCTCAAATGAAGTTATTGAAACAAAGTGAAGGCCAACATCTGAAAGCATCTTTGTTTATTGCAAGTATAAATAGAGAGAAAACAAATCAAGGAAAGAAAGGGACAGTCACTGTCAGTCAATCAATTTGCATAAACAGGAGAAATCAAAAGCAACCAAGGTGCAGCAAAATACTTGTTAGCATTATTAACCTAAAAGAAGCAGTCTCACTTATTTAGACTGTACAATATTTTGCTTGTTTTACTGTTTATAAATACAACACAAAGATAAGCTATGTTATCAATATCATTAACTACTTTTGTTTTCTACTGACCCTTACAAAATTCATTAAATTTATTCTTAAAACATTAATTCTAAAATATTAGATGATAGTGAGAAAATAGAATGATATTTTGACTAATAAAAAGTGGTTTGCAATATGCAATAACTTTATTTTTAGATTTTATATTGTAAATAAATGTTCAAAATTTAATATAGTTGTATAAAATGCATATTGTCTATACCAATACAAATAACTAGAAAAATTCTTATTCTTCATGGGTTTTATTTGAAACAAAAATATAGCATCATTTAATCCAAAGTAAACACATTGACTTAATATTCAAAATTGATATTATCTTTAAAAATAAATTTTTAAAAGCCTGAAACACAGATACTGTTTAAATAATTTCTTTGTTTATATATGCTTTTTTTAATCATAGATTATAAAACATGATTTATCAAGTTTAAAGATTAAATAATGGAAATAAAAAATATTACTTAACATAACCTAAATATAAATACAGAAGACTCTGTCAGGGCAAGTGACAATAGAAACTTTTTTTAGTGGTTCATCCTTACTATATTCAATGGAATATAGTCAGATAATTTCAAAATAAATGTCTAAGTGTGATAAACATACGAAATGGTAATAGGTATATGATATTTTTAAATAGATTTGAAAGTCAAATACAGTTGTCATTTTAGTTATGATAAGAAAACTTGGGGATATAAGCCTAATTTATAAATTGGAAATGTATTTCAGAATAATGAATTAAATAAAACAAAATAGCATATCCAATGTTTTTGGGGGGGGTTTTTTGTTGTAAAAATCATTTAAGCTTGCAAACATTTTAAAGTTTTTATATTATGAATTTTTCCCCAGTATATAAACATTTTAAGAGGAATAAATTAAGTTAACAAGCATAATATACAATAATTCTTAGAATTAAATATACCAGTTGTTAAAGTAATCAAATGACTCGATTGTCATTTTTCATAATTGTATTAAAAAGCATGACAAAAGCTTAACTGATTACATATATTTAATATTTATTCTTAACATATGGTACAAATGAAAAGTATCTCTAAAACAACATACATTCCTAAAAAAAAAATTAAAAAAAAATAATGCTACCTTTAATCCTAATTCCACTTGGTAAAAGGGATAAATGATACTAACTACATTTTAATCCTTCCAGATTATATAATAGACAACTGAATTACAAAGTAGAAAAATTCTGTGTAACACATTTTGTCCTCTAGAAGAATTTCATAGAATTAAAGTAATATTTTTCTTTATGGAATTATATATACATAGGAGGAGTGAGGAAGATGTAAACGCGAACGTCGGTTATAATTATGTACCAAGAGGAAATGCTGAAGATGTGGAAATGCTTTTTTTGTATTTTTAAATCAGACGTATCTAGACACACCATCTAATAGATCTCATTCAGTTGCCTTATGCTTTTGTCTTTAAGTATACCACATTGTGATGGTAGAAGATCTGCCAAGAAAGGTGGAATGTTGTAAGAACTGGGATGCAAATTTATAATGGGTGATTTAGCAATCAGTGCAATACCAAGACATTTTCACCCTAGGAAATTGCTTTCTTTTAATTAAAGTAATATTTAAAAAAAAAAAAAAAAAAAAGGAAAGGAAAAATATGGTCAGACTTGTTTTGTAAAAGGTCTAGGTATTCCTTGTGGCAGTCATTACAGACTACAGTAAATTCTTGCTTCAGTTTTTAGGTTGTTATTGTTTTGTATATATATATATATATATATATATATATATATGTGTGTGTGTGAAAGAAGTCCTTCCAATAAAAAAAAAAAAAAAAAAAAAAAAAAAAAAAAAAACAAAGAAATGTTTTGGTCAGATTTTTGAAAATGGATCTGGTCAAGAGCTTTTCAGTACCCCACCATATAGGTGTGTGCATATATCACACATACACAGAAGGATATCCATGAGGAAGCCCATTTAATGACAGAGGATGCAATCCCATCCACTAAGAAATATATTTGGCAAACCAAGTATGAATGCAAATAAAATATTTCAGTAGTCAATGGTTAAATTTATTGAATTAATATTAGCTTTTCCCTTCAAACTTTGATGGCCTTGAAAATATTTTTATATATGTATATTAAAAAACAAATATTATAATATTAATAATATCACAATTTATGGCTATGCTTTTTTTTAAACATTTTTCTAAGTACTTTTAGCTTAATAACAGTTTTGAATAAAAAAAGTTTGTGATTTGGGCAACATCAGAAGTGAAACCAGTCAGCAATTGATTCTGCTGATTATGAGGTGTGTGTGTGTGTAATTCTCAAGTACCTTATTCAAACTGAATATTAAAACCTTTTTAATTTTGGCTTTGCTCAACAATGATCATCAAGTGAATTTAGTTCAATCCATAAACACATTAGCACTTCTAAATCCTCATAATAAATGTTTCAAAATCCATCAATCATTGTCTGTCACTGAAAGTTAAAAAATAAATACTGCATAAAAGCACAAAAGATTCTTTTATTTACTTTATAATTTTTTCACTTCTTTATCTAGCTTCAAGCTTTCAAATTATCATACAAATCCTGTAGTCACAGTAAAAAGCAGTCAAGGACAGTAAATGTAACTTTTTTTTTTTTTTTTTTTTAACAACTGAGTAAAAGTTACTTGGCACATGTAAGAATCACAAGCAGAATTTTAAGAGTTAATGTATTTTTGAAAGTTTCAGAATTCTCAATTTAATTGTCAGCCCATTTGCAATTTACAAAAATAAAATTTAGAATAAAAGATGAGCTACTGAGAATGGTTATTCAATAGATCAGATCAGTAAACAAGTTCCAGAGGCTTTCAGCATACCAACATGCCCAAAGTTAAATGCAAACAAGCCTTCTGTAAAAAAGGACAGCAATCAGGAGTTTGGACAGCCACAAACATGGAACAAAAATCCAAGTGATTATTTGAATTCCAAACACCATTCAGTCCTCAAGCAATAAACATTCTGTTCTAAAATGTTACTACACCTCTAACAAACAAATTCAGCATAAAACAAGATACTCCCCAAATCAGTTTTCCCCTTAATATATATAAAAGGGAAGGCTGTACAAGGAGAAGCATCTCCAGAGATATTTTCCCCTCTAGCAAAAGGCTTCAGTAAAATAATTCAGTAAACTTTGAGCCCTTAAAAGCTGTGTAGGTTTATCAGCCAAGCAGACTGGTGTTGCAAATATCCAGGTCTTACCTGAAGGCACCACTTCATGATTAATGAAAAAGAAAATTCCATATGTAAACAAACAAAATATGAACTTAAAAGAAAAAGAAAAAAAATGAGTAGAAAACTCAAATTTGACAAAATTGATCAATGAGACTACATATACCTATGCAATAAAAAAATGTAAACACAATTTGTTGTAGCAGAAGTAAGGGAGAACAAAAATACCAAGAATATTAAAAAAAAAAAATATATATATATAATTTTCAGTTTTTCTTTATTTTTTATAAGGAATGAACATATCACTAATTAACAAACCAGTGTAAAATGAAAAACTTGACACCCATTCATTATGAAAAATAAAACTAATATGTATAGGAGGCATAAAAAAATTATAATGTATAAAATAAATCTAATTGTGTGTGTGTGTGTGTGACATACATAGGTATTTAGTGCTTCTTTGCAATAGCAAGTACTCCCATAATTGCTAAGTGGAAACATTTCAGTAAAACTGATGAGAAATTGCATTATTTTGTTTATATACTTAGAGATAAAATTCATTATAGTAGTATCAATTTTCAAGTGACAGCAAGCACATTTTTTTTCTACAAGAATCAAAATTGCTTAAAGTTAAATTATAAAAACTTGTCAAACCTAATGTAACACAAAAAAGCTACACTAATATAAAAATATATATATTAAATTGAAGAACTAATAAACTTAATAGGCTATATTATATTTTAAGCTAAATTTTTATATTTATTTTACATTTTTAAGCTTAATTTTCTTTTTTTTTCTCTCTCTATATATATATATATATATATATATATATATATATATATATATATATATATATATATAATTTTTACCACTTTAAATATTTATAAAGTCAATGACTGTATTGAAAATAAAAAAAAATGTACAAGTATTTCAACAAATTTGTGAAGAAAATATTTAAGAGAATTGTTGTAGGAGACACAATGTAGCTTAGTTAACACTGTAGTAAAAAGAATTAGATATGTTTTATTGATAGTTTTTCTGAACTTTGCTTTCTAATTAGTAGCTTTGTCATACATAGGTGAGGTGCAAGAATTTTAGATAACCCAGAAACAATAAATAGCTAACAGGTCAGCCTTAATGTTTTTACATTAAAGCCACTCATACAACTAAAGAGGATTTTTTTCTGTTGGATTGTTTAACTGATTATTTTAAAATATTGTTTTATGTGACTTTTTTTGTATAAATAGATTCTTAATAGACTGAAAATATTTAAAACGCAGACAAAATATTTTGTTTTCTCAACCTCATCTTTTTTGGTAAAAATAATTTTTAAGAATTAAAGTTATTTTCTTAAATATAAATAGCTAATTTGTAATAAAAAAAAATTTGACAAAAAAAAAAAAAAAAAAAAAACTCACCCACCAATTGCTAGTCAAATTAACATCTTGCAAATTCAGTTTACTTAAAGTTAATAAATTATCTTTTGTACATGAAAACTTTTCTATAATGAAAAAAAATTAAAAATTTTAATCAATTTTTAATGGGGGGGGGTGTATGTAAGGTCTGAAAACCTAAAATATATATAAAATAAATTGTAAATGATTTTAATATGAAAAAATAAAAATTATAATGTAGATAAAATTATAATGCAAGATAAAAAATAAGCAATATTTTTTATTTTTTTAATATTTTTTCTATTCTTTCAGCTAGCATCATTTATAAAATAATTTAATATACATTGTTTAATAAGGGACTGAACATTTCTTGCCAAATTAATGTCAATAACTAAAGTAACAGCAATGTACATTTTGTATTAATGCTATTTTAAAATGATTAGGTTTCTAAGTTTACAAAATAGAAACTTAATTCTAATTTACATTTAAAGAATATTATTGTAGTAATAATACCATTACTAATAAGGAAAGGAGCATTTCAATAAAGTTCCAGAAACATGACAAAATTAATTTCTATTCAAAAAGCATAATAGAAAGATCTTTTTATATATAAATAACCTAGCAATTCAATGCTATGATTGTAAATGACCAAATTTAGAAATCAAAGATAAATTACACTAACAGTTTAAATAACAAAAATTCAAATGTATACTTTTCTATTGGACAGATATAAAACTCAAAATTGAGAACTAATTCCCAAAATACATAAAAAATTATAATCTGTAAATATCACTTTTTACTTTTCTTAAATGTAAAAAGAAAACTACGCTGAAGTTTTTAAATCTAAAAATATACAAAATAAGTAAATACATGCATTAATACTTTCATTGATATCAACTGGAATATTTCTATTAAATATATTTGATAAATTTGTATTAAATCAAACACCAAGAAATTATAGGTAAGCTTAATTTTCAACCATGGAAGATAAATTTGAGACTTTAACAGCAAAATCAGCAATCAAAAGTTTTAATAACTTTTAAAAATAAATCAATCATTTTCAGAAACTTAGTGCAATTTATCACAAACTAGACTGCATATAAATAATGTATTATAATTCCAAAAGTTCTTTAAACTCTTAAGCTCATTTTTTGTTAACTTTTTTATCCCAATATTTCAGTTGATGTATTCTTAGGCACTAGTTTAATCAGGATATTAACCACTATTTTTGTTTGTTATTTCCTGATTTATAAACACACATACTGCACTGCTCTTTCTCTAGATTGCACATCTAAGAACATTGTAGAATAGAATGTAGCACAAAAAAAGAAAAAGATTCCAATCATTTGAGCAGTTCTTGATGATGACTCACCTCAAGTTATACAGAATTTATCTAACATTTTGATATTACTAAATTATATAATGGTAAAATTTATAAGGTCAAATCTTTCAGAAATTAGAATTTAAACATTAGTTAAAAAAAAAAGTAATATTAATGCATTAAATGCAAAAGAATATACAAATTATAAAAGTAGGTGTTTATTTAATCTTTACCTATAATGTATAATTTAAATTACATTATTAAAAGAATTTTGAATCCACTTTTAATACTATTTAATAACCATATAGTCATATTGTGGATGAAAAACTGCAATATCAATGCAGTAAATATTTCTTTCTAAATTTTATTCAATGTAACAAAAACTTTTCTAGTTTTTCATTTGAAATGAAAAATTCTTTGTTTCTAAGGTAAAAATTATCAAGTAATATCTATCATAAAAGATCCACAGATACAAAATCCTGAAAATAAATTATGATATTAAATTATTGGTTATTTATTCATAAACTTTTTAATAATTGGAAACAATTCTGAAATGCAACAATGAAAAAAAATACATCAGGTTTGAAAATTATCCCTATCAATTAAAAAAAAAAAAAAAAAAAAAAAAAAAATCCATTTAACATTTTGTAAATTATACACTATATTAGAGTGGGGGAATGAAATTTATGATTTATATATAATCTATCCTATTCTACTAGCCATTATGTTGCAATGTGCATCATACACAAAACTATTTTAAGTTGTATTAAAAAATTAGTAGAAAGGTAAATTATAAAGTAAAAATGTTTATGAATAGAGCATTAAAAAAACTAATCTGAAAAAAAAAAAAAAAAATAGAACAAAAAAGCTCACTGAAAATGCATAATATACCGTTTTCAAAAATCTTCTATATTATTATACATGCTTTGGAATTTGTTTCCAATGTAACGTTACTTTTTAAATTATCAAAATAACTGAATTATTTCCCTTGAATAATCTTAGTTATTCAATAGCAAAACTTCCAAAAGTAAAATAAATATAAGTTACCTCAGGATACATTTAACAAAGTAATCTAACTAAATCTGAACTGCTTTATAAAATGAGGCTAATTGAATTGCATAAGTATCTAATGTATTTAAATCAAAGCTTTCAAAAATAGACAATGAAATTTCTATATTTCACGTTATCAATTTCTGCTGAAGATATAACATTAATTCAGTTTTATATTGCAAAATTCAATAACATGAAATAGAAGAAAGATCATTCAATTTCATTTATATTTTTCTGATTATAGCAGAAAATAGGTCTGAAAAGATGAAAAGCCTAGAATATAAAGGAAAAATGTTTTATATAGATTCTCTAAAAAAAATAGTTTGTGTCCCAAAATAATTGATTTAACAGTACTTGTGCTTTCAAGTTTAAACAATCTGCAATTGCTTTACATTCCCATAACATCTTGTTACTGGACACTGAAATCACAGTCAAACTGAAATCCAATAAAAGTATTTTTTTTGCTACATACTAAAATGAAATGATTTAGAGAAACTGATTTATTCTCTTAAATAAAATTATTGAATTACAAATAGTATTTCAAATATCAAGTAACAATAAAATCAGAAACAAATTATGGATTTTTTTTTTTAAGTGCTTCATAACAAGCATATCTACAAATAATTGAAAGAGTGAAGATCTAAAGAATTTTTGTTCAATGTCACATTCTTTGTGATGCTTTGTTACATGCAGCTCATTCTTCTACAGACATCTACGAAAGAATGGGCCATGCCATTTTCTAGGTTATTACTTCCACTTGAACATTCATCATTTTTAAAAAAATCTGAAGAATTTACAGAAAATTGACATACAACTTAAAATCGAATCAACTTTTTCACTTCAAAATCTTATTCGTGCATATAAAAAACCAATAGAAACTTTAAACATTCACAGCAATAATTTTGAAAGGGTTTAAAATGTTACTCTAGCCTATTACATTCTAGATCAGGTGTGTCAAACAGATGAGCCATATGCGGCCTTTTACATGCATCTTGGTGGCCCTCACAAAGGTTTCTATAGCCATGGTATATTGAGAATTTTTTCCATGTTGGTAATGCAAATTATTAAAAACTGAGATTTTTTTTTTTTTTTCAATTGGTATGATTAAATTGTTTATTCTATCTCAATGTTTTTTTTGTTTTCAAATGTCAGTGACTATTTTTAAATTCCAGTTAATCATGTGATCATCCTTGACAACTAAAGAACAAATGTAAAGTGAAAACGTTCATAATTTTGCCTTAAAAATGTCAAATTCTACTCCATCTCGTAAAGAGAAAATTACCTGAAGAAGGATGTGTTTCAAGAAAAGTAGGAATTACAGTACTTTTGTACCACTGTTAACGGTAAGATAAATTGTTTGATTTGCAACCATTGCATTGCGATGTCAAAAGAATATAATGTGAAAAGACATTATGAAACAAATCATCGATCTTATGATAAATATGAAGGAGATATACATGTTTCAAAAGTGAAAGAATTCAAGCTTAAGTTAACACAGCAACCGAGTTGCTTTACAAAAATTCAGAAAGGCAATGTTAGTTCTGTTACTGCAAGCTTCAAACTCTGCAAAATGATCACCATCAATGGAAAATCTTACAGTGAAAGAGATTTCATAAAGCAGAAATTGTATGCCCAGAGAAGTCACTTATTTCAAGACATTTTATTAAGCAAAAACACTGTTGCTGAACAGATTAATGAAATAGCAGGTGATTTGAGGTGACAATTGAAGACTTTATCATCCAGTTTTGAACATTTTTGTTGTCTCTGGATGAGTGTTGACATAGCTGGAATAGCACAGCTCACCATTTTCATGAGGGCTTGTAACAATGAATTTCAAATTTATGAAGAAATAATTGAACTGGTCCCAATGCATGATATAACAAGCCAGGACATTTTTGAGAAAGTTGAACAGCTTCTCCATGAGTAAGTATGGCCTTGATTTGAGTACTCGTGTGTTTATCTACTGATAGTGCTGCCAATATGGTTGGGAGACATAATGGTGGTGTTGCTGCTAAGTACAAAAATAGAAAACATATCCAGATTCAACACAAGCATTTTCACTGTATAATTCATCAACAGAGCTTATGTTCTAAGATTTTAAAATTAGATCATGTGTGTCGAGTTCTGTCACAAAAACAGTGAACTATATCAGAGTTTGTGCTCTGCATCACCATCAGTTTAGCCAGTTATTGGAAGACGTGAATAATCAGTTCACAAATGTCCCATTCTACAAAGTTCAGTGGCTTTCATGCTACAAGAAACTGAAAAGACTTTTTTATTGTGACACAATGTTTTTGGAGATGAAGGGTTAAAGAACATGAATTGAAAGATGAAAGCTGGCTCCAAGAAAGATCTAGCTTTTTCAGGGGATATTACTGCACAATTAAGTGACCTTAATTTGAAATTAAAAGGTAAGAATAGGCTCATCACTCAGTTATATGATGATATCAAGTGCTTCATTGCAAAATTAGCTTTATTGAAGTCCCAGTTGTCACATGAAAACTTGATTCATTTTCTTATGTGCAAGGAGTTGAAAAAAACTGCCAATACAGAGTCAGTATTTATCTTCTAAGTATGACAATTACCTGAAATTCTTTCAAAGGAATTTCAGCAAAGATTGTGATTTTTCATCTTGTAAAGATCAGTTTGCATTATTCTCAGCACCATTCACTTTTGATGTTGCTCAGGCAGAGGAAAGTCTACAGATGGAAAATTCAAGGGAAAGTACATAGAAGTACGAATACCAGGATTTTTTTCATACCTTCCTCAGACATTTAAAAACTTCACAAAGTTTGCCACAAAGAATATGACACTGTTTAGTTTTGCATATGTCTGTGAGCTGTTATTTTCATTTATGAATGCCACAAAAACGTCTCACAGAACCAGATTAACTGATGAACATTTGTCATCTTTGATCAAATCTACACAGACATTCCAACCTGATATATAGAGATTAATTTGTCTAAAGTGATGTCAATCATCAGGACAACATAAAAAATGATTAAATTGTACTACCTTGTATTGTAAGTATTTTGTATTTAAAATTTAGTTACCACTAGCTGTGATTAATGTAAGACTGAAATCAGGTGCGGTGTTTGAGGCTGCAGATATAGCTGATGCGGCCCTACATATGCCCAGAATTTGACATGCCCATTTTATTGGATCAACTTGAATAACAATATTAGAATCAGGCCAAATTATAAAAATTTAAAAAAAAAAACTCAAATTCAGAAAAAATATTTAATTTCAGCAAAATATAAAAAAGTTAAGGAATTGTAAAATTTTCAGAATGCAGATAGAAGAGCAATTTTAAAAATTGTATTATTCAAAGAGTAATATAATAAAAGTGCCATAGAAGCATTTAGAGTGATACACAGAATCTCAAAGAAAAAAAATACATTGGAACTCTACTTGAAACAGTATAAAGTCATTGGGTAACAGTTTTTCTTCTGTGAAACTAAAGAAATCTTGTCTATACTTTGAAAATGTCCATTCATAGAAAAGTAAGGTGAGAAGCATTTCATTCTTGGAGGTTTCATAATGGCTATTAGTTTTTTTTCCATCAAAATAAACTAAAATTAAGTTAAAATAATCCAAAAGAAAAAATGAATTCTAGTTTACTTAAATTAGCAATGTATTTTTAATATTATCAAAATTACTGATTATTACATTTAGCATACACATAACATGTTCAATATTTTAAGAATTTGGTAAATTTAATTTTATGCAACACAACCTAAAAATGTCTGCAAGCATTATCAAACTATTGCCATAAACAGAGCAATAAGTGTTTTTGTTATTAAAATTATGTTTGTTGATTTAATGCTGAAAATATTTCACACCAAATGAAAGCTACAAAGTTTCCTATAGTAGCAATATTTTACATTAAATAAATTCATTTCAGCAAAAGGAATAATCTTTTCTGTACCACAAACTGTAATGTATAAAAAACTGGAGGTGGTACAATTCTTTAGGGTAGCACTGGACACTTCCGCCGGGGGCAGCCAGTATGTAAGTTGAGCAAATTAAGGAGGCTTGTAAGACACATGGCAGCATTGCATGATCATTTCTGAAGTTATCATACATGACAACAAGGATGAGATTAAAACTTCACCAGTGAGCATTATTTTCGTCTTTGATATTGCACACATTTTTGTCTGCGTAAGTAGTTTCTTTTCCGACAAAATATCCACCGGCTGGATACATGCAGTGCATGCATTATGACTATGTTTGGTTGAATCAATGAGTTTTTACTGGCACAGGGATAGTGGTGTACTTACTCAGAGATATTTGCATATTACTTCAAGGCTAATGGCATTACAGAGGAAAACAAAAAGGTGGTGCTCCTCTCAGTATGTGGGACAGAGACATTCTCCTTATTAAAGGACCTTATCACACCTGAGAGCTTATGGAACAAAACATTTAATGAGCTATCCCAAGCATTAGAGGAACATTGTAGTCCAGCACCGTCCGTTATTGTCAAACAATTCAACTTTTTACATGTGCCGGCAACAACCAAACCATCTCAGACTTTATAGCCCACCTGAAAAAAAAAAAAAACAATCTAAGTTCTGCGAATTCGGTCCCACTATCCAGGATATGTTGGGGGATTTGCTGGTTGTAGGTGTTGCGGATGACCATATCTGCAGATGTTTATCGTCAGAAAAGTTGAATTTTGACCAGGCTAGACAGAGCCCTGGTGATAGAAAGTGCTGACAACATAGCAGCCTGCTCCAACACCACTGTACCCACCCAGCCTAACATGAGCTGTGTCAACAGGAAAAATTCTCATCAAGGAAAAAACGGGAAACCATGTTTTTGATGTGACAGCAAGCATTCACTGGATTATTGTCGCTTCAAAGAAGCAACCTGCAATTTCTGCCAGAAAACTGGCCACATTTCAGTAACCTACCTGAAAAGGAAAGGTACCAGAAGTTGCCAAACACAGAATCAACTGAGATGAGCCTGATGGCGACACCCTCTCTATTGTTTCAGGAGACACCACCTCAGTACACAAACTTTTTCACATCTCCCAGAAAAAAAAATTAACTCTCTAATGGTATTGGTGGGCATCAGTGACAGATGGGTAGAGATGGAAATTGATACAGGTACTGCTGCAGTATCACTAATCAGCTGCACCATTTTTGACAGACAGGTTAAAAAAAAAAAAATCACTCCATGTGGTACCTGTGAGGTCACCGTAACATGACAATTAGCAGTATTGTCCACCTTTGGTGGAGGTAATTCAGCTTAGCTGGAACTGGATTCATCAACTCAAAGCAGTTAACAACACTCCTGCTGTTGAGGACATCCTACAGAGGTACCCGGACATTTTCAAAGATAAACTAGGTGAACTAAGAAATTACACAGCAGTGTTGAGGGCTGACACAAATACAAAACCCATCTTTTGCAATTGTCGCAGTCCTAAAAACAGGCCAATCGATTCGTCTATGTGGGGACTACAAGATGACCATGAATAAGTGTACTAAACTGGATTCATACCCCATAACCAAAGATTGAGGACCTATATAAGAAACTGAGCCAGGGAAGAAAATTCACAAAACTGGATGAGATATGCATTTCTACAGGTCCCACTACACAAAGACTAAGAAATTTCTGAGCATCAACACCCCATGAATCATCAGACATAGAACATCTAGACAACCTAGACAGAGTCTTAAAGAAGCCCTCTAGCCTCCGAGTCAGACTCGATAAATACAAATTCATAGCTCCAATAGTTATTTACCTTGGTCACAGGATAGATTCGGAAGGTCTACATCCCACTGAGGATAAAATACGAGCTATCAGAGATGCACCAGCACGCCATAATGTGAGAACTGAAAACCTTCCTGGGATTGTTCCCATTTCACGCTAGGTATGTTTCTAACATTGTGGATAAGCTGGGTCCCCTATACCACCTGCTGAAAAAGGGGTGTCCCCTGGAAATTAGATCATTCTTCAGTGTTTCAGCAGACGGAGGAGCCACTACAGATGAATCGTGTCCTGATCCACTACAACCACAAGAAGGAACTTATCCTCACCTGTGATGCTAGTCAGTATGGTGTGGGGAGCAGTTCTATCCCATATCATGCTAAATGGCCAGGTTGAAAGTTCATTTAAACTTGTTAAAAGCAAACTGAGAAGAATGTCAGGCAGAATACTGGAAACAAGGCTTTCACAGGTCCTACTCTCCTATGGGACAACACCCCACACCACATCTGGAGTTACACCAGCAGAACTGCTAAGGAAGAGAAAGTTACAAATCTGGACAAGTTGAGGCCATCCAGCTTAACCACTGTATTCCTCAGCCAGGATCAGAAATCCCATCATAACATGACCGCCCAGATGTGGATATTTCACAAAGAGGTTTTTGCCCAGAACTTCAACAGGGGCCCTGGATGGCTGACTGGGCATATTTTGCCCTATCCTTCTTGAAAAAAATTACAACATGGATGAACTATTCAACGTCATCAAGACCACATGAGGGCTCGCTTCAGTTCTCCAGAGTCAATATCACCTACTCCAGTGAATGACCTGGATCCAGGGCAAATTGAATCTCAAGATTGCTGTCACAACCTGACATAGCACCCCAGGTTCTTATTCATACTCCAGACACAGCAATGCCAGAGAATCCTCTAATCCAAAAATCAGCAGCTGCAACAACAATCTGCCAGAGAAGTTGAAGTACTCAAACCACTTGTAATGTCAACCCCACTGCAGCAATCTGCTAGAGAAATCAGGGCACCCGAACATTTTAGTCCTGGATAAAGTTTGGATCTGAGGCAAGGACTCATGAAGGGGGGTAATGTACGAAAAGCTGGGGATGGTACCTTCTTTTGGGCAGCACCAGACACTTCTGGTGGGGGCAGTTGGTATGTAAGTTGACCAAATAAAGGAGGCTTGTAAGACACATGGCAGCATTGTGTGATCATTGCTGAAGTTATCCTACATGAACAATTTCTTGTCATAAGTAAATACAGCCTATGATTTTTATTGATATGCTTGTCACAGTATAAAATACTATAGTGTATTAAACATGTAAATGTTGAGTATCTCTTATTGCAACTATAGCAAAAAGTTTTAGTTTTAATTTAAATATACTGTAATAGAAAAATAAATGTATAAGTTTAGAGCTCTCACAACATTTATGTAATATTTTCATGTAAAATAAATTTTAATATACCAAAATGAAAACATTTTTAATTTAAAATAAAACTGGAGTTTAATAGAAACAATTTTGACAAAGTAACTTTTGATGAAATTAAAAAAGCAATCTTACAATAAGTCAACTCCCCCCAAAATTATAGAAAACAAACAATTCTAACAATACAACCAACATTTACTAATTAAAAATAAGATATGATCAATTCAGTCACAAAAACTAAGTCATAATTTTGTGTCATCAGCTATTAGTCTAATATATTCTTGAGTATTGGTATATCATTTTTTTTTTTTTTAAATTTAAAAGATGTTAAACTATATCTTCCAAAATATTTTTCAAAATTTTTTTATTCAAATAGTTCTAAATTTATGAAAGAAGAAATTATGATTCTAGCATTATGTTACTAGAAACTTTTCTGATAACATATTGCTGAAATGTAACAAACTATAATAAAATAAATATCCAAGATATAATAAGCATTCCAATAAATATACAACTCAGGTTGAGAATCCAAGTCACAGCAAATGCAAATAACAAGTCACTCAGGTTATCAAATAGAATTATGTGCAATGTGCGGTAATTTAGTTAAGAACTAAAGTGGATGACACTTTGAAAAGCAAGGAACATAAAACTTCAAAAGAAAAACTAAAGTTTTAAACAAGAGAATATCTAGCAAAATGACAAATTATTTTTCTATCCTAAAAAAAGATTATTAAAATGTATAAAAAAAAAAAAAAAAAAAAAAAGAAAAGATATGTAAATGTACTTATTTAACAAAAATTAGGAACAATAAATTCTAAGAAATCAAAATTTAATTCTGGTAACAAGCAACCATAAAAGAAAAGAAAATAAGCATTTTTTTTTAATTTGTTAACCTCAATTCATTTAGCAATTTTATGATTAATAATTAGGATATTTAAAAAGAAAAAAAAATGAACTTATTCAAACAATTAAAATATATTTATTTAATTTTAACTTGCAAGAGAATTAACACAAGCATCTTCATCTAGCCTATTTATAATGAAAAGTTCTACAATTTTTATTTCACTATTACTTGCTATTATTATTTTTTTATATCACCAGAATGACAACATGAAAATAATTCTTTATGTACATTTATTTTCAGTTTCTATAATTTTTCTCAAATGTATTTTAATGTTATTAATCTTTAAATCATATAAGGTTTATCATATTTTAGATACTATATCTGATAATTTTAAATAAGCTGTATCCAATGAAAATATTTTGAAAAAGTCAGTAGCAGACAACAATTTCAGTACATTCCCAACCAAAGTTCAACAATTAGCAAAAATTAAGAGAAATAAAAAAAATAAAAAAAAAATAAAATAAAAAAAATAAAAGCAATATAAATCCAATGTCATAGTTCTAGCCTAAGAAAAGCAGTGTGCTGACAAAAATTGCTGGAAAAGAGTAACTATGTGTGAGTGATGGATTAAAAGAGCAGGTGTTCAAAAATAACAATATGACTTACCATAGCACTGGCAGCAAACTGGCTGTGTTCTTGATCCAAATCTAATGCCATTTGATGAGTCGGACCGATTTCCGTATAGTTAATTAGAAACATATCACGATTGTGGGAAATCCATTCAAACATCTAATACAGAGAGAGAAACCAATATAAGTACATAACTCAAATAAATGTGGGGAAAAAAAAAAATCATTGCTAATTTCACTCAAGCAAATATGTACTTGTTTAAAAATAACCCATTCTTTAATGAATATCTTTGCTGAACAACTTTATAGCTTATTTCTTTCAGCAATAAGCTTTATATTTTTAAAACAGTTAAAATTATACTGTTCGCACTATTTTTGAAGGATTATCACATATTGAAAATCATTCTAAAGTCTTTTATAAGCACATTAAGTAACTTACCTTTTCGGCATCACTTTCAAATACTCGCAGCTGTAGACACTGTTCAAGACGAACTTTCTTGCTAAGCCACAACTGGTTTAGGTACTGCTTATTCGACTGGAGATTGTCCAGAAGATGGGAGATTTGGGGCACAGCACTCTGAAAATCTGCATTTCCAGAGACCACAAAAAGTTTACGGCCAGAACCTAATTAACAAATTACATTTATAGATAAACTTAAAATTAAACCAAAAATAAATAAATTAATAAATAAATAAACTAATATTTTAAATAAACAAAAAGAAACCAAAACTCAAGGAATTAAATAAAATAAAAAAAATGAACAAAATACAGTAAATGATAAATAAATTGATTTTCAACAATATTTTGCATCAGCTTTACCAAGACAAAAGTCTTGATAAAAACTGACTGCTTAATAGTTTTTGCTTATTTGTATTTTTAAAAAATAAGCAAATGAAATAAGATATTCTGAGAATAAAAAAAAGTAACCAAACATACAAGCTACAAAGTAATACATAAAATTATTAATAAAAATACTGATACAATTAACATAAAAGATAACAGAAAAATAAAAGAAATTACATATGAGCAATTATTTAAAGAATTCAAAGCAACTCAACATTAAAACAGAAAATAAAAAGTATTCAATTTACATACAGATAACAGATTAATAACTTGGATTTGTTCTTTTTGTACTACCAAAAGATTATACATGCATTTGCAAGTATCATGTATAGTGATAGTTGGGACTAGATGGTTGGTATTTGATGAAAGTTGGTGGAGCACTTCAGTTTTTCTAAGACTAATTATTAGGTCAGTTTTGTTGCCTCAGAGAAGCAAATGAGCATCTGTTGCAGATCAAATTTGTCATGGTTATCAACAAAAAGGACTTCCTGTGGAGATTTTGAAGGATTTTTATCTTAGCAATAAGATGAAAAATCAAGAGGTAGCTATTCAGCCAGTATTGAACATATGCCTCCTTCTGAAAACTCTAAGTTGCATGAGACAGTAGGTTTATGAAAATGTTAAAAGAATAGGTAAGCAACACAGCCTGACTCCATATCACATATCAAGAAAGCACTGAATAGAACCAAGCTGACCATTTCTTTCTGAAAGAGTTAAAGGATTTCTACAAGTATTTAATACACTAAAACTTCCCACAGGGTCTTCCTGATGACAACATGAAAATTTTTTTTATATACTTTTATTTTCAGTTTCTATAATTTTTTTCTCTCAAATGTATTTTATTTAGTGTTATTAGTCTTTCAATTATAAAAGGTTTATCATATTTTAGCAGTTATATCTAATAATTTTGAATAAGCTGTATCTTCTGAAAATATTTTGAAAAAGTCAGTAGCAGACAATTTCAGTACATTCCCAAAGTTCAACAATTAGCAATTTACTTTCAGAGCATCATTCACACACACACATATATATATATATATATATATATATATATATATATATATGTGTGTGTGTGTGTGTTTTGTATGAAACTAATTTCTAAAAATAAGACCAAAATTATTGATAAGTAATTTGAAAAATGTACTTATCTACAAGAAATTTCAGGGAATAAATGTCCCAAACAGACAGTTTCATTAGGCGAATTATTATATCCTATTAAAACTTGTCTATTTAAAAAAAGTAGCAAGGTGCCATGTAATTATTCAGAACCTACATGAAAAATAAAAATAAAATAAATTCATCATGGTACACTAATTACAAATGAAACCATTTTTAGTTATTTGAAACTAAAAAAGGATCCTGGAAAGGAAAAGAAAAAGCAGTTTCAAAATAAACAGAATCAAAATTAATTACCAGATAATGTATCATCTTCCCCAGTGATTCTTTTGAGTATGTGATGTCCTTCCATTGTCAATTGTTCAACTGGCGCTTTGGTTACTCTCTTCTTCAGCTGGTTATGGTGCTCCAACTGGATTTGGGCACCACTCAAATCATCAGGTAACTCCGGACATGTTAGGATTTCCGCCAACTCATCGAGTTTATCTAGAAGGTCTAAGGCTTTCCAGATAAATTCTTCCAGCATCTATAAAAAATAAACATTACAGATTTTTGCAACCAAGAAATAAAACTCAAAGACTTTTTAAAATGAGGAGATACATATGAGAAATTAGGTCATATACTTGTCTGCTATGAAGAAAGTGCTTCTCTTTTTCTTTATAATTTTACTATTGATAAATCCAAAATATTTTTACACCACTTTACAATATAATTCATGAAATTTGTTCATTAAAAAGAGAAAAGGTAAATATTATTGAAAAACTGTATTATTAGTAACAATACACTGCCAAATAAAATCTGAGGAATAATTAACACATGTTCTTACCAGTCGGAGCTGAATCCATTGTTCATGGTCGTAGTCAAGAGTACCATCAAATTCTCTTGTCAGCTGAGATGATTCGATGAATTTTACAAGGTTATCAACAGATAGCATATTAGTCTGAAAATAATATTATTAATGTTTTTAAGTAAAATTTATTAAAGATAGTCATTATTAAAAGAAAAAAAAATATTCTTAAATAATGGCTGGCTACTGATCATACCTGTCTGCCAGGGTAGCTAGCAAAACCATATTACAGATACCTGTTCAACTGAGTTCACCTGTGGTTTATACTGCAACTATGAGTGGACCTTAGTTACAGTTTCTAGGAGAGAGCACATAAATTAATCTAGTCATGATTGGCAATTTGAGCAATGTCTATACACTCAAACTCTTGGTCATGGTGACTTACTCCATGCTAGCACAACCATCAATGGTTCAGTTTACCCAACTGTATTCAAAGACTTTGGGTTAATTTGTTGTATGGTTTTCAGGAATTTTCCAAAAGATGTTGCACACTGAAATTGCCTTCCAAGGCTGATATTATCAAGAAGTCACCTCCTTAACAAATCAACTATAGTGAGATTTGAACCCAGGTTTCATAGAAAGCAAACAATTTAACCATTCAGCCTCTTAAATAATGGATACTAATATACTAATTCAATCTAACTAACTAAAATACATCAAAATTTTACATTTCCATGTTAAAAATAATTTTACCAGAATTTTTACAGTATAAATTATAAAAATCTTTCTTAAATTAATAAAATCTAAGAAAATTGAATGGTACATTTTAATTTTCATTTTGAAATTCTCTTAATCCAATTTTCTCACAATGATAAGTATGCTTTACATGAAGTTTGAGTAAAATTTAATACTATACAAAGCATTAGTTTCAGTGTACCAAATTCATTCCATTGTTTTAGCATAAATCAGGGAAAAAAAAAAAATTTCTATTCCCCCAAAGCAACAGTTTTGACAAAGTTTACCTAAATTGATTAATTACTGTAAATGAATATACAAGGTAAAGGACACTTTAAAACATTGTACAAAAATTTATTCTATTGCCAGAAAATTTTTAAAATCCTGTTAACAAAAAATGATCAGCATAAAAAAAAATTTCAAACTTCATACAAGATAATATATATTTTAAATAGCAATAACAGAAAGAAAGTAAGATTACCACAGAAGCATTAGTAAAAAAATAATTCAAATACTTACTTCAAAATTATATTTAGCACTCCCTAAACTAGTCCTTTGTTTCTCCCAAAACTTTTCAGGTTTTATAATAATTGCCATGTGGATATTACCAGGAAAGCAATCCTTAAAAAGAAAAATTTAAGTTAATTTTAGATTTCAATTTATTATATATGAGAGAGGCACTAAAAAGATCTCAACCCAACCCATTTCCCTAAATCTGACCAATATCACTTTTTTTTGCAAGTGCTTCTTGGTCAGGCCAAGACCTATTCCACGCCCCTTTACAAATGTAAAATTTTGTTTGCTTTCAAAAATGAAAGCAACAATGAATGAACATCAAGAAACATTATAAAAATGATCTAAAAAAACAGGATACTTTGTGTTTAAAACTACATAGTGCAAGGCAGATGACCAAACAGATTGTCAATATTTGCCCTGTGATATTTAAAGCATAGCTCATACAACAATTTTACAAACCAGCAAAAGTAAAACTATTTACTTAAAAGTAAACTTAAAACAAAACAAAACTCAGAACTAAGCATCATGCAAAAAACATTCAGGCTGGATGTCAGAAATTCCAAATGTTTAGTAAATTTTGGGAGGTATCTCAATAAAGTACTGAGTTCATGCTTTTTGAACTTCTTATTTTTTAATGTCCGTCATTGATCAGAGATATTCTTAAAAAAAAAAAAAAAAAAAAAAAAAAAAGATATTTTAACGATTTTTAAATTAAATTTTATAGGAACACACATTTGCAGTTCTTTTGTACTATGTATGTAAGTATTATTAATGAATAAAAATATTTTAGACAATCATTATTGATAAGGACCAACTATCCTTTATAGATAGCTATACCTGCATTGCCTGTTGTTTTTGTTATTTAATATCACAAAAGATTTTTCCAGTTCTTTTAAGAATCATATCCTATCCCTTCAGGACATGGGCAATCATGGCTTTCCACAATTTCCTGTACTTTGTAGCTCTTTTTCTTTTTTTTCAATCTTTCCTAATTCCTGTTCTATCAAACTGCAATTATGGTAGTTGGCAATACAAAAAGATAAAATGAGAGAAAAAAATGAGAGAAAAAAAAAAGCCCCCAAAAACTATGAGAGCTAACTGGTTATAACTTTCATCAGAACTTTATCGAGGAAATTAAAATATTATGCACACCAACTAAAAATGGTGAAAAACAAGGAAAGAAAATACACATGTATAACCACAAGTTCCTTGAGGCCCCAGTTATATGGTTACCTAAGACCCATAAGGACAATGTTCCAGTATGACCCATTTTGTTGATGATTGTGTCGGTCTAGTATAAATTGGCTAAATGTTTGGCTGAATTATTACAACCCATGTTTAGTAGTATGTATCTAGAGTATTGCATTAAAAGTTTGTTTACATTATATACAAAATTGTCCTTTTTATTCTGGAAATAAATTTGTGTTCATTTGACATCAGTAGTTTTACTTCAGGAAACAATAGAGAGCACTGTATCGGTCATCTTTCTCCCCTTCATATTCCTGAAATTGATTTTATCATGCTTAAGTTTGCCATAATGTCTGCCTATAGATCATTATTTGATATGATCTATAGGCAGATTGATGGAATTTCAATGGGCAGCTTGTTTAGGTCTTGCAATAGCTAATATATTAGTGGGGTTCTACAAGCAAAAGTTGTTTGCTGGTACCAGCTGACCTATGTATATGACACCTTTTGTGTTATTTAGTATTAGTAGTTTCATAAAGTTTTAAATAATTTATTTGCAGTGCTCGTTTCAATTGTTAACTTTCAGTTAGATCAATCGAAGGCAAAAATTGATGAAAGTGTCTACAATAAGTTAAGATCATAATATACCATTACAATAATATGAAACTGCAGCTTTGTTGAGATACCAGGTAAAAAAGTTTTCACGGCTTGGGTGGAGAGTTTTCCCTCATCCCCCATCCTTGCAAGATATTCTAGTCTCCACAGAATTCAATGAATAAAAAAAAAAAAAAAAAAAATTCAATTCCCTGGAAGAATACAAAAACCTCCCAAAGCAGTTTTTTTGGTTACCCAATAAAAAGCTTTAACTCCTGGGAAGCTACTAAGACAGGGAACAGTGACTAAAACATGAAGAAAAAAAAAAAACACTAAGTGTATAATTGATCATTAAACTGAAAGGTTTAATTGTGAGTTTCGTGCATTAAGTAAAGAATGTCATCTTTAACAGATGATAAACATCATACCTGCAAAGCTTTCAGTATTGGTTTTACTGTTTGCCATGTGGAGCCCCTCATGTCAAGAATAATAGTAAATCCTCTATCACGCACATCATCACTGAAAGATTAAAAAAAAAAATGAAATAAAACATCAACAAAAAAAAAAAAAAAAAATTTAAATACTGACAAAACAGATTCATTTAAAAATTAAAATTCAAAATATCTATGAAAATAAAAAAATTCCCACTAAGTGACCAACCAGGGTCTACTTTTTTACCAGCTCAAAAATTTCTTAAAAATTATAAATACTTAGATCAGTTAAGTGACTCACTACATTCACGTACTTTCCTTCCCATATTTTTTTTTTTTTTTTTCAGATTGGACATCCATAAATTTGGTTTTGTTGGTAAGATTTACTGCATTATAATTTAGGTGCTACTTTGGCTTGTTATTTACAAGGAAAAAATATCTACACCATACTAAATTTTATTTTGGAATGATATTTTCTTACAGTAAAACAGGTGCTACTTTGACTTATCTTTTCCTTGTGGATAAAAAGCCAAAGTAGCACCCATTTTACTATGTAAATATCATTCCAAAATAAAATTTGTACGGTGTAGATATTTTTCCTTGTAGATAACAAGCCAAAATAGCACTATAATTTGTTATAAATTACAGTTTAGGAAGTAAAAATTTTTTAAAATTTATTTGATTTAATTTGTCACACTAGTTTAAATGGCTTCTAAAGAAGCATTCATATATCAAAAGTCTAATCAGAGAGGATCATATTTAAATTAAAATGAAATGCCCCTGCTGTATAAAGAAATAATTAGTCCATTAGGCAAAAAGCATCTGCACTGACTAGATATACCATAAACAATTATTTATGTTGAAATTTCTTAATACAAGAAAGGATTAAAAAAAAAAAAAAATGATCTTTGGTCAGATTTTGGAAAGTGTATCAGGCCAGGAACTTTTCAGTACCCACTTGTATATGACATCCTTCTAAAGAACAACTACCCAACTAATAGCATTAGAACCTGCTTATAGAAGGAAAAATTCTTTGGAGATCAACAATAAATTTTCAGTAAAACTACCTAAAAAAAAAAAAAAAAAAAAAAAAAAATTAAATCTAACGGTTTTGGATTTGGTAACAATATAACTTCAGTGTAGTTTTCCATGAAAAAAAAAAAAAAAAAAAAAAAAAACAACACTGTACAAAAGTTCCTTGTGAAGAAAATAGGACTAATATCTGTATATCAAATGTTACAGTAGTGAATATCAAGGTAGTGAGGGTTATTACCCAAAAATTGTATTTAAAGAATGATACCAAAGATGAACATAACCAAATGTATAGGGAAAGGATAGGAGCACATTACTCTTTAGAATTAGGTCAGGAGGTGAAATGGGTACCAATTCTGAGTAAAGAAAAAGATCACAAATCTACTGAAAAAGTATTTGTGTGTTATGCTACCTGGTAGACTAGTTGCTTTTGTTTCTTCTGTTCAATCTGACTTGAAATTATTCATACCTACAATAATTATCAATAAGTTCATAACCTGACAGTTATCTAAATTTTTCATTGTAGTATTATTCACTACGTGATTAATATTTACAACTGAATTTTTCATCAATGCAATTATGTTGAAAGATAAATATTTGTTATGTAAAATAAAATTTTCATCATAAGACAACAAATATATCAATATACACTACAGGCAAAAAGTTTGGAGCCAACCTGCATTTCTTTATATTAAAATACCTTAAAGTGAGATAGGTTTCATATTTTTTAAAAGGTAAAAGATAAAATGTCAGTATCTCCAGTATTTGCCTTTATTTTTCAATCTTTCGCCAGGCTCCTCTTACTACCAAAAAGTTAAAATTTGGATTTGTCTGTCCACAATATATTATGCTAAATTATGACTATTTTTTATCAGAAACATTTTGCTTTTCACCATTAACCCTACAGTAGGCTTTTTAACTATGTTAAATATTAATATAGATTCTCAATATTAACTCAGCATTGACTAATGAAAAAACATATGTAGATGTGTTTGTTTAAAAGTATAAAGACTGTGCCATTATAACAGCATTTTCATGTTTTTTTTTTAATTTACTTTTTAATTTTGAAGTAATTTGTACAAAATGGCAAAATCAAAGCAGCTAGGCATTGAGTTGAAGGTACAAACTGAAATTATATTAAAAAAAGGTTACACTCAAAGACATTGACAGTTAGAAAGAGGTGTAAATATTGACAGAAGAGCTGGAGCACCAAAAGCAACAACTGTTACTGAAGATAAGCACTTGATTGAGAGAAAAAGAAATAGAAGGAAAACTGCGCCAGAATTAACAGCTGAACTTAATTCTTCTTAACAAAAAATTGACTTAGATCAACAGGGCCTATGGGGTGCATAACCATCAAGATACTACTGTTATAGAAGGTGAGTAAGCAAAAAAGACTTTATGAGCAAAAATGCATAAGAATTGCACATATTAAAAGAGGGACAAAATTTTTTGTGGACAGATGAGTCCAAATTTGAACATTTTGCTAGTAAGGGTGAGAAGAAAGCCAGGAGAAAGACTGAACAATTAATGTGTGATCCCAGCAGTTTAAGAATGAAACTAAAAAATTAGGAAATTATGACCAGGCTGTCTCAATCTCCTGACCTCTTTCCCATTGAATTAGTATAGGATGAATTGGATAGGAGAGTTTGAAGAGAATACCCAAACTGAGAATTTTCAGTGCTTGAAGATGGCTTTGGAAGGCCTGCCATTTACTTTAACAAAACTGTTGAAAAGAATGCCAAGAATTTGTAAAGCAGTAATTAAGACAAGTGATGATTTTACAGATGAAAACAAAATATGATGCTGTTGTATGAAGATAATTATAAAAAAAATAAAAAAAAGTTAAGTGCTTATTTTTTGTTAAAATAAAAAATACAAAAATCTCATTTTAAGGATATTTTTTTCCTTTTTTAAAGAAATGCAAGATAGCCCCAAACCTTTTGTCAGGAGCATACATATGTATATATGAAAGGCAAATAATACAATGGCTAAATTGCAGTGATAAAGACAGTAAACGTGAAAATACTGTCTTGTTGGGAATCATGTAGTAATGTGCTTCATCAAATGTTTACCTTGAGAACTGGTTTTCCTTGGATGTAGACTTCTCCCTTAATTTTAGTGTCCCTTAATTTTGAAAATTTATGCTAGCAATGTGCACAGATGTTTTGCTACAACCTACTTTTATACTAATTTCAATGTTTAGAATAGACTTCACATATGACCACAATTTGGGCCTTCTTGTAGGTGAAAACGAGAATTTTTTTTTTTATCATATTCTAAGCCTAATTCACTACACAAATGCAATCACAATGGCTGCTAATTTGGCAATGACAAAAAAAGGAGTAGATAGGTTAGAGGTGGTTCATACATTTCCCCAGTTATTTGAATAAAAGTAACAGTTTATCCCTTGTTTCCTGTTTAGGATTGGATTTCTTATACCTTCTAAAGCCTGCTTCAGCTCTAGACTTCGAAAGCCTGCTTCAGCTCTAGACTTCGAAAGCCTGCTTCAGCTCTAGACTTCGAAAGCCTGCTTCAGCTCTAGACTTCGAAAGCCTGCTTCAGCTCTAGACTTCGAAAGCCTGCTTCAGCTCTAGACTCCCCCTAAAGCCTGCTTCAGCTCTAGACTTCAAAGCCTGCTTCAGCTCTAGACTAGCTAAGCCAGCTCTAGACAAAGCCTGCTTCAGCTCCAGACTTGAAAGCCTGCTTCAGCTCTAGACTGCAAAGCCTGCCACTCTAGACTTCAAAAAGCCTGCTTCAGCTCTAGAAAAAGCCTGCTTCAGCTCTAGACTTCGAAAGCCTGCTTCAGCTCTAGACTTCGAAAGCCTGCTTCAGCTCTAGACTTCTAAAGTCTCCACCTTAACTCTGAAATTTTATTCACTAATTTAGGGCCCCCAATTTTCCGTTTCAAATTTTCCTCGATTCCGTTTCCACTTTTGGTAAATTGTCTTTACTTTTGGGAAATTTCTTTTTTACATTTTTATAGTATTTTATGAGAAAATTCTAATACAATATGCTATAATTATTATTAAAACTGAAAACAAAAATATAATTCAAAGTTTTATTACATATAAAGAAATAGCAAATATCTACAAATCTTTTTTTAAATGTTAAAATCTAAGTCCAAAAATAAATTATATGTAAAAATAAAAAAAAATGTAACATGACTAGACAATAAAACAATGGAATCTTACAGTGCATAATTATCTTTGGGGTAGAACTTTTAATCAGCACTTCCTTCAAGAACACATTCAATTTGTTTTTTTAAGTATTCAGATTGATTTATAATTATTGATTCATAACATAAAAATCACATTTAAAGTATCAATAGCAAATAACCTGAATCTCAATAATAAATATCTGAATAAAGTCAAACATTTTGACTAAAATTTTTACAAAAAAGTAATTAAACCCTAATAACTGAATCTTTGTTAACAAAATCTCAAAAAACAAATTAGATATATTAATTCAAAATTTAACTAAAACAACTTATCCCAAATTTAAAATTGCTAGTTTCTTAATTTTGGAAATATCTAATCTTCAAATCTCTTCTCTAAATCTCCATTGTAATATAATATTGTCAGTTGCTTGGTGTTCTCAGGGGTAAGACTTTCATGTTTCTGAGTAAATATCTGTTATACTGGAACACTCCTATTCTATAGTTAATAGACTCTCCCATCTATAATAAGTAGTAGTAGCAGGCGCGAAGCAGCTCAGTGAGTTGGTCGGACATTACTTTGGCATACAAGGCATACGGTAAAAAAAAAAAAAAAAAAAAAATTTGTTCGCTATATACAACACTTAGCGACGAACGTATTCGGATTCATATGGTGGAAAAAAAAAAAAATTCACCCGCCATAAACTTGATGTACGAGGGATTCAGATTCATACGGTGAGAAAAAAAAAATACAATATGGAATTCAATTGAAATATTCACGTAGAGTCCAGATGAAGAGATAACTTTTGAAGAGTATTATAAAAAATATACGGACGTGTATAACGAGGACTCATTCGTAGTCTGAAGGAAAGAAGGTTAGACTTCTTTTAAGCAAGTTAGGAACTGCTGAGCATAACAAATTGGTAAACTACATTTTACCGAAAAAAACTAGCGAGTTGACTTTTACTGAGGCAGTAAATATATTAAGTGAATTATTTAGTAAAAAGACATCTTTGTTTCACAAGAGGTGGAAAATGTTTGAATCTGATGAAAAGATGATGAACAAGACTATATAACGTACGCAGCCAATGTGAATAAACATTGTGAAGAATTCAAGCTAGCAGAGTTAAGCGTTGACAACTTGTGCTTAGTGTTTGTTCAAGGGCTGGTATCGGAAAGAGACGCAGAGTTGAGGAAATTGGAAAACGAACCAAGAATTTTGATACAGGAGTTGGCAGAAGACTGCACAAGATATGTTAGCGTAAAGAAAGATTCGAAAAAGATAGAACAGTCTGGCGTTTCGCATGTAAGGAAAATATGCTACAAAAAAGAAAGTCATTCTATCAAAAAGAATTCTAAAATTGCGGATTATCAAACAAAAAGTGAAATACCAGAGAAAAATAAACAAAAACCCCCAAAGCCATGTTTTGCTTGCGGTGAACTTCACTGGTACAGATATTGCAATTTCAGGAATAAAAGATGTTTCAACTGTGAAAGAGTAGGTCATGAAAGCTCACACTGCAGGTCAAAAAATAAAGACAATAAAATATGAAAATTAAAGTCCGACGAGGTGAACGATGGAATAACCAGAAGATTTGTTTCTGTCGAAATAAGTAATGAAAAAATAAAAATGCAACTCGACACTGGTTCCGATCTATCTATCATAAATTTGCATACGTGGTTGACAGCGGTCCCGTGAAAAAAATGCCGATGGAGATGATTTTCAATACGTTTGATCTACCAACGCCTGCAATAATTTTACCTGAGGTACGCCGATCCAGAAGAAAAAAGAAAGGCAACTGATCATTTAAAAGTGGATCAAAAAACGTAGGAAATACGCTACGATGCTGCTTTAAAAAAAAAAAAAAAAAAATTTTTGTTGTTTTTTTTCTCTTCATATTTCCTGTAAAAAATGAAAAATAAATAAAGAAAACTTTTTACTCCTACGGAGTAAAGTTTGGGGGGGGATGTTATACTGGAACACACCTATTCTATAGTTAATAGACTCTCCCACCTATAATAAGTAGTAGTAGTAGTCATGAAGCAGCTGAGTGAGTTGGTCAGTCAGCTGATGTCGGACATTAAAGTATCAGCCACCACAACTAGATTGCTGCGTCAGTAACTATTATATAAAGTTCCTAACGTTTTGTACGTCGAACCTTTTTAGGATCGACTTAGTGAAATACAAGCCTCTGTTACGGTTTTTTGGGTACATATGGATATAACTAGTGAGCGAGTCAGAATGACTTATTTCCCTTTATAATCGACCAATGAAAGGTTGACCAATCAGAAGCCGCCCAACACTGTATTCATCGTGTATAAAGGCGGCCATCTTGTTTCGTCTACCGGAAGGACCAAAGGCGACCAGGAGAAGGATGAACTACACTCTGCTGTGATATCCACTGTGAACCTAAAGTACGTTTTCCTACTGTCTCCGAAATATTCACTGCCAACCTTTGGAAGCGATACTCGAGGATCGACCGTCATGAAAATGTCTAACATGGGTTATGAGCTCAGATCACGATTATATTTTGACGGAAATGAATCGAGATATGAATTATGGGAGACGAAGTTTTTGGGCTACCTCAGAATACAAAAACTCCATGATATCATCCTTTGCAAACTCGACCAGGAGGGGGATGATTTCATGGAAAGAAATGCACCGATTTACGCTGAGTTAATTCAATTCCTGGATGACCGGAGTTTGTCTTTAATAATGAGAGAGGCCAAGGATAATGGCCAAGAGCTCTACAGATTTTGCGTGAACACTATTTGTCAAAAGGTAAGCCTAAAATTATTTCCTTATATACGGAATTAACCGCATTGAAAAGACGAAAAACTAATTTATAACCGATTACATTATTCGAAAGCGGAGAACGTTATTTAATGCTTTAAAAATTGCAGGTGAAACCATCTCAGATGGGCTGCTAATAGCCATGGTCTTGAAGAGTTTGCCACCGTCATTCAAGTCATTCACGACAGTTATAACCCAAAAAGATAAACAACTAACTTTCACTGAATTTAAAATGGCGTTACGTAGCTATGAAGAAACTGAAAAAATGTGTTCCCACCAAAATCACGGCAATAACGTCATGCAATTAAGAACGTCATTTAAAAAACTCAGAAGACCAGTTCCTCCAAGCAATCAGACTAGGAACTATGAGAGTAGGAACAGGGGCTTTAGAGGCAATTATTACAGGAATTATAAAGGCGGATATAGTAAGGATATCGTTTGTTTTTGTTGTGGTAATGTCGGCCATACTCATGCGAAATGTCAATTTTATACCCGGAATAACTATTGTAAGAATGTGCAAGCTTCTTCAAGGGATGTACATATGCCTTTTCGTTTGGATTGGGTGCTGTGACCAGGAGTTGTGATTCTTACTTGATCGATACGGAGCGACAAATCATGTAATTACAGATAAAACAAAATTTATTAGTTTTTACCCCAATTTTCAGCCCGACTAGATTTTATCGAAGTTAGCTGATGGGACCAGAGCTAATAATTTGGTTTTGAAAAGAGGCGATGCCTGTATTTATCTACGCAATACTAAGGGAGATGTTTGTAAATGTTTATTAAGAGGGGCTTTATATATTCCAAAGTTTAAGCAAAATATTTTCTCAGTCCAGTCTGCAATTGAAACTGGCGTTAAAATCAGTTTTCATCGCGACAATTCAAAGTTAACGTATCCAGACGGAACTGAATTTAATATACAGCAAAATGGACGTTTGTATTATTTGAAAAGTATTAAGTCAGCGAGGACAGCCACGCATGACTTAAGAACTTGGCATAAAATATTGGGCCACTGTAACGATTCGGATGTTAAAAAATTACAAGAACACGTCACTGGAATGAAAATTACACTTCCACGGGGCTTGCAATATTGTGATACGTATTAAGAGTAAAATGACGAAATATAGAGAGAGGGGCCTAATCCCAAAAGCAACAGATATTTTGTTCAGAGTTTATTGCGATTTAAGGGTCCAATTACCCCAAAGGGTATTGACACTTACCGTATGTATTAAACTTTGTAGATGAATATTCAGGACTTATTATGGTATATTTCCTGAAAATAAGTCTGACACACTGGCGAGCTACAAAAATCTATTTATCAGATATCTCCCGTATGGAAAGGTAAAATAATTCGGACCGATAATGGTGGTGAATTTACTTTGATGCTTACAAAAACCTCCTGATAAATGAAGGCATTAAACATGAGAAAACTTGTTCTTATTCACCACATCAAAAACGGAGTTGCCGAGCGCAGTTGGAGGACACTGTTTGAAATGGCTAGATGTTTGTTAATAGAATCTAACTTGCCCAAAATCTCTGGGTTTATGCATTGAACACGGCGGTATATATAAGAAACCGCTGCTATAATAGTAACATTAAAAAAACTCCTTACGGCTTATACAAAACTTTAAGCCCAATGTGAGTGATATGCATATTTTTGGTACAATTTGTTATTCATATGTTGACCACAGGGGCTAAACTAGATCCAAAAAGTGAAAGGGGCATATTCATTGGGTATGACAAGACAAGTCCAGCCTATATGATTTATTTTCCAGAAACTAGAACAGTAAGGAAGATTAGATGCGTCAGATTTACAGATTCCTTTGAGCGACGGGTGGAACACTAAGAAACTAATGTTAACCATGACGAACTGGTGCAACCCGAGCTAGTATGGCCCAATTATGGGTCTATGAGTGGAAAACCCATCCATAATCCACAATCAGAGGAAGGTATTACACCAGATGTTGTAGACGAGGAACAATCGGATGCAAAACTTGAGTTAAAGGAAAATACAACTGATGAGGGGAAAATTCCGCGTTACCGACAAGGGATAGAAGAAAGCCAGATTATTTTGAATGGACCAATGTAATACCTGCGACATTGACTGTTGTTATTGGGTGCAATGTATCCCAAAGAATTACCAAGAGGCCATACATTCTATCAATGCTAGACGGTGGATGGCTGCCATGCGGAAAGAAATTCAATCATTAGTATTAAACGACACGTTTGAATTAAAAAGGCCCCGGATGATAAAAATATTATTGGCAGCCGTTGGGTTTATAATAAAGCGCATTGAGGATGGATCGCCACTATACAAGGCCTGTTTTGTAGCTAAAGGTTTTTCGCAGATATACGGGAAGATGAGAGAAACATTCAGTCCAACAACAAACATGACAACAATTAGAATTTTGATGCAAATGGCCGCACATTATGGTATGGATATACACCATATGGATGTGAAAGCAGCTTATTTAAATGCTGCCATCGATTATGAGATATATATAGAACCGCCAGAAGGTTTTAAAGAAGGCGATAATTATGTATGGAAACTTAAAAGTCACTATATGGACTGAAACAGAGCTGCAGGACATGGAATAAACTAATCCATTCTTTTTAATAGAACAGCAATTCCAATCTCCTCGCGTTGACCCATGTCTCTACACAAGAACATTTAGTAATGAAATATTAGTAATTCTGGTTATTTGGGTCGACGATATGTTAATTGCATCAAAGTGCGAGACCGCCCTATTAAAAATCAAAACTTCCCTGGAAATAAGGTTTAAGATGACCGATTTGGGTCGACTATCATGGTTTCTTGGTATACAGTTCGAATTTAAAAGTAACACTATTACAATGAATCAATCTAGATACATTGAAAGACTCTTATCTAAATTTAACATGCAAAATTGCAAAACGAGAGCTACTCCATGTGAAATGGATTTAAACGCAATTATGGATAAACAAGATGGTATAGCGGCGTGTGAAAATGAATACAGAACATTAGTTGGAAGTCTTATTTACTTGATGACGGCAACCAGGCCAGATATCTGCTATACGGTTAAATTATCCCAACATTTAAATAAACCGGAACTGTGCAATTAACGAGAGCTAAACAAGTGTTACGTTATTAAAAGGGACTAAGAGTCGGTGCCTAGTATTTGACAAGCAGATAAACCATTGAAATTGGAAGGTTTTTGTGATGCTGATTGGGCCAACTCACCAGATCGTAAAAGTATAACTGGCTACTGCTTTTAAGCTAGCTGATGGTAACCCAATGATCAGCTGGAAATCGAAGAAACAGGGGATGATTTCACTTTCTACCTGTGAAGCTGAATATATTGCATTATCAAAAGCAACACAAGAGGCCATTTTTCTGAAATTACTAATAGAAACCGTTAAAACACTGGTAATAACTGAGCCAATAATTATTTTATCATGATAATCAGGCCAGTATTGCTTTTGGCCAAAAAATCCAATAATACATCAATGGTCAAAGCATATTGATATAAAATATCAATTCGTTAGGGACCAAGTACAAAAGAAAATAGTACAAATTGAATATGTTCAATCGGAAAAAAATATGGCAGATTTATTTACAAAACCAATTACCAAAATCAAATTACAGACTTTCACTTCTGCCATATATGGTACTGACCAATAAGGTCCTCACTGGTCCTGGGCAAGACGTAAAACTGCATCCATTAAGGTCCTGGGCAAGACGTAAAACTGCATCCATTAAAGTCCTGGGCAGGATGTGAAACTGCATCCATTAGTTACTGTCCTAAGAAACGCCAGTATGAATGTAAGTCCTTAGTTTTTTGGTATGCCCAATGTAAATGTCCTGGATCAGTTGACCCGGAGTGATAGTAACTGTTTAAATGGTCTTAGTTTGGATAAAATAATAATTTTGTAAATGATTTCCCTGGATTCCTGGATGACCCGGAGTGATAGTAACTGTTTTAATGGGTCTTAGTTATGGATAAAATAATAATTTTGTACTTTTTTTTTAAATGATTTTCTGGATCACTCTGACCCGGAGTGATAGTAACTGTTTTAGTGGGTCCAGCTATGGATAAAATAATAAATGATTTTTCTGGATCACTCTGACCCGGAGTGATAGTAACTGTTTTAAATGGGTCCCATTTATGGATAAAGTAACAATTCTTTCCACTTTTTGTTGTGATCGCGGTCTGAACTTATAATATTGATTACTCATGTTTTATTAACCCGAGAAGTATTTAACTGTGGATAAAGTGATATGACTAATTTTGGTGATACTAATTTTCCTTAAGAAATAAAATCTAGAATACTAAACTATTTCTGACGTATTAATATTAATTGCCAAAAAAAAAAAAAAAAAAAAAAAAAAAAAAAAAACAAATAATTTGTTGGAATTAAAGTATTTATTAACCTTACTAATATTTTGAACGAAGATTCCATTATATACCCAAAATAGGGTGGGCATGTTACGGTTTTTTGGGTACATATGGGTATAACTAGTGAGCGAGTCAGAATGACTTATTTCCCTTTATAATCGACCAATGAAAGGTTGACCAATCAGAAGCCGCCCATCTTGTTTCGTCTACCGGAAGGGCCAAAGGCGACCAGGAGAAGGATGAACTACACTCTGCTGTGATATCCACTGCGAACCTAAAGTACGTTTTCCTACTGTCTCCGAAATATTCACTGCTAACCTTTGGAAGCGATACTCGAGGATCGACCGTCATGAAAATGTCTAACAGCCTCCACTGTGAAACTACTCTATAACAATATCTATACTGAGAAAAAGAACATTCAGCATCTATGCTGGTAACTGGCATCCATATAACCTTATTGGCAATCTTTTCCAGAAGAGGAAATCTGCTCTTATTTGAATTCCAAAATGATGGGATAATAAAAGGATTTGGTAAATCATCTTGGTAATTCACATATATTTGAAATTCTTCAAGAAGACCAGTATAAGGACATTGCAAGTCCTTGATGGCTGCAAAACTGTCCAAAATATGGCCTATACATGGTAGCTGTCTAGGATCAAACAGGCGAGCTGCCTTGTAAAAATTATACACAGGGTGGGTTTCCAGGTATTTATTCAGTTTCAAAAAAGATATGCTGAAAAAAATCTTGGAAATTTGAGAACTTTGTGTTTTGTAGTTCAGACAATCAGTTTCTAGGCCAAATGTTGATTTTGATGCGCCAGTATGCAAATACAGTTTTACATCCTCTATCATGTTATATACAACACATGCAAGCAGACTTAGTTTCTTCTAAGCTTGTCAAAGCTGTTATTAAACAAGTGCAGTTGTCATTTATAAAATGCAGATTTAGGCACAAATTATGGTAAGAGACATGATGTAGTTGACCATCATTTACTAATTCTAGAATCCTATGTACTGCAAGGCCATGGCTCTTTTCTTGCTTAAAGAATCCTTCATGAAACTGTACAAAGGATGAGTGATATTTGGCTGCATTAAACCAGGGATTCCATCTGGTTGTCACTGGTACAGGGGTAGTTTCACTTGTTCCTTAGGCAAGGAACTTTCAAGCCATTTTAAGTATCACTTTCTCCAACTAGGCTTTTTAAAAAAAAGCTGACTTGATCAAAGTAGTGAGCTGGGTAACATTATCAAATGCTGGCCAGTGTGAAAATACTTTACCAACATGATTTAAAATGTGCTAAGCATAACACATGGCAACTGTTAACAAAGATATTTGACAACACTTCCTTATAAGGTTTTTTGCAATAGACTGTAGAATCTGTTACAAAGGCAAAATATCCTCAATGAGTTACAGCTTGGATGCATACCTGACTTACAGTTTGATGATTGCATTCTCCCAAAGTTACAACATCAATGAGAAATGACTCCCCACAAATACTTGCAATTACATTCAAAATGCTATGGTCATGATAGTTATTTCATCTGTTATGATGCTGACTGATTAGCAAGCTTGGCTTTCAGGGCAGCAAAGTGACAAGCAAACAATTTTGGTAGATAAAGTTGCCTAACACAATTGACACTTGAAATAGCACCACCTTCTTTACAATGTTTTAATATGAATGGCTTCATTTTGTCAATTTTGTGTAGGGGAATGTCAAAGTGCACATTTTCAAAAAATCAAGGACAAAATCATCTTGTACCTCCACTTTTTTGCAGAAAACAGCATAGTGTAATGATAAAGGCCACAAACTTAATAAAAATAAAATTTTATCATCAAAATGTTTGTTATTATTAAGATGAAAAACCAAAGTATTTTTGATTATTTTTTAAAAATTTTAATATATTCAAAATTTTGGTCAAAATCTTTTGTTTACATCATTGTGGTGGCATAATAATTACATTGACTTTTTTTGCAATGTGATATAATAATTAAGTGGAAACAAAATTTATGACTCCAAAATTTAAAAGATTAATAAACATAGTTACACTATTCTATTTTTAAAATACTTTTTTCTTCTTTTTTTTTTTTCTTAATTTGTTCCTTTTTTCATCTATGAAAAGCTAAACATGACATTATTATGAAAAGGTCACATGATCTAAGAGTTTTGTTTCTTTACAGAGATATTAATTTTGAAAATTTTATAGTATTTTAAATTTTTCGTTTTGCATAAAGCATCTTCAAAAGGTAAATAAAAGTCAATAAATTATTACATAATTGCAGAAAATATGTTCAATTGTAGTTACTCAATCATCCATCAAACATTGCTTCAGTTAATCAGGGCCAATCAATTGCAAATGGTTGTATATTAATTTTTATGCTACATAACATGCAAGATATATATATATATATATATATATATATATATATATATATATATATATATATATATATATATTGGAAGAATTTTAAAATCGATAAATTTGTTTACAAATTTCTTAAAGAAAATGACTGCTTTTAAGAAAATTTTAAGAGATCAAAATTAAACTTGACATTCCAATCTGTATAATTTCTATCTGAAATACACCAGAATATTTTACTTACTGGAAATAATAAATTTAATACTTTAGCTTTCAATTAAAGCTAAAATGAAATCTTTAAGAATGCTTTTCCATTTTTAAAAATTCATTTTAAACCTTAGGTATCAAAAATTTATGCAAAAAAAAAAAAAAAAAAAAAAAAAAGTGGAGGTACCTATCTTTACTCTTCAACAAAATTGTGATTGTCTTGTTTCAGTTGAGCTGACTTTTTTGAAGACTTTTTGTCAAATGAGTGATGTGATCTTTGATTGTGTCAGCCTAAAAAAATGTCAACACTATAGAGACAGAATTTGCAAAATGACATTTTCTTCTGCATAAAAGTCATCAGGAAATTGCTGTACTCTGGCTTTAGAACAAATTTTAGATACTGGGGTCATTTTTTATTTTTTTTTAAGTGGAGAAGGCCCAGCTTTTGAGGTTGATTCACTAGGTTGACTTGATTCAGTCATCTTGGCAATTTGTTGCTTATTTATGCAACTGATTTTGATTACAAAATACAAATACAAAATGTTAAAGAATTATGTTCAATTTAAATTTGTTTACAATGGTGAAGCACAGGAGAATCGCTGAGTGATGGTAAGCTTAGACAAAGCACTCATTTCATAGTATGGTGTTTTTGGAGAATTTTTTTTTCTTTATTTCTAAATTGCATGATAGGAATGTGATAACATTTACTTTTCTTTCATATTCATAAAACAAGGTTACAAGTTGTAAATTGTATGAAGCCTTAAAGAAAATAAATTAGTTAAATTTATTGATTTTATCTTAGTCTCACTCTCTTTCCCCACTCCAATTTTGATATCTACTCGTGTCTCTCTTCTCCCATTTCCACTTAAACAATGGATCTCAGTGGCCACAACCGAGCCATGACCTTCTGACTTCTATCTCATTCACTACATACAGTCTTTTTTAGAAAAGTTTTAAAATATTTAAAAATAGACTAGTTAACATATTCTCAGAAAATTGATAAACCAGTTTTCTTTTACTTTTTTTTTTTATGTAAACATTTTTGTTAATTCTTTTTGGGTCTTAAAACGAAAAATAACTACAAATATTTGTAAAAACAAATTTTAAAGGAATAAATGTTATGTTATTGTTATATTTATTAAAATGCTTAACAAAATTGAAGAGATAGTTAAGTTTTGAAAGAATTTAAAAAAAAAAAAAATCAAATAATTTCAGATTCCATTTAAAATTAACGATTCCACGATTCTGTCTGTGATTCCATGATCATGGGAAATTTGTTCCCCTACTAATTAAATCTTGATGTCTTCAAGTCTAGAATTAGCAGTCATCTTTCCTTATCTTAGTCACAAGAATTTCACTTCTTGCACTTTCTTACACTAATACAACTCCACAAAGTAACCCTCTATCTTGAGTGGCTCTTGTGCTTTGTACAGGGGGGGTATTAGCAACAAAAAAAAATCATGTGTGAATAATGGCTGATGCAGTAACAAAAGCTATAGCATCATGAAATCTCATGATATAAGACAATACAAAAAATGAAAATATCCTTATTACAGCTAAGTGATCTTAAACTTTTAACTGTATGTAGAAAATGCAAATAAGATACACACACTCATTTTAAGCATTCAGAAAATTTTAAAATATAGCATCTGATATGAACTCAGATTATCTGGAAATGTAAAATAATGCAGTAGTTGTCAGCATGGAAAGCAAAATTGGTGAACTAAGTTGGATTTCACTTTGCATTACTCTTTGGAAAGGCATGACCCCAAATTTTCTTATATATCACCAGATATCTTGACATGGGTCAAGAGATTCGCATGCTTGATGGGAAGTTGAATTTTAGTTAACATTTTGTTTTTGTATCATGTAACCCAGAACAACTTGTCATATAATGCTTGGAAGAGAAATAATTTTCATTTCTTTTCCCCTCAGAGACCTTGAAAGACAAAAACAAAGTATACAGCATCTCAAAAAATCCTCCCACCACCATCTGTAATAATAACAAATCTGTGGATGCACACTAAATTTAATGGATCTAAATTTCAGGCTGAAATGTTGTAAAGATACACAATAAGATGATGTTTTGTTATAAAATCATGGCAGTGCTTATGAAAATGCTCATTACTCCAGCACTTAAGCTATTCTAGCTCAGCCCAAATAACATCTTGGGCAATACAGCATGTCTCTGGCTGACAAATTTCAGTTCAAACTTTTAAGAATAGAAACATCCTAAGTGGTTTTAATTTACTTTATTTTTTTTTTTTTTTCAAAAAGGAACATAAATTTGTTTCAACTTCATAATTTTAAGTCTTGAATTAAATTACTATTTCATAATCATAATGTTAGATGAACAATTGTTGAGGTTAGATTGGGCAAATTCAATTCAGTACAGTGAAACTAATAAAACAAGCTTTTGGTTCATGGTTCTAAGATGAGTTGAGCTAATAAACAATTAAGATTTTTAATTTTTTTTTTTTTGGGACGGGTCCTACTAACATCAGTTATGTTTATTTTGTTTTGATATTTAGTTTGTTTTGGAGTTCACCCCTCCCCTTTCATAATTATTCATCCGATTTGTGTGTGTGTATATATATATATATATATATATATATATATATATATATATATATATACACACACACACATATATATATATATATATATTGTAAATAATATTTATCTCATTGGGATGATTTTTTTGTCCTCCACCCCTCAAAGTTACTGCATTCCCAAAAATCTGCTCCAAATAGTAAAATAAAAACTGCAATAAAACTTTATAATTATTTAATTAGATGAGCTTTTAACTGCTTTTATGAATTAGATATATTAAGGACATTATATTTTGAAGAAAATGAATTTTTACAAGAATTGTTTTCATTTTTTTTTTTTTTTTTGTTAATTATAATAATTTATAAAGTTTCAAAATTCTTTTAAGAATTCTTCAAAACTGTCCACATTAGGTTAAGTGAAGATTATATTTACTAAGCAAAAATTGAAAATCCTAATAAAAATCATCATACACTAAGATTTTTAAAATTATTTTTAATTTTTTTTTTTTTGTATGTGTATAAACATACCCATTTTGAAAGTATGGGTGACCATACATGACATTATCAGAAAATAAGATCTATCATGATAGTAAATTTACTGTCAACATTCCTAAAATTAGATTATGGAGAATATTTTCCAACATTTTTAAGATTACTGAGTACTTAAAAATTATATATAAAAAAAAGTTTTCTTAAACCATGTTTTAACAGATACAGTCTCTGGAGAATAACTAAAAATGTCAACACCTTATCAGTGCTTGTTAAGTGATTGACGGGTGACAAAAAGCATGTAAATCACTGCTACTGTTTGTTTTAAATATTCATTTCTCTTATTTTCAACTTAAGTAAATATTTTCTCAAATCAGATTAATTATAATTTAAATCAGCTAATATTCCTCAAATAAAGTTTCAGAAAAGTATATTTTACTTTTGGGAGATTTTTTTTAATTGCGATGAAAGACTTAAAAGGGTGCCATCAGCTATTTTAGAAAAAATTAAAAACACAGATTCTAATCAATATAATTTGTTTGAAATACAAAGTATTTTGTTTTTACTGGAAATAGTAAAGTTAATATTTTAGCTTTAGATTGAAGCTAAAATAAAAGCTTCAAGTTTTTTTTTCCATTTATAAAAATTCATTTTAAACCTTAGGTATACTGAAATAGTGGAAGTACCTACTTTTAAGTGACTATTTTTCAAAGTATATAGCTCTATTACAACTTTATAACTTCACTTCTGTATAATGTTATATGAATAAAATTTAATGAGGTGAACTCGTTGAATGCATCATGTGACACAAATTATGAATAGTAAACCCCATTTAATAAACAGCTGTAAATGTAAACAACTTTTTCCCTACCACATGTCATTCTGTCATGGTTTTGTGTAAATAAGAATTATGAAATAGCATTATTCTGCTATAAAAAAAACCCCCAGTAACAATGTAATAAATCATAATTTTAATAACATTTATATCTTTAAAACATTATTGTACTAGACTGGTGTCAAGATCTCATCAATTTACAGTTGGGCCGGCTAAATGTAACCGTAAATTCTATGCTAACAATTTCATTTCTTGCACTTTTCACTTGTGGATGTCCCTTCTGGATCCACGCTTTCCAGCCAACTTTAATCTGCAAAAATTTAAGTGCACTTGTGTCTTAGTGGCTTTACTGCCTTGCATGGGGGAAGATCAGTTAAAAAAAAAAAATATATATATATTTCCTTTTTGCAATTATTTTTACTATAAATTAAATGAATTAAAATATTTATATTTTATTAATACATATATTTCTCTGGAATGTTTTCAAGGAAGCTAAATGACTAGTACCACAAATTATTTAGTATAGATGACAGACAAATAATGCAAAAATGAAATTCCTTTATCATTCAAATTTTTAGAACATTACTTATTTTATTTAAAAATGACATTTTATTATCAAACAAATTAAAATATTCTATTTCCATGTACTTTTATTTATTTATTTTTTTTTTTTTTTGGTGACTTACATGAGGGATGTTGTTTGCTACACTGAATTTTGTCAAACATTAATTCAATATGGACACATTGATATCAAAATATTTTTGAAGCTAAAATTAATAATGCGAATTTTTCAAAAATGTCTGTCCTCTTTGCCTCACTGTGTGTGTGTGTATTTGGGAACAATCCCTCTTTTATACAAGTTTCACTGAAAATTACTGACAAGGCGCTGTGGTTAAGTTTTTTTTTATATAATTTCTCATGTGTTCATATAATTTTTTTTCTTTGAGATATGAATTATCAAGGATGAATATTATTTTACTTTTAACTGAATATATGGATTGTTTTATGTATGTATGTATCTAGAGTTATAGGAATGTTTTATGTTCCAAACATGGTCAGCACATTGTGGCCATGTTCATAGTTAATATTATTTAGTGCTGGCTTTTTGTTTTTATTAATAATGCTTCGATTATTTTTAGCTTTTTTGTACATGTGGATGATATTATATTTGTAGTATCAACAAGTATGTTATGGATGTTACTTGCAGGTGAATCATTTTTGACTAGCAGTTTTAAATTTTTTATAATTATTTACTTTTCTTGCTTTTGTCAACTGGAGTCATGTATTTCTTTATGATGTTTTTAAGTGAAGATTCAGCTTGCTTATAGTTACTATGCATTTGATTTTTGTAGAAAATCAAAAAAATTTTTCTGAGTGTGCAGTGTTGCTATTAGTTTACCTTAGAGAGAAAAAGTTTTGTAGGAATTGGCTAGAAACACATTGACAGACTTGTCCAGCCACAGTTGGCACTCCATGAGCTGTTCATAGGTTAAGAAATGATCTGATGCAAAGGCAATTTGCAGGGCTCATTTCATCTGTTGAGCATCTGCTTTTTGCTCTGTACTTAGCTGCTGGTAGACAGCAAATACCCTGCCAGTCAATCTCAAAGAAAGAACACATTCAACCTTCTTGATTCCACACAGATCACAAACAACTTCTGCTTTTTCAATTTATTCAGTAACTGTTTGTCCAGTCACTGAGCCATCAAATTCAGGTATCAATTTGATGTCAAATGTCCTATCTGTCATGATGCCGAAATAGCTTGTAGAATATATTATTTGATAGCTCAAATTCAAAGCAAAAAGCAAACAATTTGAAAGTCCAAATACTGTAGATCCAGGTGGCAGAAAGGAATGTTGCAGTCATGAATGATAGGGCCAATGTTAAATATCCTAGTACATGTAAACAGCTATAAATCCACAACAGTCACTTCCAAAAATAACCAAGCCCCAAAACCACCCTATCCTGAACGCCACACTCCTTGTTTATGCAAATGCTAATCAGTTTTGTTTATGGAATCGTTTCTTTTCATTGGTCAACAGTTATATAAACAAGAATGTACGCTTTCTTTTCCATTGTAAAATACACACAACACGCCATCACTTGATTTGATGAGGTAATTTGCCATTTTCTTCATTACACTCCTCTCTGATTTCATGATCACAAATCAGACAGCCTGGAGCAATTCTCTTTACCCTGTTTCTCTATCATAATGGGACTATCTCCATTAAATGTGTTGGTGAGTTGCCTCCTGAAGGGTCATCAAGCATATCCAGAGTTTCTGGAATGTCTGCATCTGTGGGAGCATCAAATTCATAGAGCTCAATTACCCGATCACTTTCAGAAGATAAATCATCACCAGAGTCACACATCGATATACCAGAGTCTATGAAAAGGCAAAGATCTTTCACCTGCTGCAGCATCCTGTCAACTATTATTGTTTGATGAACTTACAATATCTGTCACATGAGCCACTTAATACGTGGAGGTACAACAGCTATGGGAAGCTTTCACTATACTGTTCCCAACTCTGTACATGAAATGATTTTTTATAATGATTAGGTGGTAATGTTGTACTAATTCCCTTCCATCTAAGTTGGTAGCAGTAAATCATATTGGCGGGGACAATAGTGAACAATGCATCATACTTCAATGTGATATTATACCAGTACACTACCTCCACTAATGAACACTTTCTTGTTGCATTCTCTTTATGCTCCAATAAGATCTTTCTACTATGCCATTTCCAGCAGTAACATATACACAAGAGAAACAAAGTTAGACTCCCCAGTCATCCAAGAAATCTTTAAAGGACTTACTGTGAAATGCAGTATCATTATCAATTGGGATTTCTGGTGGAGCTCATTCAAAAAAATAACTCCAACTATGAAATGACATTTCTTGCTGAAGCAGACATCGCCATATTGCAATTCGACTTGGGTCACAGTCAATCAATATAAGGTAGTGTTGTCCACCATAATGAGTAATATCTATTCCCAAGTGGGTCCAGATTTCAGTCACACGTAAGTTGCCTCGTGGCCAACAACTTGAGGCTGGGTCAATCAACTGGCATTCCTTACATTTTCTGACCATTGCCCTGATGGCCAACTTGGATGTCATAGGATGAATTCATCTTAAAAAATACAGTGTCTACCTGATGCCAGGATGTCCACTCTGGCATTGTATGGCACTTATCTGGCCCAGAGAGGTTTCATTCACCATAGAAAAACATGGGTTGTGTTGGTTTGACCTCCTTCTTGATCACATCATACCATTGTTGTGGTACTCTTGTGAGTTTATCTGCTCGATTCTGACTTGACATCACTAAAATTATGTTTATCAATAACTTATACTCTTGGACCACCTTTTCAAGAGTACTCAAACACCTCCAGATCAGCATCTCATTTGCTGCCTTAGTTTGCATTCTGGCTTTGCTAGTGAACATGTCTAATACACAATGGTATACACATGCGGAGTCTGTTAATAGATGCAGCTCTGTTGCTCCTCATCATAGTGCTAAATTGATGCCCTTCAGGATAACATCCAATTCTGATAAATTGATAAGTTGTGCGTCATTCAAAGCTGCAGTCAACATGCATCCTCTACAACACCTCCTTCAACCCCTGTGGTGAGAGAACTTGCATCGACCCACATGTCAAGTGTATCCATTTGTGCACCACTTGTCATGTGCAAGTTCATTCTAGCATATTCTTGCCACTGTGTCCTCAATCATGTTCTTAAGGAGAGCATCTGTTATTTCGTCATCCCATCCAAACGTGATTGACACTTATGCATTTAACAAGTGATGGAACATAGAGCCAACTACACACAGTAATGTGACCCACCAGCTTTCCACACCATGAGAAGAAAGACTTGTGTCAGGAGCTCAGGAACTGATGGAATGTTATTTCCACACCTCCACTTAAACTAGTCATTCTATTGCTCAAACAGGAGTGCTGTCCCATAACCACTCTGGATCCTTGCAGGTCAGACCAAAAACAGCCAAGTGCTCTTTCACATGATCTGCTGAAATCATGCTCTCATCAACATAAATATCATATAATGATAAGGTTGCCCATCGGACTGACTTGTTTTTCAATAACATGACATCCACAATGGCCTTCATTATGGCTGGTGCAACATTTAACCTGAAACCCATTCATGTCAAGCAATATGTTTGCCCCTTGAAGGTCAAAGTTTGAAAGGGCCAAAGTGACTTGTGGGTATGCACTTGTAGATAGGTCAGGGATAGCGACATCAGGTCTTTTTTGGCGCCACTCCCTCAGTATCTGTGTGCACACATCAGCACTGGCTGTGTGTGTCTAAGCACTCATTCAGTTCTTGATAGTCTAATACTGGCTGCACTTTACTTTTGTTTTTCTGCACCACCGCCATCAATGGAATCAATGGTTTCGTCAACAAGGACATTTGTAAATAAATTTTACATGTCAAATGAGGCTAGAATACCTTGGTTTGGTTTTGTTTTTAAGGATTTGGAGAAATTTGTTGGTTGATTTGATGCTATAATTGGTAGATAGATATGGAATAATAATAATATATCATTAAGAAATTTTGGCAGTTGTAAGTAAATGCTGGTATCTGTGAAATGATAGGTCATAATGGATATTCAGTTTGTGTATTTTAAACATTACCGTATAGGTATCCTGGTTGGTAATCTCCAAAAATTTTGTTGATTCCCAAGGATACTACACCAGCATTGTTAGATGTTATGAGTTTGTTAACAGATTTTTTTTTTTATTTTAGAGTGTCAGTGGAATTTGTTTAATTCTGTAAATTTAGATCAATCATCAATGAAGTACTGTAATTTTTCATAATAATCCAAATTTGTCACAAATTATGTAAATATTGGATTTATCAGCACCTCTGATGTTAATATTATGATTGTTTTTTTATAGTTCTTTTGCAGCAGCTTTGTTGCTGGAATATTATTGTGGATATTGTGAGGAGCATAAACTTATAGACCTTCTGACTTAAGATCTCTGAGGTTTGGATGAAGTTTTAGTAATTTGTCATAATGACTGGCATAAGACCCCAATTTCAGTGTGTGGGGTTTGGGTGAATGAATGGATCTATCAATCAATCATACATACAAATTAACCTACGTGATTGCTGGAAGTAATAAAATGAATTAATACAACAAAACTGAAGCTATTATAAACAGAATTTGTGATGTCTCATAGCAAGATTTGGAGAGAAAAAAAAAGGGGAGAGAGAGAAAAAAAATAAAACCCAGTGTTCATGCTAATTACTATAAAGTATCTAAGATTTACTTAGCCTAGGCTAAGTTATTAAAGCAATCAATCATTATTCAGGCATTTTGCAATGTGGAAACAACAAATGAAGCAATAAAACTATTGGGTCTTAAAGATGAGTATTTTCAAAGCATATCCCTCTGAAGTAAAGAAACAGAAAAATTAAAAACAGTTAAGTTACAGAAATAACTGACAACTTTGTTTTTTAGCAGATATCAGAAAAATATGTACAACAGTACAATACACTTCTTTACTCAGCTTTGCATCAAAGCAATAAAGTTTGTATTCAAGGTGACTAAGAAATGGATTGGTTGTCAAAGAAATAAAGTGATCTTCAATCAGAAAACATCTACAGTATAGGATGATCTGAATGTAGGGTAAATTTCTTTCTTGGCTTTGATAGATTTTATAAAATTCTTTTTGTGCTTGTAGAATTCACGATCATAGGTAGGGTAGAAATAAATATATAAAAAAATTTAAAATTAGCTTATTACAAAGAGAGTGACAGTATTAGAGCTATTGCTCAAAAACTTAGATCTCAAATTGCCATAGCTGATTAATTTGTTTTCTATGGCTTAACCCTTTGTAGATTATTTAAAGTCAGAAAATATTTTTAGATTTTAAGAATTTTTTTTAGAGATAATAATGATTTAGTGGTACAAGTCTTACTAATTAACCCATAGCTGGGAAAGAAGATGGATTCATAACTTTTCCAAGGGTATTTGTGCATAAGTGAATATAACAAACCCAAATGGAATTGGAACATAGCTCTCCAATTAACAATTCCAAGTCATTATCTATTATACCACTCACATGTCCAAGTTTACAGTACCTGGTATTTCCAAGTGGTCATCCATAAGACCACAGCTACTGAAAAACTGAATGAGAATTGGTGTTCACTCAAACTGGTAAAAAACAAATATCTCTCTCTCACACACACGGGGTGCAGAAGAGTTGACTCAAACAAGAAACCCTTATCTGGTCATTTGCTTGAATTTTGCAAAGTTGGTCTGAGATCTTTTCAGCATTCCCTTGTATTTCCGATTTAAACTTTTTAAAAAAAAAAAAAAAAAAAAAAATTGGGCTATTTTTACTATGATGGTTGAGAAATTTTAGATCTTACAATGTAAAACTACAGTTAAACTTGACAGAGCAAGCAATTGGTTTAAGTGGATTTAACCCACTTTTCACATTTTTTTTTTTTTTTTTAGTCATCTCAATCATCTCAAGTTTTGTGTGTGAACAGGAAAAACTTCTTAACTGGTCAGTAGAAAATCTTCAATCTAATTGAGCTATAATAATATAGCTTATTCTGGAAGTCAATTTCTAGTAGGTAGTGAAGGCTAGATTTTGAGCAAAAGAGTATTCTATATTCTCACCAAATAGCTCCTTCCAATTATGAGTGATATATTTCCTGTGAGTATTTTGCTGTATGACACTAGAGTTCGAATGTATGTGATATAAGCTGCTCATTCATTATTTTGGGGATCTTTATAAATGTATCATTGTTTATAGAATTAAAACTTTATCCTATTAATCTGTGAGACACTGATATAATACTGACAAAATCATTTAAAAAATATTTTGCCTATGCTTGTGAAAATGACAAATTCAGCTGTACATGAATTTAAAAAATTGAATCTACATTAATCTTCCAAATTACAGAAATATAAAGTAGCATTTTTAAGTGAATTTCAAAGACAATAATTAGATATTTGTACACAGATCAATTCAACCACATATGTGCAATTTCAACTGGGTTTACAATTGTCCTAAGAGAAAGTGACACTCTTCTGATTAGCCAATACCTAACACTTTTCATCAATTGGTCCAATTGGGAATAGAATTTGTTTGAATATTTGATTTTGCATAAGTAACTTAATAAATTAATCCCTTCAAATCTCACCAGATACACTGCATTTACCTTCTGTTGCTAACTTGCTTCTGAAGTTGTTAACAATGGTTCATTTTGTTTTCCTTAGGACCTTGTCAACACCTGTGATCATTCTTTTCAAAAATGCAACATTTTTATTACATTTGAACAGAGAACCATACATAAAAATGCAGCCTATTAAATGTTTCTCCATTAAATTGTGAGATACCCAAACATAATAGTGATTCACATATCCAAGTGTTTTCAAATGCCTTACAACACTCATATGGAATATGTGAATTATCTCTGCAATGAACTGTATTCTGAATCAAATGAACCACTTACAAACAGTACTCTCAGCAATAGCACCATCTCCATAAATGGCACATATCTTTTTGTTGTTTGTACAGGTTTTATTCCTTTCCAGAAACAAAAACTTCAAACAATGAAAATGCATTTCACTTTCCTCCGTTTTCACTTAACGTAAAAACATTTAAAGTTTATGATCCACAGATGAATTGTGTGGAAAGACATGTTGAAATACCACAAATTTCAGTCATATGTGAAACCAAATAACATGTTCAAAAGCCATCTATTGAAAAATGCAACAAACTTCTGTTCCAACCAAATATTTTCTGCTTCATTTTAAAACTTTTTTTAATGTCATGTTACTTCAAGATCATGGTTCTCCACATATTCCTTATTTTCTTATTTGTGGATTGCCATAACTTCTTGGGAAAGATAGTTTATTTCCTGTTGCCTTCTCCACACTTTTGAATTCAGAATTGTCTTTCTCCTAGACTGATTGACAACCAAGGCTGTAAAGCCCAATCAACCTTGTTATTTAAACCATAACTTGAGGGGAAAAGAAGAGATGGCATCATGCCTTTCCTAAGAGCAGTAGTGTGAAAGTGAATGCAACAGGAAAGGCCATAATTTAAATTCTGATTCCATTTTCCAATTCCAAATTATTATGGTGACTGCACATTCAATTTTAAACTATGTAAATAAAAAATGAAATATTTTTAAGTTTACTAATTACGACCCTACATAGGTATCAACATTTTAACAAATTTATAATAAACCTGTAAAATTTATTCAAACATATTTTTGCTGTTATATAAAACTTTTTAGCAAATGCATTCTTCAGCCCTCTTCAGATATAATCCAGGAGAAAAAGGAAACTGACAGAACAACCTGCAAAGAAATTGTTCATCAAAATATCCACCAAACCAGTCTATTTTTGCAATGACAGGTACACCAAGTGTCCAAGTGTTTCCATATCACATTAAGGTGAGGGTGGTACCCACACTTAATACCATGTTTGATTTGATTTTTTCATAAGCTGATAAAGTCACTAAAATGCAAAAGGTTACCATGAGTAAAAGAAACTGGAGAAAATGGTATTGAGGGAAGAGAGAGAGAGGGGACAATGAAAGACCATGTTTCAAGATGTTATGTTCTTTTGGAATTCCTGCTTTAACTAAATACTGAGGTTGCAGTCTATGAAAAGATGCATTTAAAAAATGCTCATGCTTATCACCAAATTCAAAAGGCCAGACTTAGCTTAAAATAGAAGGAGGGTTGGGCAGACTCTTGTGGAAAAGTCATTTGCCCTGCTACCTAACATTGAGCTTGAATGAACATGAATAATTCAAACTATTCTTGTTACTAACACAAACTAACAATTTAGGTAGAAATAGGCTTTAAGTGTAAACTGGTTATTCTAGAAGAGAAAATGTGCATGTATATACATCAATAATAAATTCAGAGAATGTTCTATTTTTCTAATTCAATACAAACCTTTTTACTTCTTCAGTTGTATATTGTTTAACTTATAACAAACAGTAAAATATATTTATAAGTTATTTACCTTGGTACACTGGCAAGATAAGTCATCAATCTTCGCAGGTCCTCATATTTTAACCTTTCAGGATGTGTATGTGAAGGGAATGTAAGAATAGGGCCTCCTCGTTTATCCCGGCCACCTCAAAACAAAATGAGAAAAAAAAATGTTAAAATGAAAATCAAAAATTTAAAAACAATAGCAAATCAGTTCACACAATCTTTTAAACTCTAAAAAGATAAAACCATTAAAACACCTCAAGTTCTATCCCTTGTGTTTGGAACATTTCTAGAGTTAACATAAAGATAGCCTGAAATTAAACCGTGAAAATAAGATATCCAACAAATACAGCTTCAAAATTTCAACTATTCATCAAAGTGTACTGTTACATTTGAGAAAAAAGAAAAGAAAAGAAAAAAAAAAAAAAAAAAAGAAATTTTATTTTAAAATCAATTTTGCTACATGCTCTCATATATGCAGATTTTAAAAATCTGCACATTCCAAGGGTAGAAATAAGTATATAAAATTTTTTTAATTAGCTTATTACAAAGAGAGTAACAGTATTGCACAAAAAACTTAGATCTCTAATTGCCATAGCAATTTTTAGAAAAATTCAGAAATATCTAGCACAAAGAAATAACCAAGAAGGTCACCGTAATTGACTGTTGTAGGTAATCATTGTCTTCAAAAAACAGCAAAAGATAAATTGTCCTTTAGAGGGCTTCAAAATAAACACTGCCATAAGAGTTCAGCAAGCTATTAAATGATTCAAGCAACTTTGTTTCAGTCCAGAATGGAGATTCTTACTTTGACAGATAGAGAAAAGCAACTTGTACCAAGAAATAAATGAAGATAGTGTTCTCTGATGAGAAATTCAATATAGATTATCCAAGTGGAATGTAATGGTACAAGTATGATCTTTAGAAAGAGAAGCTAGTCTTTCCACATGTGCATTTGACAAATAATCTGTTATAGTGAGGATCTTTTCCCATCAAAAGTTGAATTGGTGATGATGGAAGGCAAGCAAAATGCTCAGTGTCAGTCGAAGTGTTAGAAAAGAGTGTTGTCACATTTACTATTACAGAAGAAATTTTGTATTCCAGTAATGTAAATATTGACAATACTAAGAAAAGCTTTAAACTCAAGAGCATCATTTATGGACAAGCAGATGACAATTCCATTGAGAACTTGTAGTGCATCATTTCAAGAGATCTTTGAGCAAAGAAGTCAGTTTGAAATGTAGAACAGCTTAATCTCTACAATATAGTATTTGCTGGGACAAAATTCCACTTGAAACTTTGGAAAAGCCTGCATTCTCAAAACAAAATAAATGTAATTACATGAAAACTATTGCCCTCATTTTCATCATATTTCAACAATTGTGCCTCTCAGGCTTCACCAGATGTTTACTAAGCCAGGTAACCTCCATGGAATTTCAACCTGAACTTTTTATTTAATCCATAGGGGGTAGATAGTTTTCACTCTGCTGACCATATCTATGGATATTTCATCTATTTCTTATTTCAGTACTGCTCAATTATTGCTTGCTCCATTTCCACTGAATCTAAGTATGCACTGCCTGGTCCAGAGATTGAATACACAATTACTTTGTCACCAAATTAACAAACCAATGGTTTAATCCACTGTGAACAATCCTGAATATAGAACTTGAAATCTTAAAACTTATCTGCCTGTTGATCGTCTTTGTATGCATTCACCGAGACTTCATTTATTATTTTTTTATTTTTTTTTTTTTACTGCGTCTGTTGCTCTCACTTTATTAACAGCTCTTATATTGTTTTTTTTTTTTGGGTCCAGTATTGAATTTCTTCCTTTATTATTTATCTCTCAAATATTTTTAGCAGCAAAAATAATAAAAAATGTTCTTATATTTAATGATAATTTGATACTATTATTAGTTTTATTTTTTCTTATTTATTGATTTGTTTCTATTATTGTCATTAAAGTAATAAGTCAATGTGGTACATTTTATAACTCTTCACTCCAACAACCAGTGTAAAATATATATGGTCATTTCTTGTCATGGTAGAGGGCTTACTTGTCCCAGTGATCCCAAGAGCAAAGCCATCTGAAGTTCCAACACCATGATGGTAAAGTCAAAGAGGAAGGATCAGACTGAATGCAACCAACTCCCAATCACCCCAACAGTGGAATAAGCAAAGATCTACACAATCTAAACAGCCAAAGCAGTGGAAGAGGACAGCACCAATCAGCCAGATGCAACTAGGTCTCACCTGTCTCAATCTCTTTTCAGCTGCAAAGCAAGTGCTTCTGGGCAAGTGTGTAGGCTTCTGTACTACACAAAGTTGTGCACCAAAATCAAATTAACATGAATGACCTCATTAAAGTATTTAATTCACGCTATCTCTACCACCACCACCAGGGGAGAGAAAGAGAATAGAGAGAAAGGATGATGATCCCGATGCTCAGATGCAAGTGGGTGCTGACAGCAATTTCTATGCTCAACCTCCTAAGTAGATGCTCATAACTTAGCATATGCACCAATTCTTTCAGACACCTGATTCTACAGTGTTGTTCTATATCTGGATGATTATCTTTTATCCCTCCATTTGTTCAGTTTAAAATTTTCTGAAGGCTGCCCAGATCAACAAGTACATGATGAAAGCCAGAAGGCACAATGACCAAAATGTGATGATAAAGAGGAGAATTTTAAAATTAAAAAAAATACCTTTTATTTATTAAGTACAGTCTAATTCAAATTTAATTTAAAAATTGTTCATATCATCTCAAACTTAATTCCCTACTCAGAAAATATGCTTTTTTCAAAATTTACATACAACTATGAACTCAGAGAACAGAGGCAAAATTGATTTTTTTTTCTTTCATATTAAACAATTTTTAACCAACATTTGAAATTGATGCCTTGGCATAAGGTAATAGTGATTAGTTTGATTTTACCAGTGTTCCCTAGATTTATGGCTCTATGCCAAACTCAGCTCAACTTAGTAAATGACAACACACTATATTTGTGTAATATCTAAAAGTATTTCCACCACCTTGTATTTTTCTAATTCCTATGTAACCATTTTATATAACAGAAGAGTAACATTTCTATGAACAATCTCTTATGGTAAGATATTGCAATAATCTGATTCATGAAAATTAAGCTAACTGATAAGAAAAATTGTTCAACTCATTTACTTATAAGAGAACTGAGCTGAGCAGATAATTCAGGGAAAACACATTTTATATAAAATCCTTTCTTTTATTGATTCAGTTATCAACTATGATTTAAAAATTATCAAATGAAAATCAAAGGGCAATTTAGAGATGCCCTTTGGTATTGAAAAACTGACAGCAGGTTCATATTTCTCATTTAGCATTTTGGAATTATAGCAACAAAAAGGTGATAATTATAAAATATCTACTTCAATATTATAGTTTACTATGCAGATTCAAACAAAATATATTTTAAAATGATATCAATATCGTAATTTTTCCCCCAAGAGGTGCTAAAACCTGCATGTCAGTTAAACCTATAAATATCTGAAAATTCTTCTCTGATCAAAAACCACTGTCAGACATTTATCCAGTTATTTGATAAAAGTCAACTTTTGTAGTAAAGGAATTTGAGCAGCACATTGACAAATGTATATATTTGATTTTGTATGAAAATTTCTTTAATCAAAAGTGGTTTATTTAAATAAAGTATAAATAAGTCTTGTTTTAAATTTCTAGATGTTAACCAAAAAAAGCTACTTATGGCTAATAATAAATCAAAAAGCAGTAGCAATAGCAGATGCTGCAATTTGGAAAAAAAAAAACAATCACAATCAGATCTATACTACTACTATGCCAAAGGTTGCATGCATTTGCATTTTTGAACATAATGGCCAAACAAAATCTCAAGTACCAAAATATTTATTTCATGAATAACTAAAAGGCCTCAGGTAATAAACTATGCAAGGTTGACCCCAGAAGTCATTAAGGAACATGTCTTTTCTGTGAAATGAAACAATTCCTTACAGAAGTAGGAGTTATTCAGTTTTCTATAAAATACAAATCTCAGAAATGGTAAGGTAATTATGATCGAATTTAACCCCCTGGGACACAGGAGGTTATTGAAAGGTAATGTAACACTATTTAGCTATGGTAATTGGCTAACTAATTAACCACAGAAATTAAAACAGGAAATACTTAAGGCAAAATGTGCTATCCCAAAAGATATCCCAATTGATGTTAAAAAAAACAAAAAAAAAAAAAAACAAAAAAAAAAAATTTTATCTTATTTACAAAAAAGATACTTTTTTTTTTACAAAAGACAGTAAACCCGTGGAAAAAGCCATATGTGAAATTTGTAAGGTTGATTAATGTCTTGCTGAGGGAGATAGGAAGAAAGGCAAATATTAAGATATCGGCCAGACCATGCCGGTCATAAAAATTTCAGCTTGAGACGATTGCCGATATAGGCAGGGAGAATCAACGTTAATTATCTTTCCAGTCGCAGTTGAGCTGGTTTAGAGTCAGAGCTTAACCAGTGCTGCCTCGCAGAAGCTGACCGAGAGATTCCACAACCTCCGACTTCACCTATCCTACCAATAGCAAGTTATAATGACGGACAAAGCCAAGCCAACACCTAAGAACTAAATCAGTTGATTTAAGATACCAACTTGCTTGAAACATAGAAATGTTACATTTTGTAGAAAACAGGGTGAGAGAAAAACTCACTCCTGTATATAATAGAAGGATAAAGTTAATTTGTTATTTCTTAACATACTTGAACCTCTTTGGTTTTGCTTTTATTTTTTTTTTCATTTGCGCGATACCACCTTCAGTCCAGAATCAGCCTACATTATGGTCCGATGCCTGATTGATCTCATCTACCCAAGATCAAAGTCACAATGTGGGTAGGTTAGACTTGAGATCGAAGCAGTTACTCCAGTAACCAGACATTGCAAGTGAGCTGGGAATGACAGAGCTGGTATTGAACCGGTACAGCTGGTGAAGGCGTTAACATCGATGACCAGAATTTGACCCTGGATGGGCTAGTGTCCCATATTGGTATCCTGACCAGGGGATTTCACCGAGTAGCAATAACCACCGATCGACCAGGACACAGGCTGGTGGCGGCAACAAAGAGTCAACCCCAAAACGCCAGTAGAAGAAACATTAGTTTCGTGCTGCAACTGAAAGTTGACCACGTGCCGATGGCTGGGTGTTACAGTAAAATGTTTGTGGCCTGATGATTGGTATTGCAGGTAAACAATTACATTCTTGGAGTTAAACTGGTACATAGAGGATAAAAAATATATTAGATCACCAAGTTTTTTTTGATGAAAATAGCTTTTTTTCTTCAACTGATCAAAAGGAATTCAAGCATTTCAAAAAAAAAATAAAAAATAAAATAAAACAAATAAATAAAAAAGAAAATAAAAGCCATCAAATTATAAAGACAATCACAAGATCACTGGCTTTAACTTGACTTCTCTATGCTTTTTCCATGGCCAGCTATATATTTGTTATTCTAGGTCTCCATCTGTAAACTATATTTTCATACATGCACCCAATGAGAGAAGCACTTGTGTTGTCTAACCAAAAATCTCATCAACCTAAGGGACTACATCATTTGTTTTGTTTTAGGCATCAGAATAGCTTTTCAGTAACAGCTACTTTTTCATGTATAAGTAATCTTTTGTTACATTTCATAATAAAAAAAAATGTTTTTCCACTAAGTTAATAATATCCGATATCTCTGCTAACGACATTGCTGAGCAGACTTTATCCCAAATATCAATATTATACACATTTTTAATATTTCTAAAAATATGCACAGTTTATTAACCATAATACTGAAGCACAGTTGTTTAAGAAAATTCTTAGCCTCTTTGACAAGTAAATAATTAAAATTAGACACTATTATTTCAGATATCCTCAGTAAAGTTATATTTAAATATAAATTATTCTGGTTACTTCACACCATAAGACACTGTCTGGGTTAATTCTTTTCATAAACAAATAATTACAATCTAAAGCAAGTTTTTAAGAGATACCAAAAGACAAGCATTTATCAGAAATTGTAAACTTTATAAATTCATCCTAAGTTATGGTAACCTCAAAATAGCATGTAAAAAAAAAAAAATGCACAAAAATATCAATCATTATCATAAAATGAAAATTGCTTGCCTATTAATTAAAATTAAACAACAACCAAAAGCACTCAAATTTCTCACTTTGATAAGTAACAATCAAAGTGTTTTTGTTTTAGATCAAATTTACCATTTTTGACAATGGTAGAGTAATGGATAGTGACTCAGATTGAGGAATAGAAGAGTGAGTTTTAATTCCAGTTGAATCCATTACATTCACTTACATGCTAATACCTTTGGGAAAGGTATGAATCCTCTTCCCCCCCCACCTATGGGTAAATAGCAGGACAGACCAGGTTCTATAGCCTTGGATGGCAACTGGTCTACTGTAGAAAGAAATGGCAACCTACTGCAGGAAAAAAATCTGCCTCGTCAGTCATGTATCAAAAGATACATGATCACCCATGTGTGTATCACGCATGGCACATAACTGACTGACATATGAACATATTTACATAGTAAATTATTATGTCAGAACAAAAGTTTGTTATTTTAAGTGAATTTCAAAGACAAAATTTATATATTTGTACATAGATTTATTCAACCATATATGGGTCATTTTTTCCATCTTTGAAGCAGATTCACGACTCCAACTTCCAGAACTTGACATCTTTCTGGTTGGTGAATTGTTTTAAGTGGTTTTTACAGGGTTACAGAGAATTGAAAGTTCTCATTAAGAGAATTTTGTAGGGATCAAAATTTGGCAATCCCAAGATGCAAGGTCAGGTGAGAATGGTGTATGAAGTATCTCATTATATGAGATTGGAAAATTCTTAAACTTAAGGAATCAGCACATATGCTAGGTCACAAAAATCTCCTGAGCCGACCAAGCATAGAATTGAATACAATATGGGAACCAGTAATAAGGAGTGCCAGAGAAAAGCGATAACAAAAATTGCAATATTAGCTCTGGTAAAAACATGTAATGATAACAGCAAAAATTGCAATATGAGCACTAAAAAAAAAAAAAAAAAGCTTGCTGAAGACATTAGGTTTATAACACCCAGAAATTCATACACGGATGTTCTTAAGGACACATGGCACAGTGGATAAAGGCATTAGTTAGATCCAGTAACAGGAGTTCAATACCTGGTTAAGGCAGTGGAGAACTTTGAGAGGGGAATTAACAGGAGATAACTGACATCCATTAGACATGGCACGTGGAACTAGAACAGTCTATCCCAGTGAGCGAAATAAAGGGTTCAGTTCAACATTCCAACCAACTGAAGAAGGCAGAAGCGTACAACAGCCAAAACGTGATAAATATGGCGACAAAAATGAGGGCAATAGTCCAAATAATGATAAATAGGTCTAATATGGTCCTGATAAAATATGACACATTGGCCAATTTTCATTGATCACAGCTTTTAGTTAGTCTAATTGGTAGTAGTACTTGACTAAATGCAATATTTGATTTTGCAAAAAGAGAGTTTTATATAGCCCCACCCCCATTAGCCCTTCTAATCCCAACAGATACACAGCATCACCTACTTTAGATGCAGACTAACTTTTGAAGTAGTTAACAGTTCACATCCCCACCCGTATACTTTGCATGCTACATTATTGTAAACAAACCCTTTTTTTCATCACCTGTAATGGTTCTTTTCAAAAATGGGTAATATCTGTGGTGTCTGAGCAGATAATTACAGATGTAAATGAAATTCATTAATCAGGAGATATGCAGAGTATCTCTGCGATTTCCCATATTGTATGACCGAGATATTTTTAATCAGCATTTTGATTTGGTCATCAACAATTGCAGGCCTGTTGGAATATTCTAACTCTTATGCACAAAAGTTTCCATTTCTGAACTTAAACCACTTACTCTCAACTATGGCACCATACAGGTCTGTTTTTGCTTTTTGTAAAGTGGTTTTTTTTTTCTTTCCAGAAATAAAATAACATCAAATGATGAAAATGCATCTTATTTTACTCCATTTTGAATTTTTATATAAAAACATTACAATCTACACATAAGTTGTATACAAAGATGCAGTGAAATGTTGTCTTTCAAGATTATATATATATATATATATATATATATATATATATGTCAAATTTTAGTCATGTGGATCAAAATCACATGTTCAAACACCACAGTATCAACTTTTGTTCTAACTCAATGGTAACATTTTGAATTTCTTAAAATATAAATACCAAGATTTAATGAAAGATAACATGCAAATCACTCAATCCAATGACTTAGTTATCAAATAAAAGACGTGTAATAATAGTACCAATACAGAATTTTTTCAATCCAATTCAAAAATGCAATTTTCAACATTTATTTAATAAAATAGCCTCTTAAAAATTTTTTTTGTTACCTGAAAGGTATGCAACTCTTTCTCTGAGAATAGGAACAATATCTGCTGCTTTCAACCCATCATTTCTTCTGCCACCTAGAATTAATAATAAAAATAAAAATACTAATGTTTGTAAATAATACATTTTTGTTTCTAATTCAGAAATTCACCAGAAAAACAGCTTCAAGCATGGAAAATAAATGTCAGTTTTCATATTTGTTCAGTACACATTTACAAGATGCTTAAAAGTCTCCAAACTGTTCAAATACAAATCAAAATAAAAAATAAAAAAAAATTAAAAAAATCCTTCAAACTAGTTAAAAAAAAAAAAAAAATGTTTCACCAATGAATCAATGTCATCAGAAAAAGAATTTTATTTCAATAAAATTTACATTAGCAAAACAAAACAGGATTCCTGTCAATTATATGAATTATTAATTTTTATTTTAACTAATTTCAAATCATTTTTTTAAATTTTTTTTATGTATTCATTTATTCCAAGGTTTATATAAGCCACATTGTTTCAGTACTAGTTTAGTAAGAACAGGCAATAAATTGAAAGCCTAATCATATATTAATTGTAAATAAAAGGTACTTCCAATGCATCCTCGTCCAATTAGATTATATTCATTTTTATTAATAAAACAGCATTTTCCAAGTGAAAATTGTGATTATAAGGAGCTGGTAGTATACAAATGCACTGAGTGTATTGTTTACTTTAAGATTTATTAATACACTATGCCACTGGAAGTTCAGGATTACAATTTTGACCAGGAAAATGCCATTTTAATAGACATTTTTACTTAGATGAAGATACATTGTATGTTTTGAATGACATTTTGTCCCACTAATGTAGATTTTGTTGAAATAAAATATTTTTCTGATGACATCAATTCACTTGTGAAACACGTTAAAACAAGATTTCTAAATTACTATATGAAAGTAACACCAATCAGTTAAGTGACAAACTTTATATTTGTATTAATTCTGATGCCCTTTGAAGAATGGACAGACATGTCTGCCTAAGAAATTCTAGTGTCAGGATACTGAAGGTAACATCACTCAGTTAAGTGCCAAACTTTTACTCATTCTCATCTGAACTTTACTGACAATATTATAAACTACTTGAACATACTTTTACTAAAAATAAGTGCTAAATGCCAAAGCTATTTTTAGGCGAAAAATTATAAATCAAAATGTGAGGGTGGGTGAAAAGGAAAACATGAAACAAAAAGGGGAAAACTCATGTGATGTTCTCAAAAGCTGCAATTAGACAACTGAAATTTGTCAACAATAATTTAGAAATTACAGAGCAAAATTGAAAAATTTTCTACAATAACTGAAAAATTTAATATATTATACAATTGTCTATGTCAAACTCTTCAGTATTCATGCAATGCTTTCTTTTAATTTATTATGGTTAACAAAGTTTTAAAATAAAATTTGGACAATTTTAGATATTGCTAAAGAAAAATATTTAAATCAGCAATATAAATATTCAGTGTTGTCTGTCTATTAAACTGACTGAAATATTAGGGTCAGAAATACAATTTCAGATTTCCTAAAGAAAGTGTACAAGTTTAACAGATTAAGCAAAATAACATTAAATTCTAGTTTCCAAATATGATAAAAGTTTGAAAGCTCCTCTGAAAATATTTTGCAATTATTATTTAACTATATATAATTTTAAAGTCATTTTACAACTAGAATATATATAGAAGCACATCAGTAAGTCCATAGGAGAATTGCGATTTTATACAAATATTTTTCATCAATCTCCTTTTCAAGGCACTTAATTTAGTTAAGAATATTAATCAGAGTGAAAACTATAAGATGAAATCTTTAGATCAAAATTCAACCATTTCAGTCAACAGTATAAAAATAAATGTATATAAAAAAACTACACAGAAGGGTGTGTATACATATGTTTAATTTGGATGCAATTGGGAAGCAATTTCTCATTTATGCACATTTGATTGATAACCAATGAAAGTTCTGTTAAATTTTCAATCTATTTTCTTTAATTCATACAGTTTTGCCAACTTCTGGGTAGAATTTGAACAAAAATTGTCCCATGTCTATTTTTTTTGTTTTAAAAGACCATTATCAAATAACTTTTTATGTGTTAATAAGATTGTATGCATTGTGTTTCTTTGATGGATTTTGCATCTTCATGCATCAATGTGTGTTGTGTAGGTTTCCAAGTATTGATCTTCATGCATAAAAAAAAAAGAACTTATGAAAGCAAGAAACTCATCAAAAGTGAAAAACATTTCAAATTACCACAAGAATGCAAGTCAAAATTTCATAAAATTTACAGTTTCATTTTCTAAAGGAGATTTATGACAGCTTAAGCAAGCCCATTTTCCTATATAATTAAAATTGTTTCTTTAATATATTTAATATTCAATTTAAGAATCTAAGATTCAATTTAATCCTATTTCACATCAGTTTTTTGTTTTTTAGATTTTAGTTTGTTTTTTTTCCATTTAAAGTTTTTTATGTGCAGTATCCCTTCATGACATAGGCAATCATGGCTACCCACAATTTACTCACTTTTACTGTTCTAAGTAACTTTTGATTCTTTACCATATTTCTTTATCCTATTATCCATTCACAAACTTTCTAATTACCATTCAAACTAGTTACAATAAAAAGATGCATTTTAGAAGAGAATATTCAATAAATAATATATCAAAATCACAGCCCACCCTACTTCCCAAAATCTGACCACACAAATTTTTTATGCAGTGCCTGAGGACCACACCCACCTTATAATTTACTTTATTTAAAATGAAAGCTATTTTCTTTTTTTTTTACAATTTACAATAAAAGATGCGAGTTAAAAAAAAAAAAAAAAAAAAAATAATAAATAAATGCAATCTAAATAGAAAGGATTTAAAAGAAATAATTAATAATTTTTACAATATTTATACTGAATGAACCAACTTTGCTAAGTTTTTATTAAATGCTACATTCAACAGAGGAAATATATAAATTAGAAATAATTTGAGAGGCCATAAACTAATGCATGAATAATTATAAAGTTGAATTTTCTTATAGTAAACATTTAAAACAAAAGTGACAAATTGAAAGGAAAAAATGGCAAAGAATATAAAATACAATACAAAAAGGTGCTTTAAAATATATAAACCACAATGAGTAAATTACTAACAAAAGATAAGACACTTTTACAATAAAAGATGAGACATGCCAGGCCAAAAAGGATACTGTATGCAGAGGGCCACAAGTGAATGACAATATACATATACAAAAGCCAGCTATTGATCGACATTTTTTGCATGAAGCACACAACTTACCTTCATAAAGTAGAGCTGCCAACCCAAAAAGTTCCTTAGCAGGATGTTGGGCTACAAAAAAAATGGGGAAGTAACAGGTTTTATATAATAAAAAAAAAAAAATAAAAAAACTTGGACTGGCTGAGGTAACTCATAGAAAACAGCTTTTGTTTTCAAAATTGAAGAGTAAAATCTATAATACAAATGAAAGCCAACATTATATGTAGAAGTTACCCTTATGAAAGTAGAATTACTCCTTGATAATAGCCTTACTAAGTCCAGTTTATAGCCTAAAATACTACTTACAAAAGAATGAAATAAATCAAATATCCATCAAACAAATATTTAAAATTATGACCATAAAATGTCTCTCGACAAGGTATTATCAACAATAAATCATGGTAAAGGAACAAAAATAACAAAACAAAACTTTTGCATCTTAAAAAACAATAGAAAAAAATAGACTGCTGCAACAATCATAAATATATATTAACTTAGTGACTGTACTAAAACACAGATTACTAAAAACTTACCCCAGACCTAAGGCAGAAAGATAATGCAAATTAAATATAACTTTACTCTATCTGAACAACAAAAAGCAAATTGAGTTATTTACTAAGCTGTGTAAGACACACCAAATGGAGTACTAAGTGAAAATCAAATTCACAACATTGACTGATCTTACTATATTTATACCTTGTTTCCTTGCTAAGTCTGGTACATGATTTTGAGATAGACACCATATGAGGCCAAGGTACTTGATACTAACAGTAGAAAAAGAAACAAGCAACTAAATTTACATTCTTTAATCAAACAAACCAATAAAATAATCAGTTGTTTAACTTTGTCGATCCCTTTATTATAAGAGAAAAAGCAACTCCTATTACTTTAATATACGTTTAATCATTTCAATCATTGTCTGACATAAGCACAAAGACATTTGGATAAATTGTCATTATGACAATATTTAAATTTATACATTTGATAGTAAGAGTTATAAATTCAGTTTTAATATAGTTTACTTCGGTTGGTTTATTTTTATATGTTTATAAAAAACACGCATGTATTTTATTTATATATATAAAAATGTGTGAGAGAGAGAGAGAGAGAGATGACTCTCCCATTGTTTTTCGAAGTGTACACAAGCTCAGTTTTTAGAACCAAACAGCCAGATACAATATGATTATAACAGTGACATGAAGACTTGTGCAGAACCAATAACAGTAGAACTAAATACAGAGAACTGGTGCAGAGTTTGACACAAGGTCTCCAAACAACTCTTCAACTGAGGCTATAGAACCCAATCTATCCTGCTGTTTACCCATAGCCAAGGAAAAAAAGACATTCATACTTTTCTCTATTGCATTTGCATGTAAATAAATATAAACTCGACTAATTTCTAAACTGGAGCCGCCATCCATTAGATCACTATGCATATGTACACACATCTATATGCATGCACACACATACGCTATATATCTCATTTTATATCCATGTATTTGGACAGCAAATTTTAATTTATACATGTTTGGCCAAATATAAGTTACTCTCTTATACTAACCATGGTTATAAAAAAAAAAAAAATTCTTAAGCAGCAAAATTAATAACCAACCTAGATCAAGATGTCCTACTAAAGAAAATGTTTGCTCCCTGCCAAGAATCGAACCTGTATTGCTTTTCCATCAGGAAAACTGCTCCTATAGCTGAAACATTCTCTTTTTCTCTATCATATATTTCACACACACAGCAGATGTAAATATAAACCATGATTAGCCTAGCAACAGGCCATAATAGTAGGATACAAAATAAAGATTAAATTTACTAGGCAATACAACTCATTGCTCTTAAGCAGGCAATATTGATTGTTTAGTACCATTAAAAGCTTTACTTACATCATCACTCATTTATTGATAAAACCATTATTAAAACACTATAATTTGGTAAAATTTACAGGTAATATAAAAACAAAGAACACAGGTTGTAATATCCAGTGACAATGATTAATTGAATACATTAATAGCTATAATGTATATGTATATATTGCACAAAGAGAAACTTCATGAAATTGTCACTGAAAATATTATGCAATAAATTCACTTTCAGAATGTTACAGATTAAAATAAAAGGACATCTAATTTTATTATAAAAAAAAAAAAATAATCAGAATCACATTAGTTAATTTGGTACCTGGTCTAATTTAAACCATATCACCCCAGGCATCAGTCTAAATTGACCCCCCACTCCTTATATAAACATTAACTTTCATGATCTTGTTTAATCTTTTCATTAGTTTATTATGAACTTTAAGCAAAATAGTCACCATATGGAAAAGTGTTAGTTTAAACTGATGCCAAAAGCATACTCATTAAAGACTAATCCCAAAGAAAGGATTTCAAAATAAATCCCTTTTCTTTTTAACCATAAGATTATTATAACAGTACAGACAAAAGAAAATCTGAGCAGATTTCATTGAAATAAGTATAATCTTTCATGGTATACTTTTGTCTACTAAAAGTATGCCAATGAGTTACCAATAATACAGATTCGAGATTCATAATATCACACACATATATATATATATATATTAGGACATTAAAAAAAATAATGATTTCTGCCTTTGGTTGGAATTAAAAGAGACTAGACAAAGTTGTAATATCAATAACTTGGTCAATGTAAAAGTTGTAGTAATAATATACTGCAACCCATTGGCCTTGGTGCTTGTAGCTGAAGGTCATTTGAAGTGATTATTCTTCATCACAAATGTTAGTTATTTGAAGACTCAAATTAACTGTGTGCTTTTTCTTCCTTTCTTTATTCCTTTAGAGGTGGATATGAAGATCCATTAAAAGTATTATCAGTGAAATGTCTATATTCCCTTCACAGTTTTTAACTTTATCAGCAAACATTGCAAGGAATTTGGGGTTGTCTTTGACCTGCTTCTTCCACTTACAAAAAAACTACTTCTCAGGGAAATGAGTTCATCATCCACAGAACAGAAGATTAAATGAATTTATTAAATCACCAGGTATGGGTGTCTCTGGCATGGAAAGCACTAATACATAAAAAAAAAAAAAAGAAAAAAAAAGAGGAACTTTACCTACTTAAAAAAATTTTATGATTATTATCTTCCATACTGTTATGATGACAGATTAAAAAAACAAAAAATATTTCTAAAAATCAAAGTATGTTTGCAAAATTTTAAGTATAAAATGTCATTTTTTTTTTTTTTTTTTTAATGAAAATTTAACTTAATTTAACCTCCAAAATAGGACCTAATACCTAGAATTAGTAAATAATCATTAAAGAAAAAAAGAAAAGAAAAAAGTAAACTGATGATTTACCTAATTACATTTCAAATTTTATGGACCACCGTACATCTAAGTTCTTTTTTTATTTTATATGGAGAATTAGAGAAAATATTGCCAGCCACAAATGTCAATGTTTCACCCATAAATTCTCCTTAAACTATCCTTGACTCATAACTTCCAACTTAGAACGGAGTCTCTTTTGAATGATGTGCATATAACCCCTTCTACAATTTCTGCTATCATCTCTAATCTGGATCCCCACAAAGCATGTGGATAAATGTCTCACTGTCTCTTGCTTCCCTGCCTGTTAAAAATCCTCACCTGTTTCAGTTTTTAAGAACTCTGGTGACAACTATCGACCTATTAGCCTTCTACCTCATTTGGGAAACTACTAGAGGCCCTAATCAATGTTGAATTGCTTAAACATCTCACATTCCAAAGCCTGTTTCAGACAAGCAATATAGTTTTTGTTTTTCTATGTCAACTGCAGAAAGGGTCTATCAAGTTCTAAATCAGAATGGTGAAGATTCGGCTGTTTTAACAGATCTTCACAAGTTGAAAAGTTAGTGTTGCCAGCCAAATTTTTGAACTGATCCAATTTTTCTTATCCAATCATGACATGAAAGTTACCCTGAGTGGCCACTCTTCTAGATCCTTTTGTACTAATGCAGGTGTCCTCCAGGGCTCTATCCTTGGTCCTACTTCATTTTTTAATTTTTATTAATAACTTTTCCAATGCCATCAGCTCTCAACTTGGTATCTATACTGATGACAACCATTTACTCCTGTTTCAATAGAAAGTCTGGTCAGTTTAATAAGGTCAAATTGGTGGTTGATATCAAAAACAACCTTCACTGTTAACTGGGGCAAAGAATGGCTTGTTATTTTAATGCCTCTAAAACTAAACTTCTCTTTATTAATCATGAGAGACCTCCTCCTCTGCTTTCCATCAGCATGACTGATGCTAACCTCCATAAGAGTGACTCGTTGCACTTTCTCATACTAACGTACTTGGCTGACATGAAGTGGAAAAAACATATTGAATCTAATGCTAGGTCAGTTGCTAAGAAAGTTGGATTACTATATCAAGCAAGACAATTTTTCTCTCCAGAATCTACCTTACATATTTAGAAGCCTATCATTCACCCGTGTTTACTGCTAGCATATATGGTCTGGTGCTCCTGCTATATCTAAATATCCTTGGTAAAATCCAAAGAAGAATTAGCAATATAATTGATCCTGATCTGACTGCTCGGCTTCAGTAATTTTCCAACTGCTGTAAAGTTGCCTCCCTGTGCCTTCTCTATAAATATTTTCATGGTAATTGTTCAGATGCTACTTAGACTATGAATTTAAGAGCAGTACTAGACTGGCAACAAAGTTATCAATTTATAGTTGAGTTTGTTAGATGTAAGCATAAGTTCTATGCTAAGTTTTTTTTTGCAGTTCTCACTTGTGAAACTCCCTTGCGACTCCATGCTTTCCAGTCAACTTTAATCTTCAAATATTTAAATACAATGTCAATCCCTATCTACTGTCCTCCTCATTGCTCTTTTGTCCTCACTCCTTAGTAATGTTTCTGTCCTCTAATAATTTCACACCAATTAACCCTTGTGTCAGGAGTTTTACTGCCTTGCTTGGGATGAAATCAATTAATAAAAGTATTTTAAACTAAAAGTAATATTTATTTCAAATTGGATTGAATAAACTTTAAATCAGCTAATCTTAAAGAAAGTTTCGGAAAAGTATATTTTATCGTTGAAAGATTTAATAAAAAAAGAATTACCTAAACTAATCACACATGAGAAAGAATTAATAGAAAAGATTAAATTTTGTTTACATACTAATTTTATCAAAATTAGCCTTGAAAATAAACAATATTGAAATGAAAGGAAATTTCACTATTTTGACATGTGTTCAGTGTAAACCAGGGCAGTTTGGGATACCTAATAAAAGTGATTTCACTGTATAATGAAAGGAAAAAGAAAAAACATCACAAATTCAAGAATACAGTAATATTTAGCTTTCTTTAAAATGTGGAATTAAAGAAATATTTTTAAAATAGTAATTTTATGAAGATCCATACGAATTTAAAAATGCTTTTATTCAAAACAACAAATTTTCACTTTTTAGCTTCAACTTTAAACAATTAAGAAAATCTTTCAAAGTGAAGCTGTTAGTATTTTATAGAAAGAAAACATCAGTTTTGCACTTTTTATTGTCAACAACTTAATTTCATCTTTATGACCTGCTATACTAATATTGTAAAATAATTAGTAAAAAGTTTTAGTAAATGGATTCCTTCTGGATAGTCTCAAATTATCTACAGATCATCTCAAATGTTTGTTTTACATATTTTGAGAATAGAGATTTCTTTGAAGGAAAAAGAACACATGAAAAAAAAAAAAAAAGTTTCATCATGGTACTTTGTATTCAAGTACAAAAAAATTTGAACCAGAGCAATATTTTTTGAACCAATAGTTTCAAGATTATATAAGGAGAAATGGCTTATAACTTCAAAAGTTATCCTCCAATACTCTGAATTATTCATTAGTATTACTTACTTTACACAATTCTTTTTCAGGGTGAAGTAGACCTATTATTGAAATCAGTTAAGGTTGTTTTAGTGGTTTCCATAGCAGGACATAACACAACTGCGAAATTCAAACATACCATTGTTCAGTCATTGGAGTCATCCACAGTAGCTGGATACTCTTTTTGCTTGAAGAATGAAAATCACCTATAGAAGGGTAAATGTTAAAAGACTTACAATTAAAATTCCAACATTCCCCTTCACTTTGGAAACTAACATTTTGAGAACTGAAGCAAAATGAACGTGATTTATGCAAAAATAAGTTTACAGCAGAAAAAGATGAATTTTTACTATATTTACTCAAAGCTGGAGTAAAAATGAATTTCAAGTTTTGAATTTATAATTGTCCTTTTAAACTGGTTTCCAACCAAAGCTAAAGAGTTTGTAGAATCTGAATTCTACATTTCATGGATCACACCCAAGTTTCCTTAATTCTGTCATTTAACAATGTCCTGATTGGACAATAAATATGAAAATTGTATTTTCTTCACATGTAAAGTTCTTAATTCATATGCAAGCTAAACACATATAGGCTCCAATCCAAGTTTCAGCAACTGACATTCTGATTGGTCCAATAATGCCAATGTCATGTTTTCGCCTCCACACAACATGTTCAATTCAAAAATGTGTTCTCGAGCCTACCACATGGTTCACATTACTTATCAATACTTAGTGACATTTTCTCTATCTCTTTTATTCTCACTTACAAGCAATGCAAAGTTCTGGAGAATTTGCATTTTTCCCTTTGGAGAAAATGCTATAACACACACATGAACATTCACTCCTGATAACAAAAAATACAAAACAGTTGTGGACAGTCGCAGTTGGAGAACCACAAAAGTTTCTGTGAAAAGCAGTTAAGTAACGGAAATCCTGATTATATATTAAACTATTGCCTTAACACAACTACAGCCTATATTTCTTCATCTCATTACAACCACAAAGACAGAGACTCTTAACATAACGTTTTTTTTGCACTATTTTCAAACTGTTTAATTTTAACATACAGTTTAATATTCTCTCAACTTGCACAAAACTGCATCCAACAATTTATTCAACACACATTCTTTCCACAAAACTTTAATTACTATTTCAAACAAACAATCCATTGCCATTATCTTAACAGGGTTAGATCTACTACTAGAATGATTTATATAACCTGACAATTCATAGAACAGTAATTTTAAATATTATGCAAAATAAACTATGCTGAAGGGGCTTGCATCATATTTTGTATAATTATTTAAACATAACCTCCAAATACATGCAAACAATTTGGATTGTAAATCTAAGCAATAAAATGAAATGCTAATATTTTATGTTAAGTAGTGTTCTAGTATTGTTCAGGGAAACTCATCAAAAGGATTCAATTTTGAAATAGTAACTGCAGGGCACATAAATGAGCAAATGAATCAAAATAAGTATTTTACATAAATGACAGTTAAAACACACACACACGTTTTGATTTCAGGACAGTTTAATTTTTTTTTTTTTTAAAGACAATTTTGTTTTGGAATAGTTCTAGAATATTGGTAATAGAAAAGCATTTGAAGTCTTGTCAAGTAACACCAAATGATAAGACCTGTTTTGTCTTATTTTTAAATTATATTTTTTCAGCAAAGAAAGTAAGTAATGTTTGTTTCAAAATATTTTAAATAAACTTAATAATTTCTATTATTTTTAATCTTTTTATATATGTGGAAGAGGTGATTTTCTACTAGTATGTTTCAAATAGAGTCTGGTAGGTTTGTGCATGTATGCATTTAAAGGAGTTCTAATTTTTTTTGTTGTTCCAAAATTAAGTAACCATTAATAAATAACACACTTAAAAAAAATAAAAAAAAAAATTTCATCTTGGAGTTACCTGAAATGAAGAAAATATTAATGCCTGATGATGAAAATGTGATGGTTTTCAAAAGTACTAGCAGCACCAGGAATCAAATCCATCTTACAATTTTAAACATAAGGATTGCGTCAATCAATGAATGGTTCGTGAGTTAATGTTTTATTAAATTTGTTAGTGCAGAGATTTTGCCATTAATTACATTAACTTTACTGATTAATTCTTTGTATGATTAATTCTTTTTATAATTATATATATATAATATATATATATATATATATATATATATATATATATATATATATATATATAACTAGTTTACTCATAAAAGGAAAAAACAATAGTACACTAATGCAGTTTGACATTGATAATTATTACCCATCAATATCTAAAGAACTATTTTGAATCGTTGACTTTTGCCACCACTATACAGATATCACAGATGAAGAAAAGAACATTATTCTATATGCAAAAAAAAAAAAAAAATCGGTGCTTATACATAAAAGGTGAGCAGTGGATTAAGAATTCATAAACCATGACATTACTATGGGATCACTAGACTCAGCTGAGTCTTCTGATCTCATAGGTCTTTTATATACAACCTTACAGCGCAGACCGTGATAATAATATAACTGACATTGGTTTTGCACAGAGACGATGGCCTTATGGTTTTAGAAACTCAACCAACTTCAAAATAGATAGAAAAAAAGGTTTTATATAAAGAATTTAAAAGCATGGGCTTAAAAATTATGGTTAGCACTAAATTAAAAAAAGTGAACTTCCTAGATATAACATTAGATCTAAATAATAATACATACACACCTTATAAAAAACCTAACACTAATCCTTTATATATACCCTAAATCAAATCCCCCCCAACTATAATTAAACATATACCGTTATCTATCAGTAAGCGAATAAGTACAAATTCAGCAAATGACAAGATTTTTCAATGAGCATATTAATTCCTATAATAAGGCTCTAAAAGTGAGTATTTACAAAAAACCCAAAACCTTATATAAAAATATATAAAAATGAAAATGAAAAGCATAAGAAAAAAACAGATGTAAAAATAATTTGGTATACGCCCCCATACAACCAAATGGTAAAGTACAAATTAGGACAAAAATTCCTTGCATTAATAGTTAAGCATTTTTCCTAGTGAAAGTAAACTAAGTACTATTTTCAATAAAAACACACTAAAATTAAGTTACAGCTGTACGGAAAACTTAAAAAAATTATTAAGAACCATAATGCTAATATCTTAAATAAACACTTATACCAAAACCAAAAAATTTAGACAATGTAAAAATAAAAACCAATGAAAATAAACAAAAATTATGTAACTGTAGAAATCCTAATAACTGTCCTCTACAAAATAAATGTTGCACGAAATCGTTAGTATACCAATGCAATATCTTGTCTATTGAGAATCCCGAAAACATAAAAATTTATATAGATTGCACAAGCCAAGAGTTCAAAAAGAGGTTCAATCAACATCAAACTTCATTTAGGATAAATAAATACAGAAATCAGACATCCCTTTCAAAATATTTCTGGCACTTAAAAGAATCCAATCAAACACCTACAGTAAAATGGAAATTAATAAGGAAAGCTAGAATATGTAGGTCATTAAATGACCCATGTCCTTTGTGCATATATGAGAAACTATATTTCTCTGTGTCCTTGGAAACAGGAAATTATGAATTTATATGTGCATTTAAAACTCAGTAAAAAAAAAAAAAAAAAAAAAATCGCTTGAAGATGAAATGGAATTAATGCTTTTAATTTAATTATATAATTTGATTTGAAGTTTTTAGCTTCAGTTTTTGAAACATGGTTATTACTGTGTAGCAAAAAAAAACATTTTAATTAGTTAATTTATAATATATATATATATATATATATATATATATATATATATATATATATATATATATATATATACACACACACAGTATTGGCCAGAATGGATGAATCAAATGTTTTTTTCCTGTAATTTTCCACCACTCAGTGTTCATTCATTTCACACATGTTAGACTCATTTTGATTTTGATTGGTCAAATTGGATGACACATTGTTTTTACAATTAATGAGCATTTATTTTTATTGCACATTCTCATTCTTAGCTGTGATTATAATTATAATTTAGCTTTGAATTATAGCAATAAAACTAAGCCTGGTATGACTCAATAATTTTGGCTGTAAAGAAATCTCCCCCAAAAAATCATCTAAAGCAATACTAGCTGGTTTACCAAAATACAGTCATCTTCCCAGCCAAAGAATAATTCGCAGGAGGTTATTCTGTGCCAATTTATCATCTTATCAGTCTGCCAAAAGCATAGATTGTCAAAGAAGATCAGTAGTGATTCATCCATTCTGGCCAATACTGTGCGTGCATATATATATATATATATATATATATATACACAAGTTTCATTAAATAATATAGACAATACTTGTCAATATTATTTAATGAAATGTGTATGAATGAAAAGATGCTGCCTAAATACACACAATATATATATATATATACATATATACACACACACACACACACAACATTTATTGTTTGTCTAAAAATATTGTATAATTCTACAGCAACAATTCTTTATTACAACTTTCATTGAATGTGTCAGACAAGCAAAATGTTCTTTTTCCTTTTTGAGGAGGACTTACAAATTGACCAAAAACACTTAAGACATTGTCTTAAGTGCTTTTGGTCAATCACTACAGACATTTTCTACACTCTTAGTCCCTAAAAAGAAAAACAATGACCATGAGAAAAACTGGAAAAAAAAAAAATTTTCTACCTGTCACATTCAATGAAACATTGAAACATGTACAAAAGAAAGGTTACTATATATATATATATATATATATATATATATATATATATATATATATATATTCATTCTAAGGTAATGGATTTTTATTTATCAATCCGATAGATTCTTGTTACTTTAAACATTATTTTGAGTAGATGCACCATTTATTTATTTATTAAACAGCATATTCATTTTTGCCTGCCATAATGAATATTCGAGAAATCTATTTACGAAAAATATGAGGTCTTCGATGTTTTCATTGATAAGATTTCTTGAACATTCAGGCTGGTAAATGAAAAAATAGATAAATATACTGTTTAATAAATAAATGGGATGTCTACTCAAAATATATGAGTAGACACAAAAAAATAACATTTAGAGTGATAGATTTTATATATATATATATATATATATATATATATATATATATATATATAGTATAGGATGAGTAAATTGTTGCCATTTATATTTTTAATTTTGCGCATGTATATGTTTTTGATTTTGTTGACTGCACAGTATAGTAGGGTCGTTGGTCACTGTCTGCTAGAAAAAGATCACCATGACAATTCACTCTGCCAGAAATTTGGAAATGGCATGCTCTACTGCTTGGTATTTACACCGGTAGCTTCAATACAAAGATTTCAGAGTGTTTTGGTGTCAATCTGAAGACAATGCAAAGGATTCAGAAAGAATTAGATGAGTCTAATGGTGAATACAAGGATACAGCATCTTGGAAAACTCACTCTGATCATTTTGATAAGAAAAGAACTCTTGATTTGTTGGTGAAGGCCTCAGACTCAACACAGAAGATTTCATCAAGTCCCTTGAGGAGGTAGTGCTGCTCAGGGTCAAGAGGGTGGTTGCTGGAAGAAACTATGGCAACAGGACTGCACCATGCCACACAAGCAGGAGAACACTGTCATACAATTCCTGCAACCACATCAGCCCTTACATCTGGTCACCTAATTCCTCTGATTGTAACCCCCCTTGATTATTATGTGTGGGACACAGAGATCAACAAAACTCCTTGTAACACCAAGAATTATGGCATTATTCACTAACTAAAACAAGATCATCTAGAAGAGTTGCAGGAGATTCCAAAGTTGCCTGGAGGCCATGGTTGGAGCCAATGGCGATTTTATTGAATAAATTTACTCTTTAGTATTTCAAGATAATTTTGGTAAATATATCTGTTAAAATGAGATGTCAATGTTATTTTAATTTTTGCACAATTTAGATGACAATTTATCCATCGCAGCCTGTATATATAAAAGATGTTTTTCAATGGAATCTGACTAATGGTCATCTCTATAGATCATAAATACACATTACAGCCATGTTGGGTAAAATGCCTTTCTAACATTTTACATCCAATTATTAAAAGAACAAGAACTTGTTACTTTTTTTCTAACAAAAAATATACTCATGTGATGGGGAAGTTTTATGTAGTGTGTTAAGAATCACTCTAAAGATAAATTTTGGTAAAAAAAAAAAAAAAAAAAAAAAAAAAAAAAGCAAATTAGGAGCTAATGTGAAAGACAAGGTGCCTAAAAGAATTTAAAATGGGTTATGGTTATGCCAAAAAAAAAAAAAAAAAAAAAAATCCTCATACAAAAAGGAATTCTGCTTCTAGGATTTCAAGGGTTAGGTAACATCACAAGGGCTATAAATTGGATGCACTGCTAGGACGAATACCACTCTAGTATAAATAGACACAAACAAGTATGCATTACTGTCTATCTATATATCCTACAAATATATACTGGAATCTAGTCATGTATCCATGCAAAATACTTTATGAGTATGCTTATCTGTCTGTCTGTCTCTCTCATATATATATATATATATATATATATATATATTCTTTAAGGCAAATACTATTGAAAACAGAAATTTTATGTTGATTAATTTTAATGATGACCATTTCCAAATTACAAATAATCTTTCTCAAACAAGGAGGGAATTCTGTCAGGAATTGTCCAAAGTTCTTGGAAAGTTTTGGGAAAAAAAAAGTAATATGGTCCGAGCTTTTGACTGTCTTAAAAGTAGGTAGAAACAAATTTGTGAGGTTTTTTTGGGTTTTTTTTTTTATACAATTTTAGAAATGGTGTCCCAACATTATTACAAAAAAAAAAAAAAAAAAAAGGTGCTAGTGGTTAAACTTCCAGAAGTCATGTAATAAAAGCATGTGGAACACATTTTTATACACACAGATATGAACAGAAGGGTGAAAAAATTATGGAAAAATTATACTAGTTTTAGGAATGTGAAATCTATTTGTTTTTTTACAAAAAGAAATGAAAGAAAAAAAAAAAAAAAGAAATACATGTCTGAAATCTATGGCTTTCAGTTAAGAAAGAAAGTCTTGTTGTGATAAAATTAAGTTAATAACAAAAAATAGCAAAAAAAAAAAAAAAAAAAAAAGTAGTTGCTAGTTTTGTCTTAATGGTAAATTTTTTCTCCTAAGCAGTTATGCCAATCCCGAAATAAAGTTGTTGTAAACAAGAAAAATGAATGAAGATTTTTTTTTTTTTTATATAAACAAATTTGTTTTTTATCTAGAGTATGCACCTAAATTAGATATTAAGAATAATTAAAATAGTTCTTAATTTCACTTTTAAGATGTGTATATTTCCACATATGCGAGTCTGTTTTCTACAAATAAAATTGTTTCTATCTAGCGAATACACATAAAATTAGATATTAAAAAAAAAATAGTTCTAATGTCAATTTTCAAAACTGCAACTCATTTTTTTTAAACCCAAAGTAAAAATTATTCTTTTTTAGCCACTAGTGTTCGGTGGGTGTTTGTTACTGTTCTGCCTATAAAATTCTTCTAAACAAGGAAAATTCATCTTATTTTTACAATTATCTTTACTTTATAGTTTTATCTGGCAAATATACTTAAGATTTAATTAAAATGATTAAAATAGTTTTTAATTTCAGTTTTAATAATGTGTATCTAAAAAAGAACAGGTGATACTCGCAGATTTGGAAATGCACATTCTAAAAGCTCTTAATTATTTTAAATATTTAATTTTAGGCATATTCACTAGATAAAAACAAATTCATTTAGGGGAAATATAACTCATTGATTTTCCTTGTTTAGAAGAAATTTATTTACAAAACCCCAATAATAGTTGACTGGCATACCAGAAAAGAATTGCTGTTTTTTTGTTTTTTGTTGTTTTGTTTTTTTTTTGCTTATGTTATAATTTATTAAGGAAATCACTTCCTCGAGTCAGAGAAGAAATGAACATCTTCCTGGTTGTAGTTTAAGTTGTCTTCTAATTGAGTGTACCATGTCAAGAATATTGATAAAGACTGTTTGGTAAAATCAGTGACCAAAGTAATGTGTAAAATTTAGTCTCAAAAAAAAATTTTAAAAAATAAAAAAAAATAAAAAACACATTTTTCAATTTTGGCTGGTTGAAGCAATACCATTTTAAATCTAAAAAAATTCAGCCATATTAATATTTTTAAGATTGGACCAGAAATACATGAGATGTTGCAAGTTGAACGGATTAAGTATTATTAACCCCAAAGTAAATCAGATATCGATTGGAAATGCTATCATTAGACAAAAAAAATGAATGGCTTCCTTAGAAAGCAAAAATACTAAATTAAAAACTGAAAAACCAAACCAAAAACCATGGTATCAAGAAAAACAAAACTGGAAAACAATACCAAAACATAAATTTCCAAACCAACCAACTATATATATATATATATATATATATATATATATGACAAAGAGGAAAAATTTTTATGTGATGTTTTGTCCTTTAGGACTTCAGACTAAAGATGTTTACATTGATGCAACTACACATGCACAGAAGAAAGGGTATGCAGAGAATTTCATATATATACTAGCAGTAGAGCCCGGCGTTGCCCAGGGATGTAACAGTAAGAGATAGATCAAGTATCGACCATCATAAAGACTAAAAAATAAAATTGACAAAGATTATTGTTTAAGGTTGACGGACACGCATGTCTTAATTAGTTTTTTTTTTTTTTTTTTTACGAATTGGTCAAACCCAAACAAAACATTGTTTTCAATCGTTATGAGTTACCAATTGAATAGAATTTTATTATAAAACAATTGTCTTGTAAATTAATTTTTAAAGCATTCTGAATGTAAAAATAAAGAAAAAAGTGCAAGACAATAAGAAACACCTACCAAAAAAAAAAAAGTGAAGTTTTGTTGAAATCAGTTGAAAAATGTAGGAAATCCGATCCCATATATAAAAAATTGAACAAACAACCAACCTGGTTTTATAACAAGTATAACTCGATATTAATAAGTATAACTCAATATGAGTTGTCCTCCTTTCATTAATGCCTCTTAATCGTGTTTCAACTTGATTTCATGCAAAAAAACAATTGTTTTTCCAATTTTTTTTTTGTCAGAACCACACAAAGGTAATTTTACGTAGTCCTGGAAGTTTTTTGAAATCGGTTGAAAATGAAGGGAAACGATCCAATATATAAACGTACAGACACACACAAGTTTTATAATATATTATATATATATATATTATATATATATATATATATATATATATATATAGATAGATGTGTGTCAGGTATAGAGTTTAACCCATTTCACTTAGTTTTTATCACTATTGTTATTAAATATTCCACATTGAGATAATAGATCTACCAAGAAAGATAAAATATTATAAGAATCTGGACATAAATTTATTGCAGATGATCTAGCAATTCTATACATTTTTGTCTTAGTAAATGGCTTTCTCTTAATTAGCATTTTTCAAAATCAAAATTGCAGATGATAAACTAAAACCTGAAGGAGGAATTTAATCTATTGTTTTGTATTAAGTCTTGTTTTAGTAGTTGTAATGAATTTTATCTTAAAACTTAGATAAATCCTTTTCAATTCTAGTTTTGATAGAGTTGGTGAGTGGAACAATATACTTAAGCCTGAAGAAGTGCTCAACAGGACCGGACAAGTCTGGCTGCCTGATGATTGTGTGCAAGCACGTGAAACTTATTAGTGACTAGTCACTGCCAACCTGGTTTTCAAATTAATGTTGAAGCTCTGCCATTTCTTCTGCCATTGAGTACTTTTATGCTGGTAGGCTATTTTGGGGCAGACTCTTTCAGAGCTACTCATTTTTTCCTGGATATATATGTATTCACTTTTTTTCTTTTTTTTTACAATAATGTTCATCCAATACAAAACCCAAGAGCCACTCTAGGTAGATGGTTACTGAATAATGTTGTATGAGCATATAAAAGGAGGAGGTAAGAAGTGCTGGTTATGTAAGTAATATAACAGTTGACCCTAGACTTGAAGTTAAGAAAATAGTGGTGATCAGGAAAACATGGTCTCTTGTAATAGTAAAATTAGCAGTTTCTTTATAAAGAAACATTCAGCATTCATTGACCTAGCAGCCTGTACTACTATCAGTTGAAATTTATAAAATCTTTCTCTTAAAACAATTTATCAGGAAAATGGGTTTCTCAAATCCAGTAGCTATTATTACTCTTTCCAGTATTGATAGGGGGCTTCCTTCCTAACATTTTATTTGTTGAAGTAGTGTGGAATGTCAACATTTTGATTATGTCATTATTTTCAAGTTATATATGATATCCATTTTAGTTGTTTGTTTGTCACTTTCGTAATATTATGCAGCAAGTTTCAAGTTTTTGAATAATTTTACAATCGATTTTCTACTCATAGTAATTATTTGAAACTTTCAGATTATTAATACTATATAATAATATACAAAATATTAAAAAAACAAGCTCATTTGCTAAAGTTTAAAAGATAAAATTCAGTTGGCCTTATAATTATATACCACACTGTATTTTGAGAGACAAAAATTGCTCAATCGCTTTTCTTGTGCAGATGATTGAGAAAAAGACTATACTCTTACAAATGGTAATTGTCATTGTGAAAGATAAATCATAACAGAAAAGAGGTAGATACTCCTTCATCCCCCAATAAGTTATATTAAAATTTGATGGTTCTACATGAAAGATTTTGACCATGTAAATAAACAGACAAAATCTCTCTGTAATTATATATGAGTGGGTGCTGAATGTCTTTTTAACCAAACCCACTTTCCAAAATCTGACCAAACATCCAAATATTTTTTCTTTAAATACCTTCTTGGTTGGGTTGAAAACTTTTCAGTACTTCCTCATTATATAAAGAGAGATTAACTGCTTGAGTATTTTTGTTTTTGACAAATTAACATGTTTAAATAGTTCAAAATTTAGGCCTATTTACTGGATTAGATAAACTTTGTGGGAAACTACATAAAAGTCAAGATTCCAAATGTTGATATTCAAGGAAGGCAGATCCCTCACTTCTGAGATTGGTGTAACTATTCCCCCAAACCCTCAATTTGTTCTTCTATCATACTAAATTAAAATAAATTTATGATCTCATCATAGTTTTATTTGAAAAATATCAAAATCCTAATTTCTCACCAGTGCTTTATTTTCATGCAATATTGCCAAAAGGAACAGAAATCTTTGCAAATGAAAACATTTATACACTGGTATAAAAGTTAATTTTTTGCAAACTATATTAAAATAAAGTTGTTATAAGTTTTCTATTTTACATACAATCTATTGCATAAACATTTTGAGAAACATTATTGAAGTGATATTTTAATTTGAATTGAATCTCAACTATTGTATCTTGAATTGAATTTCAAAATATATATACATACATAATTTATCAAAAATTCAATTATTCTGTAAGCTGAAAATTGGCAAGTTATATACAATCAACTGAAATCTTAAAAATATATTGCAGATATTTTCATATACTAAAGACAAATTCCTGCATGAGAGTCCAGAACAAAAACTATACCATTAAGTATTGTCCACCAGTACTAAATTCTTAATGTCTTTAAAACAACAAATTCTTATCTAGTATACTGAGTGTATATAGTGTTGTGTGTATAGAGATTTATAATTTTTTTTTTTTATTATTAATAGAACACAAAATTATATAAAAATATTTAACAAAAATACAAAACACAGTGGCAGGTTTTAAGAGTTTGTAACAACCATGTAATGCTAGTGAATGTATATATCAATATTGATATTGTTCATTTACGGATTTCTCAAACCAGTTTGAACTTACTAGATGTTACCCAGAATTTTTATAGTAGATTTTGCTAAGCTTAATAAATATGTATCTGTCTGTACTTTTCAAATATGATTGTTCAAACAAGGTTAAGCAAGATTTCAATTCTTTCAATTCCAACGTCTCTTAAAAGGTCAAACTCAGTAAATACAGATTGGTGCATGCATATTCAAATGCTGTGTTTGTTTTTTTATTCATTTATATTTTATAATATATCTAGCATAGAATATCTTATTGTGAAGATTAGAACAAGTCACTTATAAAAGATATCCACTAATTTCATTGAAACTGATTACTATTCATCTAAAATTACCATATTTAACATGGAAATATCTTATAGAATAGGGGTGATTAACAGCTGATTTGAAAGAGATATTTCACACAAAACCATGTCAATTTAAATGTTACCTTTTATTTATAAACAAGAAAATAAAAATTCATAAGCCTCATTTCTCAAATTAAAATAATTATCCAAAACAAGCATTTAAAATGAAGATCCAATGTAGAAATTATCTCACTGTTCCAAGTAGAGCTTAACAGTCTAGAAATATAGTTTAAAGAAAATTCACATTTGATGGAAACTTCATATATATTCAAGGTTAAACAGTTAAATTTAAACTTTTCTATCCTATCTACCTACATTATTTGAATGCAAGTTGATTGTATGTGAATTTTAACCTTATTGCTTACTTCATTCAAAATATGTTGCAGGCTAATTAACCCAATCATAAATTACATTTTTGGAGGACCAGGCACAACAATAAATTCTACAGCAGAAACTCATTATGTGAATCCGTTTTTTTCAGAGTGAATGATAAACTGTGTGTGTGTATATATATATATATATATATATATATATATACACACACACAAAACCAAGGGAACATTTGTGGTTCTCGAGTCCCCTGAATGATTATGAAAGTGTATTAATGTTACTTGTACACAAGAGGAAGATTAAAACAACTTTCACATTTTTAATTGAAAAAATATAGGTGTTTAGATTTTGAAACCCTGGTCAACAGTGAAAAGACAAAATTCCAGAAAAGAGCTTAAATTTTTTATCATTTGGACTTCTTTTTGGGGATTTTCAGCACCCCCCCCCCAAAGAAACTATCTTGATCATGATTTTATAACAACTTCAAGGAAAAATTATGTCACAAATAATATTTGGTGCTCAGTATATGTTTTGAAATGAGTAATGATCAATTTAATGTATGAAAGGAACTGAGCACATTTTAAATATCTCCCAGAATACAATTTCCTTACATTTTGCAGATTTAAATTCCTTTAATATTTGACAACATACACTAAAAAGAAGAAAAAAAAAAAAAAAAAACAACATGCTGGGCATTTTTTGTAGCATTATTTGAAGTTGGGTGTTCAGAGGCAAAAAATTGTATTAATATGATGAAATTTGACTGTAGAGCCACAAAATCTATTTGATGTACATATGTCATTTATAACATTTCAACAAGATTCCAAGGACTTCACAAGCAAAAAGAAGCATATAAAAGCAACTATTCAGAACTGATAATCTAAAGATAAATCATTAAACATGTACAAGTTTTTATTAACTTCAAACGATCATAATTTGACAAATACTTGGGATTAGGACAAAGTTAAATCAGTTCTGAAATGCTGAGACTACAGACTAGATAAAACACATCACTTGGAAAACATTAAAAAATTCCAAATGTCTGCTTGCAAGTATTATATATTGTTAATCCAGGAAATAGCTTAATATGCTTAATGTAAAAATTAACTTTTTGTTCATATTTTGGTCAATATACTTTTGCCACTTTATGCAGAAATTTTATACAAATGCACATAAATGACTATATCATTTTATAATGAAGAGATTATGTTCTGTTTTCCATAATATAAATTTTCACCAGCAATGCATCTGCAAAATATACATTAATAAAATAAAACAGATTCAATAATACCTACATGTGATGTGTGCAGATGAGAGAGGAATAGATTGATGAAAAATTTCCCAGCACCTTCTTTTGTACAATGTTACAGAATTTTAAAAATGTATGAAATTTACTCAGCTTTTTATTTTGCTTGTGCATACAAAATCCTTAATAATTTTTTGGACAGTAACAATTTTACTTTATTTTAGGGGAAAAAAAAAACATAGCTGAATATAAAATGCAAACTCTACATTATTTACTATTCATTTTTAATCTGGGAAAAAGTGCAATCAAAGCTAGACAGTAATGATGCAATATGTACAAGCATGTGCTATAACTGATAATCAAAATTTACAAAGGAAATTCAGCCTAAAAACAAAGAACACTCTCAAAGATTTTAAAAGTTGAAAAGTGATAAATTACAGTAAATGACAAAGGAAGATGCAGCATAAACTCAAGATGAATCAAGCACTTGTATACTGTTTACAAGTGATAGGAAAAATTCAGAAATTAGGAAAATGCATAACACAAACTCATGAAAATTAACATGAATTAGCATTTCAATATGGAAAGATGTTTTTTGGACAAGACAACCATTGAAGACTATGAAAATTATTGATTTATTAAAAAAAAAAAAAAAAAAAATAGTTTATGAGATCCAGAACAACATTCAATATAATCACTGGTGTTGACAGAGAAATAGTTCTCCCATGTCTACTAGGATTCAAAAGGAATTCTTTATTGTGAGTTGCTGGAACATGCAACACTACTATGAGCATCAGACTCATTTGAATATCGGAAGAGACAAATTTTTTGGATGAAGTTGACCAGTAATTTTGCTGCATAACATCACCTTTCCTCTTACTGCAGCACACACACCAAAAACAAAAAAAACGAAGTTCAGATAGGAAGGTTTGCTACATTCATCAGACCATTAGACTACTTTTTCTCTTTTTTGTGCTTTACACACAACTCAGAATATGGATGTTCATACACCAATATTTTAAGAAAATTTCAAAAATTTATCTTTTTTCTGAATGGACTTACCAGTACAATTCAAACAAGCCCTAACTAAAAGCAATCATTACTCTAACTAGAATTATACCAATTTTAGCAGTTTGGAGGAGAGGATATGGAAATTTTGTTCCAGAAACCGAGGTCTGGAGAAAAATTTTAAACTTTGTCAGTTTCTGAATGGTATTGTCAATATGATTTTAACAAACCCCCAAAGCACAATTACAAATATTTACAAATCCATGTTATAGTGCACTGTGGGGAATATTGTTATATTGCTCATGAGTGAGATTTGGGTGTCAATCTGAGAACATTGCAGAGGATTCAAAAAGAGTTGGAGTTGTCTAATGGTGATTAAAAAGGTGTTTGGAGTGATCACTAGTAATGGTAATGTCATGCCTCCATTCATCTTCCCACAGGGCCTCAGATTCAACATGGAGGCCTACATCAAGGAGGAGGTGGTGCTGACATGGGTCAAGAGGGTGGTTGCTGGAAGACCCTATGTCAGGCATCAGGACTCTGCACCAAGCCACTCAAGCAGGAGAACCCAGTCATGGCTATCAGACAATTTCTCACAGTTGAGTGAGAGACCAACAAATACCAAAGATGAACTGAAGGCAAGGTTTATGGCAGCATTCACCAACTTAAACAAGGAGACTGTCCAGAAGAGTTGCAGGAGATTCTGAAGTCATCTGTAGGCTATGGTTGAAGCCAATGGCAATTTTATTGAATAAATTTACTCTTTAGCATTTCAAAATATTTTATATAATTTTGGTAAATATATCTGTTAAAATGAGATGTTTTTTTGCATAATTTAGATGACAATTTATCCACTGCACCCTGTGTGTGTGTGTGTGTGTGTGTGTAAAAGTTCTCAGAATATATCTGTAGAAAAGACAAACTGAATAGGTAATAGGAAAACACTGACAACATAGAAAACAAAAATGCACTTATTTTTAAAAAAAAAAAAAAAAAAAGTTACCAATATCCAAAAAAGAGACTTTCACAGGAACATCTAAACTTGGAGTTTTGAGTAACTATACAACATTTTGCTTATCACTTTCCTTGATAAAGTCTGATGACGAAATGCATCAGCAAAAAAAAAAAAAACAAAAACTGTCTATATCTCCGAGATGAGGTATTATGATTACTTGCATTATTTACATTACTCGAAATGTTATCCTTATTTTCACTACCATATTCACTTGGCCTTTTGATTGAAATTTCAAACGGTCCACTGGGGTAGACTGTTCCAGTTCCACATGCCATGCCTATTATTTTCCAGATGTCTCAGTTTCCCTTAACTCAAATCTCCAAGTTTTGGAGAGTGGCCTGGTATTGAACTCACAAACTCTTTGGATCTAACCAATGTCCTTATCCACTGGGCCATGTGTCCTTGAAGACATCTGTGTATGAATTTTTGGGACTTATAAACCTAATGTCTCAGCAATCTTCTTTTTTTTTTTTTTTTTTTTAACCAGACATTTTTTGCCATTTTTTCTGTTATTATTTCATTTTTATTTTTACCAGAGCTTATATTGCAATTTTTTTTTTGTTGTTATTCATTGCTTTCCTCTAGCACTCCTTATTACTGGTTCCCATATTGTATTCATTTCTATGCTTGATTGGCTCAGGAGATTTTTGTGGCCTAGCATATGTGCTGATTCCTTAAGTTTTTGTATTTTCCAGTGGTGATTTCTGTATTATTCCAACCTCATCCCACAGGAAGCAGTGATCTTCTTTTTCCCTCCATATGCAGTCAACCATGCCTGATTTTTCTATTTCCTCTCATGTTACTGTTTTACAATGTTCTTGTAGTCTTACCTTAAGGGGACGGCCTGTTTCTCCTTTGTATTTCTTACCAAACGTGCACAGGATGATATATACAGTCCTTAGTCATGTCCTCTAATCGGGGTTTCTTACTCCGAAGAGGTGTTTGCGAAGTGTTGAAGCACTTTTGTAGGGAAATAACTGAGACATGCAGAACTAGAACAATCCACTCTGGTGGACAAAATAATGGGTTCGGTTAGAAATTCCAATCACTTGAAGCCCAGAGCATACAACGGGCGAAACATTGTGAATATGGCAATCAAGATGGGAATAAGTCCAGGTATTACAAATAATGCATGTTTTCCTATTGTGTGTATGTGTGTGTATATATATATATATATATATATATATATATATATATATATATATAATTGGACAGCTTTTTAAGTCAGGCCAGTGTGGAATTCTGTGTAGCATGGCGTTCTTTACTCAGCAGAGAGGGAACCAGAAAACATGCCTGTGGAATCACCTATCTTACAAGGATGTTAAAATTGTCTTGTCTGTATAATTTATGTTACTGATAAAGAGCTGAACAGTCAGTATATTAGCAACCATTTCTTTTCTGCTTACTAATTTTTCTCTAAAATAGAGCCCTTTCACTTACTTTATGGTTTGTATATCTGAAGAAAGCCATTGAACGAATCAATATAAGGAATGAATTCAATAGTCCAATCAACTCTTGGAATAAATTATAAAAATTATCTACATAATTTATAATAATTATAGACAGTAAATATATCTACTTTTTAAAAAGTCAGCATTACAAAAACAATAAAATATTAATTATACTTTCCCAGTTTCAGCTGAATTTTCGCAAAAGTAATTACAGCTAATTAAGATATCTTGCAGATTGATGTAAATGGAATGCATTTTGATCTTGGGCGGGTGGGAAGAAAAAATATTTGCTGAAATTGTTTTTAAGATCTAATTATATTTAGATCACTTTATATTGGAGACCTCCACAAAAAATGTGATTTTGAAGGTTTAAAATGAATTTTTAAAAAGGAAAAAAAAAAAAAAAATTTTAATTTCAAGCTAATAGATTAAATTTAATATTTCCAATAAGCAAATACTTTTCTGCATTTCAAAAACTTATTTAAATTGACTGGAAATAATTTATTTTTGCTATTTTTTTTTTTTTTTTTTCACAATTCTCTTTATCTTCCAAAAATAAAATACTTTTCTGAAATTTGAGGAAGATTATGGGATTTAAAGTATTCTTAAAGTAAATATTTGTTTGAGATCAGATTAAGTTTAAAATATTGCAGAAAGCATTTTTTTAACCAGACAGAAGCTGATCTGATGTGTTGACAGCCTGATGATGGGTCTAATGTTTTATGGAGACTATCTGTAAAATATAATTTAAGAAAATGATGTGAGCACCTTTTTTTTTATATAATTTTTTAAGTACTCAGTAATCTTGAAAATTTAGGAAAATTATTCTCTTTAATCTAATGTTTTATTGAATTTTAAAAACTTTGGCTTTAAATTTACTATAGTCATCATTCTTATTTTCTGATAATGTTGTGTATAGTCACCCATACTTACAAAAATCACCACATTTATACACTAATAAAAAAAAATTCAAAATTCTTTTAAAAATATTAGTGTTTGATGATTTATGATTAGCAAATATAGTTTTAACTTAATATTAAAACTGCTGAAATTAATACAGAATTTTAACTTAATAAAATTTTCTAATTAAAATTTAAAAAAAAATGAAAAACAGTTTTCAGAAAAATTCATTAGACATCAAAAAAAAAATTTTTAAGCCAATAGTGTCTTTAATATATCTTATTTAAAAGCTTTTCTAATTCAATAATATCAGATTTGTTGTATTTGCATTTTACATTTCAGAGCAAATTTTCGGTAAATGGTGTTTCTGTTTGACAAAAACAAATTGATGACTTAAAAAAAGCAGGGCTCCTTGGAAGGAGCCCTGCTTTTAATTAATATAAGTACGAAGACCCTGTAATTTTAATTTCTTGAAATTTAATAAAATTAAGATGTAAAAGAAAAAAAATTTTAACTAAGATTTTCTAAAAGAAAAAATTTCATGCATTTGTGAATAAGTCCTGAAAATTTCATAAAAATCCAACAATTGATTTTTGCAAGAATTTTCAAAACAGCACATTTTTACTACAAAAAAGACACTAAATTTCCTATACTAATGTTTAGCCCAAGAAAAATAAGATTTTCTTTTTCATGCTAAAAAGGATTAAAATAAAATAATCAAAATATACTTTGGTTTTTCCTCTAAATAATAAACATTTTGATAAAACTTTATCAAGTTTGGGTTTTTTTTCATCATGTTATGCTCTTTTTTAGAAAATATTTGGAGGTACCTATAGCTATTTTGATAACTATCACCTTCGTGAAAGTCATCATAAACCCATTCTTTTATTTAAATCATAGATTTGATTTTGTAATTGGATACAAGACAGATTATGCTCTGTTATATTTTTATATTAAAATATTTACTAGTTTATTGAATTATGAATTAACACTTAATGAATACAATTGAAATCAAAGTAATAATGCATACAATCATGAATTGATATGTACTTTTGGTTATATAATATCTATTTTTTAAGGAATTATTATGTTAATAAGTCAATGTGTCTTCAAAATTTTCTACGAAATCGAAATTGTTTTTTTTTGTTTTTTTTTTTTAAGTGCTATCACTAATGAGTGACCATATTCAAAGAAACACTATTGAAAAAGACTTTCAGATGTTAAAATTAAATTTTATCAACATTTATAACATTGTAAGAGAAAAAGATTTAACAAAAATATGTTTAAAACATAATTGACTAGTTTTAGGAAATAATTGTGAAATCTATTTCTTTACAAAAGAAATGAAGAAGGAAATACAGATATAACACTTGGAAATCAGGATGTTTTCAAACAGAAAAAAAGTAAAATACAAATATTTGAAATCAGTTTCAGTTTAAATAAATAAATAAAAAAACTTTGTGGTAAAATTAAGTTAACAACAAAATAATCAGTAAAAAAAAAAAAAAAAAAAAACAACTTATCAGTTTCATCTTAGTGTTTTATGAAGTAGGTTTTTTGTAAGAGTTTTCTAGTACGCCAATCACAAAATAAAGTTGTAAACAAGAAAAATGAATGAAGTTTTTTTTTTTTTAAATATTTTTTTTTCGAGAGAATGTACCTATTAAGAATAATTAATAAAAGTTCTGAATTTCACTTTTAAAATGTGTATATTTCCAGATATGAGGGTCTCTAAAATTGTTTGTTTTCTACAAATAAAATTATGTTTCTATCTAGCAAATACACCTAAAATTAGATATTAAAAAAAAAATAAACTAAGTTTTAATCTCAATTTTAAAATGTGTATATTTTCAAAACTGCAAGTCATTTTTTTTTTAAACCCAAACTAAAAATTAATTTTTAACCACTAATGGTCTTAAGAAAAAAAAAAAAAAAAAAAAAAACAGGTAATACTGGAAATATACACATTCTAAAAATGAAATTTAAAAGCTTTTATTTTTAATATTTAATTTTAGGTGTATTCACTAGATAAAAACAAATTTATTTAGGGGAAAAATAACTCATTGATTTTTCCTTGTTTAGAAGAAATTTATTTACAAAACTCCAATACCAATTCACTGGTGTACCAGAAAAGAATTGCCATATTTTTAATTATTTTAAACATGAAGGCTTTCATTTTTTGGCTTTTTTAAAGCAAACATCATAAACTAATTTCTTGAGAGGTATATCATTCTCTCTCTCAAATGTGTTGTCTAAAGACACAAATATAGATTTGTTATGCAATGATTTCTTTTGTATTTTACAAAAGAAATCATTGCATAAATATGGTAGTTATTGACGATTCATTCATAAGTTTAATAAATAGACTTTAATCAAAAACAAGTGTCTGTCAGTGTCAAACAGTTGTTTTTTTTTCCTTTTTGCTTGCTTTATAATTTTTGAAGGAATTTGCTTCCACAGGTCAAGAAGTGAACATCTTGGTTGTAGTTTAAGGTGTCTTCTAATTGAGTGTAGAATTTCAAGAATATTGATAAAGATTGTTTTGCAAAATCAAAGTGACCAAAGTAACATGTAAAATTTTGTCTCAAAAAATCAGATTTCATATTTTCTTTCCAGCCATATGAATATTTCTAAGATTGGACCAGAAATACACAAGAAATTGTGAGTTGAAGGACTAAGTTGCAAATTTATCAATCTCAAATGAAATCAGATATCAACTGGAAATGCTATCATTATATAAGAAAATGAATGGCTTCCTTAGAAAGCAAAAACACTAAATTAAAAACCTAATCAAAAACTGCGGTATGGTGGGGGGTACAGAAACCGAAACATAAATTATCAAACTGACCAACTCTAATTTTGAATATCGATTTTCAAAACATGCATGCTACCCACACATAAAAAAATTACACAACAAACTTTTTACTATAATTCTCTACCATACTATTTATCAAATATATATTAATACATTATTGAAAAGAATTGCTACTATTATTCTTATGATGCTTATAATACCAAGTAAAATCGTTTAAAACATTCTCAACCTGCAATTATATACATGAAAGCTCAGATTAGAAACTTGGAAAACATTAAAATTAACTTCTAGTATTTATTATATTAGTCAACTATAAACAGATATAATTGTTTATTATTGATAAAGCAAAAAATCTTTAATAAAGTAAATAAAGCATTGAAATAATCATGATGTTCCAAATTGGTCCTCTAACAATCTAAGAACATGACAAGGGTAAAGACATATCATTCATATATATATATATATATATATATATGGTGGGGTGGGGAGAAAACAACAAAGATTAGAAGTTATAATTAGAGTATACAAAGATATAGTTTCCAAAACATAAGGATGCCAGTAATTTATAATGTCAATATTGTTTTAAAAAAGCTATACACAAATACTTTATTTGCATAAATGAAGTTATACTGATTAATTTCAGGGAAATTCAAACAAAAGCTTTAACTAAAAAATTACACTATTGCATTTTTAAAATAAAGATACCCAGGTAAAAGGAAAGTGTAGTTTTAGTCAAACAAGAATATTAGTCAGATAATTATAATATACAATATTAGCTAAAAGACAAAAGCTAATTTATATTTTTGTTTATCATCATTTGCTTATAAAAACAGAAGAAAATGACAGTAATGGATTCATTCACTTATATATTGCATAAGGACAAGAACTATATATACAATGTCTTGTCTCATACTAATAAATTATAACTAGAAACAAAAAAGACTAAATACAAAAATATTAAGATAAGTGTCAAAAACTAAGACCAAATATATTCAGATTGTTTCAACAAAAACAATGAGAAAATATAAAACAGGGTGGCACCAAGATATCACACAAAAGTTAAAGTACTATGATAATTTGTTAAAGAATTGGAAAAAAAAGAAAAAGGAAAGAAAAGTGTAAGAAAACACAGCAAAAACTTTAGAAAATTCTGGTCTCATTGAACTGTATTGTGACATTTTCATAATTGGTTTTAACTTTAACAACTGGAGAAATAATATCAATATAAATCTCTCAAAATAACTATCAATTTGCATAGCTTTTATACAAATGTTACTTAAACATTCAGGCTTTGCTGCCTGTGTCATTAAAACTACAGCTGAAACATAGCTTACTAGTAAGACTTCAAACTGTAGAAGAAATATTTTAAGTTTTGGGTATGTAATCCTGAATTTTTAAATATTTACAAATCATACAATCCGAGTTTCCTATTTTTTATAAAAAAAAATGATTTCTAATAAATAAAGCTATTTACTAAAAAGAGAAACAGACAATATAAAATTATTATAAAGATTGTTTAGAATATCTTGTAATAGACTACAATAAGTGAAAAAATAAAGTAGCAATTATAGCAATCCTGTATCATAACCATCAGACTAAATTATTTTTATATTTAGTATATTAAGAATGGCACATAACTTCAGCAGTTAAGGATTTTTATTGAAAATTCAGTATTTATTTTTGTCACATTCTAGAAATTTCTCACTAGCATATGGCCTTACTCTAAATGATAAATAGCAATGTTGTCAGTGTTGCATCAGTTACCAGACATGCCCGAACACATCAAAGTGACTGTAGCCCTTTGACAACAAATTATCAAGGTAAAGATGGATGTCATCTCTCATTTCAAAAGAGTTGGGCATAATTTTAAGAGCTTTTAAATTGTATGGTAAAACAAATTCTTTGTTGGACACAAATACATACACACCCACAAAAAAGCCAACTGACCACATAAGGAGGACAAAGTAATTAAAAGATGTGAATGATTTCTTTAACATTGCAGTAAAAATTTCAAGGTAACTCAAAAGCAGATCACAATAAGGTGACCCACCTTACAGCATACTGACAATTGAACAAGTTCAGATTGGAAGCATGTTCACCAGCTACGAAACCTATCATTAATTTAAACAAAAAAAAAAAAAAAAAGGCAAAACTTGAATTGTTGCCTGGAAGGATAAGAAGTTGTCAAATGTTTATTTCAGTGATGAAAGTAAATTAAATTTACTTAAATCTGATGCCAGACAGTTTGTGATAAAAATCTGAGCTTGGATAAAAAAGTGTCATGGTATGTAGGATGTTCCCTGAAAGTGTTGTAACTATTATGCAAAATTAATATAATAAATGCTAATGTGCATCTGAACTTAGTGAAGCAACATGCTATTCTTTCTCTATTGGCATCCCAACTAGACAAGCCAGCCATTTTCATACAGAAAAATTCCCCTTCACATTACTAAATCCCATAAAGAACTTATATTGAAAATTAACACAAGACAAACTTAGAGGAATGAAACCTAAATTCTAATTGATTTATGGGAAAAAACAAAGATGAATGGAATGTATATATTATATACACACACACACAAAATCTGTGCAAAACATTGTCAGGTCGTAAATGGAATGCTAATAAAGGATTTTATACTTCATACTATGTTAAATTCGTGATGGTTCAATTATTTTTTTTAAAAATTTTAAAACATAGAAATCTAATTATAATATAATATTATAATTATAATATCTAATTTAATTTAATATATAATATTATAATTATAATATCTAATTTTTTAATATTTGTGTATTTTTTGAAATTATGGTTTTCATAAAGACATTTTTTTTCAATAACAGTTGTCAATTGTCAAATGTGTTTTTGCATATAAAATCTAGAATTTTGCATACTAAAATCTAGAATTTCTATAAGTTTCAAGATCTTTTGACAATTAGAAAGAACTACATTTGAATAAATTATGCTCTCATTTTGACAATTATATTCATAATTTAACAGGTAATTATTCTTCTGTCATGACAGATATAAACATTTGGCAAGGCAGTTTCAACAATGATTCCTATAAGGATATGATGAAAAAATTCTAGGCCCAAGCAAGAAGGGATAGCAAAAAAAATTAAATAAATAAATAAAAAAAAAAAAAAATCATGCTTAGTTGTTTGGTTAGAGTTTGGGAAGTGGATCAAGCCAAAAACTTTTCAGCACCACATCGTAGTATCAAAATTAAATATTCAATACTACTAATATACATATGGACAATATTTTCTCTGCTATTGGTATATGTAAACAAGTGTTGCAACTTTTTAATTTCAGAGAAAAACCATTACCAATTAGATTGGTTTTTATTGTGAATCTTGTCTACTGCAAATAATTTCTGAAGATCCTCTTTCAAAAAATATTGTATAATTTGAAGTACAATATAGTCAAATCTTAAAGTACAAAGTTATTCTCAATAAAATTGTATGTTGTTAGTTTCAAATTTCAAAATTTTGGAAGTGAAGTCATGCATTTTTTTTAATAAAATCTAAGATCATGAAGAAAACAGTGGACATGATTGTAACAATTGAAAACCAAAGATTTACTGGTCAGCTCCAAAAGAGATAGTGAATAGACTATGCATAGCTTAGTAACAGCAAATAAAAAAAAATAAAATCACTTTCCAGAGATGGAAGTAAGACTTTAATCTGAGGCATATATTAGAATATTCATAATCCTTCAGCATAAGAGAAATGCTGGCCTAAGAGAAGGCAAAAAAGGATGTAGTGAAAAATAAGTCTTGCAATAAAAACTAGTCCAACAGTGAAAGAATAAGTCTTACAGCTAAAACTGCTGTCAGTGTTTGGTTTTTGCTGGGGTTTTTTTCTCGCTTTCTCGCTATACAAAAAGCTAAAGAATAGGAAACAACAGTTCTACTTCAAATTGATTACCCAAAATTCCCAAGCCATAATTGAATATACAAGCATCCCTTGATTAATGAGTTTTTGATTAATGCGCTAAAATTTTTATATTCCAAAATTCAATTAGAGCATGCAGAATACTCAATTAGTGTGGTAAAACATTCTTCAGTTTAACTATAGTAATTGAAAATTTATTTTGTTAAAGTTACCAATGTACACAGCCGCACTAATCAAGGGATTCCTGTACTGACAAGGTGGAACTCGTGAAGTGAAGAAAGTTGAATTATTCTTCCTGCTATGTTTGAAAGATGTGGTATTTACCATATATCAATGGCTAAGTGAGGAGGACAAGTTCAACATTGAGTAAATAAAGTATATCCCAAAAACAGCTTTCACTATGGACTTGTTAATGTCCTTACAAACATTTCATAACACAAAGCTTTTGATCAAGTGATCTAATGTGTACCTTGTATAGATTTAAAAACAAGGTGCCACTTGGAAAGATGTCTGAATATAACCTAGTATGCATGCCAAGGCAGTACTGCTAGACCACATCAAGCAGCTCCTTCACACTTCAACTAGAATGCAATAATTATCTGTGAACCAGAAAGAGATTGAATTCAAAAATAGCATCAAAATGCTTGGTGAAGTTCAAATAACAACATGACAACATACGCTTCCCGAGGGACAATGTGACTGTATGCCTAACTATTAAGATTTTAGTTCAGAATTCAACCAAAACAAGATCTGGATTGCATCATGGAAGTGGTTGAATGGTCAAAAGCAATAGCAACTACAGAACAGTATCAGAATATACTATGTTTAAGCTAGGCAGGAAAGACTAATCATGAACTGCAAGTATGGTGTTTCAATGGTTGCCTGGCTGCTGCTATACCTAATGGAGGAATTTGGTTTGCCCAAGTGTTTGATCCCATTTATGGCCATGGTGGAAAAAAAAAAAAAAAGGTACATCTTATGATGAAGTATCAAAAGCTAAACAGCTATGTCAATGTATTTATAGTCAATGTAGGCATGTGTGTGTAAAAGATGAAGAACTGTTGGCTGCAAGGGTCAACCATCTAATTGATTTGAGGAAGGACTACTAACAAGTGCATATGCTCAAATTTCTAAGGCATTTTCAAATAGGGATGTTTAGGGGACAGTGGTACTGCCTTACTGTCAATGCTTAGATTAATGTGACACTACTAATAAAAATAGCAACTGTCAGTACTATAATGACACTGAATGAATCCATATGGAGCATAATGTCAGCCTTTGACATGTTTGTCAATGAAAGCATAATGCCTATGACATGCTTGAGAACAAATAAGGAAAAATTTGAACTAACATGCAAGGAATTGGAATGACTGGAAGATGGTGCTAATGTGTTAGGTTTGCAAGTCTGAATGGAGCACAAACTTTGATAGAAGTCATAAAGCAAAACTTCCTGGAATCAATCATCAATTATGAAATATCTCTTGTTTGTGTGAGAAACTCAACAGAGTACTTAGCTGTGTGTAGCTAACTCTACATGGCAATGACAAGTGAATATGAATAATTATATCTGGCTGGGATGAAGTGCATGATGCCATCTCAAGTGAACACTATCAACAGGACACCCGAGAACAATCTTGCATAAAATGATTGGTGTAGAAATGGATGCAAATTCAATATGTAGACTGATGAGAGTTTTGATTACCAGAATCACTGAAAGTGAATGGTCCCCAGAGGATGTGTGCCAGTTATGTCCAATGAACAACACTCAACACACCAGTTTGGCTTACATTGATGCAACATTAAAAGGTATCAACTTGGAATTTTAATGGCAAGCAGCAATGCTGTACCTGATCACCAATTCAGCATGTGTGCAGTGATATCCAACACTAAATTGAAAAGCAAGAGCACACACCAAGTCTGCAAGCAAGATACTGATGACAGTAAAGCACACCTGGTAACTTCATATAGTTTTGTCCATAGATGTGACACTAGTCAAGTTTAACCAAAACTAAGCTGACAATCTAAGCAAGTTACCACAGAAACGTGATAAAGAAAGTTGGGCATATACTGTTTTTCTGGACAAGCTAGGTCCCAGTCAGATAATGACCATTTATCAACAAAAAAACTCTGCAGATATAGTAATTAGAGATTTGTTAGAAGCCAAATACTAAGTAATCTATAGCAATATGGAACCAGAAAATATTGCAGATTTTGGAAGGCAATAAAACTACACTAAATAGTTTGAGAAGTGTTAAAACAAAAATACAAAGTCCAGCCAAAACAGTGTGTTCACTCACATGGTCAAAATTGATCAGTATAATTTAAATTGATCCAAATTGACTGAATTATGACAACAGGTGGGAATGGGGTAGAAATACCTATCAGGTGTGCAGCAGTCACCAATCAGTTGGGGAGAGTTTTTCTAAGCTAGTTGGAGAACATCAGTGGCCAGTCACATGCAGTTGTTCCCAGAACAGTCAGAAAGTCATCAAAGAACAATTGTTAAAAAAAATCATCAGAAATGAGATTTTGCTGATTCATTGTAGTCCACACCATTAATTACTTTGCCAGACAGAAGTACAGAGAACTTATCTAAGCCAGTAGTCCCATATTGTTTAGCCAATTTTTACACTCACACCATCAACAGTAGTGCATATTACTGACATCAAATTAAACCAACTTATTATTGCTTATAAGAAGTGCATTGATTTATTCCTTGGTAGAAGTTATTTATAAGACTGCTGTCATATGACCAGTATGACCGATTTCATCTTGTACTTTAAGTTTATTTGCAACAACAGAATCTATATTAGTTACAAAATCAGCAGACCATTGACTAAGGCATCATTCTCAGATTGAGTAGAATGGCCAACTGACTGGCAGATCTTGCAGAGAGGTTTCATTTTGTTTCTTTGATGGTTTACAACAGGATCTGATGACAGCCAAATTCTTATTGTGTCAACAAGATTGTTTTTCTGGATCATTTTTCGTGAAATGTCGGAACACACTTTTCTCAAGATCTTGCTTTCAATATCAAACCTGTCAAGGGCATCCAGATCAGATCCATCATTGAATGCCATAAGCTTCCAATCATGGGTTAACACTTTATGAACTGTTAGAGTGATAGAAATCCATGGTCCAGGGAGATCCCCCACCTCATCACACATTTAAAGTTTTGAAGAAGAAAAACATACCAATCCATGCAGAAAACCTGTACTTCTTAATATGTAGCTTCTCTTTCAAAGACATGACTTGCATTATCACAGAGAATACTGACCAAAGTGTTTGAAAGTATCTTTATAATTATCTGGAATCTTTGAGATGATGATCTCTTTCAGAATGTAAGTTTTTTTCCAACATTACCAGTTGTGGTAATATCACCTTTTTTTTTTTTAAAATCTTGTTTTGCTACCATCAGGAATTTACTGCTGTGTGATGAACCCTCAGACCAATAAAAAATACCAGTTTTAACATGCAATGATATTTTCCTGAAATGGTCAAAGGACCTCAAGAGTAAATGCAAGAACTTCACAGAAAAAAAAAAAAAAAGAAACTTGATTGGTATCAGTTGGTTTGTTTGTCACTCTTTTGCTTGAAAATAGTTCCATCTTATGAAGTTCCCAAAGATTTGATGTAATGGGAAAATATATCTTTATCAATATTGTAACCATGCCAAACAATTCAACATCATAATCTTTTTTGCCAACATCTCAAAAATTACAGTAAGCTCCTCAAATTCCTAAATATACATCTGCTGCCTCCCAATCCTTCATGTAAGAGGCAATTTCCACCTTGATCATTTGTCTTTATAAGAAAAACAAACTTAAACCCTTCTTTTATGGAAGCAATACCTTCATTAAAAATTGCAGGGGCTTAAATTGGTTTCTTTTGTTGCATATTTCTAGAGTAGGGGTATTTGAAAACTGATGAGTCAGCAAAAGTAGCGTGCTCACAAAATGTGAAAAATTGGCAATAATCAATGAACCATAACTTGAATCATTGCAAATATTGAAAAAAAAAAAAAAAAAATTCCAAAAGGTACTGAAAGACAACATTTAACTTCACAATGAGATATGAATATAACCTTAATGCCCATCTTCAAATTTGGCTTATGCTCCATGTTGGCCACTGTGAAGTGATCATCCTGATGTAAAGCAGACTATGTACTTTAACAAGCAGGTTAACTCTTCAGTGTCAAAAGCAGCTTTTGAGACAGTGGTCAATGTGAAGTATGCCAGTCCATAAACCCAGCATTAGTGTGGCAACAGAAAAAACTGCTTGTAAGTGACACTTATAGTAGGTTAAGAATAGACATCACACATTATGGCAGTAAACATTACCCAATATTCAGAGATTGCAGTATCACCCACTTTGCACTCTGATGACCATTATTTCAGCAAAACTCTGCAAGTATTATTTCCCAATTAGAGTTGCTGCTTTATGAAAAGGCCTGCTGACAATGATACATTTTGCAGTAGAATGTTTAAGAAGTTTATGGATAAGTGGAGTGTCCAACTTTAATTTCATTGTACATATAACAGCAGGGAATAGTATAGTGAAAAGAAAACAGTGTTTCATAATGGAAACAGTGTACAGGTACAATGTAATACCAAAGGACAACATTTTAATCTCAGCTGCATGCAGCAACATGATATACACCTACGAAGTGCGGATAAAAGTAGTGATGCTGTATCTCTGCCTAAGCTTGTAAAGAAGCATGAAGCTGATGAGGTGTGTGGTTTTGTCTGGTAAAGGCTCCATATAGCTGATGCACATCCAAATTTGAGATAGAAAGAATACCACACTATTATATGAACAACTTTTATTCAGTTTTAGAGTGCAATGACAAGTGACCATCATAGTCATATCATCAGATAGTAGAAAGACGATGACCTTTGAATCATGTGCACCAAACAACTCACAAGCAAACAATTCAGAGTCTAACTTGAGTGAAGCGAATGACACTTCAGTTAAAAAGTCATCTAAAGACAATGACCACTCCTTTGCAAAGGAACTTTCTTCTTATGTGCCATCATTTCAGGATGTAGGTGATCACAGCTCTCCACTTCCCCCTATTTCTTGTAGCTCTCAATAAGTTTCGTCCCTCTGTTACCTCCACCAGACCACATTCTGTCATCCTCTTGCTTAAGCCCACCAGCTATGTCATGTGTTTCTTTCCTTTGTCTCTTTCCCTCTATTTAACCTGTGAGGGTCAGATTCTCTAGGCCTTCCTTTCTCATTATGTGTCCCAGCAACTTCAGCTGACCCTTCCTGATGTTAAGTATAAATCTCCTCCTTGTTTGAATCCTCTCCAAGACCTCATTGCTGCTCACATGCTAGGTCCATGATATCCTCAGCATCTTTCTGTAGAACCACATCTCCATCACCTTGAGTCTCTTCTTCATCTTTGAGGAGACCTTCCAACATTCGCTGCTGTAAAGGAGGATAGATGTCACGTAACAGCTTATAGATCCTCCAGTCTCGCAATACTCTTCCCAGCTTTTGGAAGGCATCCTGGGCCATCCCAAAAAGACCAGTCACACACTATAACCTCTATGATCATGAAATCAGAGGAGTGTGGTAGAAACAGTAGTCATGACCATAACAGAACAAGTAAAAACATAACAGTCAATTTCAAAAGAAACACCAGTGTATGGTTTGGTAACCATAAAACTCACAGGATGAAGCACCACTTCTGAGGCATATATTTGAATATTGATAGCATCCTTCAAGATAAAAAAGAGAATGCTAATGCAAGAGAGTTAATAGCTGTCTAACTGCAGTGAGAGAATAAGATAATAACTTTCTTAGTTCTCACTAGCAAAACAGTTCAGATATTGTGATATTTCCAGATATTTTCTTACTCCAGTAAAAATAAAAAAGGCATCTGTTAAATTGGAACAAACATATTTTACTGGGTTTCATTTTTTAGGTAAGCATCGAAATAAATTTATAACTATACAAAATAATTTTCTAGCAGCATATTACCCAACTTTAAAACAAAAATTTCCTTATAGCTAAAAATTAAATACCCTAAATGTAATGTATTGATAAAAATGGTGTTACAAGTGCCAAAGGATAATGTGATTATTCCAGTCTATGAGAAAACCCTATAAGTAAATTAATGGTTTTAGCATATATACTACAATTCATGCTTTTTGCATTTGAAGATAGATTTAAAAAAAAAAAAAAAAAAAAAAAAAAAAAATTCCTGCATCAAAACCGAGTACTAATATGAAATAGGCATAATAAAGTTCTCTAAGCGAGAAAAATTCTTTCTTAAATAAGCATGTCAAATCAGGCTTAAATTTTCTACTCAACCACAAAATTAACAGGGTTTGTAGCAAGAAAAAAAAAAAAATAAAAACTTTCAAATGAATAAAAGAAATGCCAATTCTGGTAATTTAGTTAATATTTGGTTCTAATATTTTTTAACAAAAATTAAGCAATTTCTAAGTAGTAATTTAATGTGAAACTTACAAGTGAATGTAAAATGTGATCTTTGTTTCTATAGGTAATACATTGGAAATTTTTTTAAGAAATCATTTACAAAGTTCAAAATAACATGAAAAAGAATTTCAAGTCAATGTTAAAATGCTATAATTTGACTTCACTTAAAAGTTGCATCTGATTAGGAATAGAAAATAAATGTGGTGATTAAGTAATCACCACATTCAAATATACATAGAAAGCAGTAACATTTGTCATGGTGCTATACACTACGTGCCAAATTATTATCGAGATAACTTTTTTTCTAATATTTCAAAAACCGTCCAATCAATTCACACAAAATTTTCACGCAATGTTGGCAACACTGACCTGCGCAATCACTGAAATTTTCATACTGATCTGCGCAATACAAACAAACTGGCGCCATATTTATTATCAGCATGGTGATTTGAGCGTGCCAAATTATGAGAAAAGTATATGAATTTAGTGAAAAGATGGGCCCTAAAAGGCAGTTTAAGTGATGCTGAAAAGAAAACTATTACCTCAGAACTCTCAAAAGGTAAATCTACCCTAGAAATTTTTAAAATGATAGTGAAGTGTCATCAAACCGTGAAAAATTCACTGCCGACCCTACACAAGTATGCAAAAGGGCATATAAAGGCAAGCCAAGGGTTATTTCACGTCGTCTCATGTCACAACTTAAATGAAAGGCCACGAAGAACCCTGGACTTACCAGTCAAGAGCTTTTCAGTTGTATTCGGGATCCTACTGTGTCTAAAAGTACTAGTGTCGGTATCTGAGAGAAATAGCAACAACAGTCAAACCTGTATCGAAGTTTCCTTTGACGAGAAATCACATTCAAAATCGATTGAAATGGGCCGAGGACAATATGAAGATTGACTTCTCTAAAGTTTTGTTCACAGACGAAACTCGAGCAACACTCGAGCCAGATAGATGGTGCAAAGGCTGGGTAATGAACGGACAGAATCGCCATCAGTGTTTGAGATGCCAACAAGGCGGTGGAGGCATAATGATCTGGGATGGTATTATTGGAAACACATTAGTGGGCCCATGGAGAGTACCAGATGGCGTCAAAATGACTGCTGATGCATACATAGCGTTTATGAAGGAGCATCTTGAACCGTGGATGAAAAGGCAAAGAGTTACCTTCAGAAGAGCCATTGTTTTTTATGCAAGATAATGCTCCCTCACACACTGATCACAAGACTACTGAATATTTGAAACAGGCTTCGATGGACCTTGAAAAATTAAGTAGCCAGCAAATTCCCCGGATTTAAACCCAATTGAAAACCTTTGGAGCATCATGAAGCGAAGACTGTACACCAACGGACGACAATTCAGAAGCAACGCCAAGTTGTGGGAAGCAATTCTTGACATATCTCGTGGCATTACAGCAGATGACATCCTACAATTAACAAATTCTATGGATCGTCGACTTCTTCAAGTAATTTCAAAACAGGGAAAGCACATTCCCTATTAATTTGTTTAAAACTGTGCCTTTGTTTGTATCTGTTATTATTTGTTTGATTATCTTATTCATTAGCTTCTTTTGATCGTAAACATTCACGTTCAACATTAATAAACATTTTGTTTGCTCAATTCTGGGAATTTTACTAAACCTTTCTAATAATTTGGCATGCTCATATCACCGTGCTGATAACAAATATGGCGCCAGTTTGTTTACATTGCACAGATCAGTACGAAAATTTCCATCATTGCGCAGCTCAGTGTTGCCAACATTGTGTGAATTGATTGGACGGTTTTTGAAATATTAGAAAAAAAATTTATCTCAATAATAATTTGGCACGCAGTGTATATCATGAGTTAATTTATATGTAAGATCATGTGAATACTGAATATTTCATACTTAGAACAATCCAAAGTTCATGATTATAATATATAATTCAATGCCATAAAATGCTTTAGAATTAGGAAAATCATGAGTACCAAAATTTGATCAATTGTCTCACACAAAATCTGAAAATGTACTTCTGAAAACATAAACATGTTACAGTTGTTCAAGTTCTTTCATGAAGTTCAGGCAGGTGTTATCACAGTCTGTATATATTAATGAAAAAAGTGAATGAAAAACAGTTAATCTGGAAAAATACAGATACAATCTCCTTTATTTCCCCAACAATTATCCAGCAATCACATACAATGTTTAAAAGGCAGAGCCTTTATAAAATATTGAGAGAGAAATTACATATATGCAACTTTAATTATTTAACTTCACTGATGGTAAGATGATCAAATTTCAAATCTACATTGCCTACTTAAAATATTACATTGGAAAATATACTCAGTTTAAATGCACAAGGAGTCATAATAATTGACATCAAATGGTCATAGATCTGTGCTTATACTCTTTTTCTGTTACCCAGGGGTTGTTGCCAGAAAGGGAAATTAGCCCCTGTGAGACAAATGTTATATCCAATTTCATTCAAACTGTGTGAGTATGTATCAAATTGTGTACACATGTATATCTTAATTCAATGATAGGCCTAAAACTATTTATACACAATTAAAATAAATAAATTGATGAATAAATAATAAACTTTTAAAATTAATTCTATTTTTTTTTTTTTCAACTTTATGATTTTATTTCTCAGCCCAGGTTAGGGATTGTCCAAGACTGAGTGGGAGGGGAATGGAAGGTTTTATTTCAAATTTGGTCAAACCATGTTTGTATGTATTTGCACAGATTAAATGGAACAAGCAATGGCACACAACAGACATACACATAACACTAGCACATGCAAAGTTGTACACAGACAGTATGCGAAAGACAGAATCTGTGTTTTTATCATAGGAGCTATGCTTAAAAAGATAAATATTTATTATAATCAATTCATTTAACCTTTAATCTTCACTTTGACATGCTCTATATTATTTTCAAAAACATTAATTTAAAGATAAATTTAACATTTAATTCATTGGGGTGTGTGTGTGTGTGTGTATGTGTGTGTGTGTGTATATACACTTAACTCAAGGACAAATAACAAGGAACATGTCGTAATAGTAAGTTTGATCAGTTCAATTAAGTCAAATTGTCAGCTGATCTCAAAATTGAGCTACAATCTGCTGAAGGGTGGGGGTGTATGCAAAGAATGACTTGTTAATATTAAAGCCTCCAAAATGAAATTAATCTTTTAACTGCCTGAGAGAACCCTTTTTGCCTTCCATCAGCAGGAGTGACTCTGCACCTTCTCTTGCTAACATTTTCCGATTACATGAAGTGAAAAGATTATATTAAATCAATTGCTTGGTCTGCTGCTAGGAAAGTTGGTTCACTGTGTCGTGTTAGACAATTTTTCCTGCCAGAATATATCTTACATATTTATAAATCTAACATTCACCAATGAATTGAATATTGCTGCCACACATGATCTTGTGCTTCTATGTATTCTGAGAGTTTTGATCAAAAAGATTTTGCAATGTTACTGGTTCTGACCTAGCATCTTGGGTAGTCACTTTACCTACCACGTAACTTCCCTGTGCCTATTCTATAAATACTTTCATAGTAATTCTTCTGATGAATTTTTCTCTATGGTACCTAAACTATATGAATTTACACATAGTACTAGATTTACAGTTGAAATAGTGAGATGCAATTGTAAGTTCTATGCTAGCAGTTTCCTTTCTTGCCCTCCTTGCTTATGGAACTCTTCTGGCATTTTGCTTTCCAGTCAACTTTGATCTCCTCAAATTTAAATGCAATGTCAATTGTTATCTTCCATCTTCTCAATTCCTGTTCTTTTATTGTTCACTCTCCTTAATAATTTTTTTTCTAATATTCTTTCACACTGGATAACCCCATGCAACCTGTGGCTTTATTACCTTGCTTGGAGTGAAATGACTATTTAAAAAAAAACACTTTTTGAGAGAAATATTTATAAAACAAATCTTTCTGATTTGAGAGAAGTGCACTAGTAGCTTTGATTTTAATCAAGTAGGAAATATTTGTTTCTTCACAAAGTCTTGAAACTATTAAAAAAAAAAAAAAAAAAAAAAAAGTTATCTGAAGTGGTTCCTAAAAATAAATACTTTATCAAATAGTATAAATCAATATTACATTCCTTGCTATTTGGACCAGCATGCTTAGCTTGATTGTTATACACACATTTCACCTGTTGTATCCTCTAGTCTTCTTCAGGTATCTGTCATCATACTTAGTAGTCTCAGAATTTTTAACTTCAATTCATGAGAATAGATATTTTTCATTCTACTCTCCATGCTTAAAGGAGAGCCAATGTTATTCACCTTTGTATCGCTTGACCATTCCCAGTGGGTGCAACTTTTCTGCATGACCAAAGAATCTGATATGTTTAAACCAATGCACTACACCTAGCATAGAAATGAAACCATCTGGGAGTCTCTGATTAAGAAAGAAAAGACTTCCATTACCAGTCAGAACTGTTCAAGAGACATGGCTGAGTAGATTAAAATGTTGGTTAAAACACATGGTTCGTCCAGCAGTTGATAGTCCAAATCCCTGGGTCTGACAATGCTGAAAAGTTATATATTCTGGTAGAGTGTAATAAATAAACAAATGACAAAGTTGAATAAAACTGGTGAGTATTAAGTCATATGAAACATCCTCTAATGAGTATAATAAATGGTTCAAATAGCAATAATTTTTTTTTTTTTTTTTAAACATCCAACGTGTGTTAACACATGCGATACCCTGTCTTCATCAGCCACCAACCAGGGGTGATATCATGGTTTCGGTGGCTATGGCGGGATCGCCACCCCTGGCACCACCAGGCAGGGTATGAAAATAAGCTAATTGATCATTCCTTTTTGTAAATTCTATCCGTAATGAAAGCTTCCTAAACACGTTTGCCGTTATTGATGTGCTCATAAAAATCATTATAGACGACCATACAAATATTTCACTTGTGCATGTTAGGTTGTGATGTTGTGTGCATTTTATTTGCTTGTTGTGATCTTGACCAAATCCAAAAAAGAAAAAGTTTTAAATGCATTTTAAAAAATAAAAATCTTTTTGAAGTTTTTTTAGTTTTAATTCCAAGCTAATATTAATTTCCCAATAAAGCAAAATATATTACTATGTTGTATTTCAATGCAAATTTAAATTGATTGAAATCTTTTTTCTCAATATCAATAAAATCTATAAAATAGTCCCTATTGACAAATTTGTCAACACAATTCCTTTCATTAAAAAAAAAAAAAAAAAAAAAATCTTTCAAAAGTAAAAAATATACTTTTCTGAAATGTTAATTGAGAAAAATTAGCTGATTTAAAGTTTACTCAGTCTGAATTAAAACATTTATTACTTACGTTTAGTTTAAAATATAGTAGAAAAGCTTTAACACAGGTTGGTGCTTATTTTTATGTGCTGAGTGATGTACAAATAGCTTGATATTTGGAATCTTAAAAAATTTAAATATTCTAAGCATTCAAATATTTTGAATTTTATGTACTTTGGTTTTGTAGCTTTATGTACAAAGATGATTGTTGAGGAAATATTAGAAAATTACCAATAAATTTTAAATTTACTATAATTACTGCTCTTATTTTCAGATAATACCATGTATAGATATCCATATTTACAAAAATCCAAAATTTATACACACAAAATAAAAAGATCTTTTTAAAATACTGTCATTCAATTGTAATAAGCTTTTCAATTTATAATTAATAAATACAGTTTTAATTTAATATCACTTGAAACCACAGCAAATTAAAACAGAATTTTAAAAGTTTATAAATTATTATAATTTCTAAAAAATGAGTTCTTGTAACAATTTATTATTCATCAAATTTTTTCTTTCTTAAAGACAATAGTGTCCATGATATATTTTATCCATAAAAGCAACTGAAAGCTTTCCTAATTAAATAATGTTAATTTTATTGCATTATCTATTTTACAATTCAGAGTAAAAAAAATATTTGAGTGGGGGTGAAAAAAATAAATTCAGTCATTTCTGAATAAGTCCTGTAAAATTTATTAAAATCTGACAATTATCTGAATTTTGCAAGAATTTCCAAGTCAATGTTTTTTTCACTGCAAAAAAGATGCACAAAATAAAAAAATTCTTACATCAAAAAATCCTTTGATTTTTCATCTTAATAAAGTTTTGATGATAAAATTGTTTTTACTATGTTTGGTGCATTTTTTTTCATTATGTATCTTACTATAATTCCCATCTAAAAAATTCTGATACATAGATGCACAAGCACATATATACACACATTATATATAAGTAAATATTTAAAGCAAACTAAAATCACATCTATCCACAATATTAAAATAGCTTTAATTTTTAAATATCTTTTAACCAATTATCTCATACTGACTCCAATTGATTAACTGTTTTTGAGTTATATTTGAATTGAAAAAAAAAATAAATAAATAAAGTTCTACAAATTTTTTCTACAAACTTCAAATTCAATAACAAAAGAAAATTTGTTATTAAAGCTATTTTCAGAGAAAAACAAATTAATTCATGTTAATATGAAATCAAATATTTTTGCAACAGCAAACTTGTGTACATAATTGACAAAGTCTAAAATGGAAAATATTTCCACAATAAACAAATAAGACATAAAACTTCAGAGATATCTACTCAACAAGGAAAAAAATGTAGTAAAAATTGGAAAAATTTATGATTCTGTAACTTGTTAAAGTTGTTACTTTGATACTCTGAATATTCAAATTTTATTTTAAACTGTTTTCTGACCTTTACACAAAATTAAAATTTAAAGGGTTCAGTATTATTACCAACAAAATTAACTTAGTTGGATTATTTTATTGCAAATATGAGGTGATGATCTTTATCTCCAAAAAACCAACAAGTATACACATTTAATTATTTCTTTGTTTTCTAGATTATATTTCAAATAGAACCTTGCTCTTTTCAACTAGTGTAAATGAAAATCAGGAAAGCATAACTGTGCTGTTTTGTTAAATATTAGAGCAAAGTTTTTGTAATTATTCAGCATTTTCTACCATTAGTCAGGAATTTTCTCCCCAGAAGAATGGAGTATAAGAGAATGTGTGTGTGTGAGTGTGAGAGAGAAAATACTCAGATGGAAAAGCAGGCACTAAAATCCTTCAAATTCAACAATGATAGTTCTCAAGCAAATAATATTGAATTCCTTTATAGGAGGTAAATAAACTAGCATGCTTAATGGCAAACAATTTTTATCTATGTAATCAAAACGGAATTAATTTTTACTGTTGCTCCTTTTAATCCTACAAAAACTAAAATGGTGTCAATCCATACACATCCCAACAATTACTTTCAAAATGTCATTATTATATATATATATATATATATATAAACAAGGCATTAATGGATCTAATTTTTAATCAGGCATTTATTTCTTATTACCACAAACATTATTTTAGTGGATACCCATGTTTTAGTAGACACACTGTTACTGGTCTGTGCATTCAAAAGATTTAATAAAGGAAATGTGTTCTAACAGGGCTCGAACCTGCATCACCATTGTAAGAGAAACTACTGATTCGGCATGCTTTATACTGCTTGGCCACAGCCCAGCAAAGTTCTTCAGACAGAGTAATTGAACCTTGCTGAACTGTGGCATTCACCATAACCAAGCAGTCTAACACACTCCAGATCAGACACTGGTTTGTTCCTACAAGGCTGGGATGCACGTTCAAACCCTAATGGAGTACAGTACACACATGTAGGTTGGTAGATGTAATTCACACTGCTTAAACAATTTTTAGAATATATATATATATATATATATATATATATATATATATATACACACACACAGCTTAGTAGATTAAATTCATTTAATAATTGAAAAGCTGTCAAAACTGTTGCAGAGTAAGAGTAAGACAGTGGAATATGAGAGAGAGAGAGAGAGATAATATTAGTGGTAAATATACACATACATATGCAAAATATATAGATATATATATACATAGGTGCATACACATATATGTATATTTTTTTGAATAAAAATTCCGAGAGGATAGAATCCAGGTAGAACTCAATGTCTAGGACAGAGTAAGGATTTCCGGAGTTGTTTTTTCTGTTTTCTTTTTGAATTTGTAGGTCTGATGAATTGGATCGTATTTACGATTCCAATGGAATAAATTATGACCATGGAATATTAGTGCTTAAGCCTTATTATATATATATATATATATATATATATATATATATATATATATATATATATACACACACACACATGGGTGAATAATAATATCATGATCTATTATCGTAACTACTACAGAGTTGAATTCAATCCTTTCATCATATGTTAACCTTGGGCAAATCTTATTTTTGATGCCCACTGCAGGTAATCTATGGCATTGAAAAATATTAGTGTACATATGAAGAATCTAAAATTTAATTTTGCAATAAAAAAATATTTAAGATTAACAAGTTTTAAGCTACCTAGAAACTGAACATTCAAAGATACGGATCAAGGTACTTAAAATACTAGTAAAAGAAATAGGGTTTTATTTTCAAATTTTTTGCAAAGAGTTTTTCAGTTTTTTCCGTTTTTGGTGAGTTGTAAACTTAACTTTTGTTTTACTTTTTTTTTTATTTGAATAATTTATGTTATTGTTACCAAATATTTTGGGTTTTTTCTTAGTTAATAATACTAAAATGCAGAAGAAACATCAAAAGAGAGAATAAACTGTTACTGTTTATTTAAAATGTGGTATAATTTAACCATTAAATTACAATGGAACCAGTAATTTTTTTTTTTTAGAAGGGTCGAAATATTGTTTTATAAATTTAACTGAAAATAACAGAAAGCAAGATTAAAATTCATCTATTCATTCCAATTGTAGTTGCATATAGAAAATGTATTCAGTAGGAAAATCAAAGAGTCATCAAAACAAAAAACAATGGGACATTAATAAAATATATCATTTGATTTTATCATGTGATAATATAGGGCACAATCGATCTTCTTTAAGTTTAAAAATGTAATTTTTTTCAATACTTTCCCAAAGGGATTTAGAAATAGAAAAAAATTAAATGAGAGTGAAAATTCTCTACAGAACCTTTTTAAAACTAAGAATCTGAATGAAATACACTGCAAACAATCAGCCAATCAGCATTAATGCCAAATAGAAAAAAATAATTTCAGAAGTTAAATTTTCAAGTTTTCGTAGGTTTACCTGTAAAATTTATTTCTTGAACAATCTTATAATCTTCATATATAAAGTTATTTTTTTTTCAAACCAAACTCCAACCGAAATGTATGTCTAAGTAAGTAGTAGTAGTAACAAAAATTGTTTTCAGTTAGAATTCAAAATATTTGTTCATTGTAAAAGAAAAAGAGTAAGGAAATTAACCAAATTTTAAGTAAAATAATTTCAAAATTGAAAAAAATGCATATTTCTTAAAGCAAACAGCAATTGATTTTTTTGTTCAATTCTTCCCTCTATCAGTGGTCATTTCGTGTTGTCTTTCTCTAAGGTTTCACAAAGACAGCTAAGGAAATGATCGCGACGTTTGCATGACAACAGGAAGTGAGCAGTGCAAACAGTTTTAGCTACTATGGTTCAACACTATGGGAATGACATTTTTTAAAAGAACTAACATTCTCAACAACAGACTTGAACTGATTTTTAATCCTGAAGAAAACTAAGTATTAAAGTAAAAAATTAGTTTGGCGATGTAACATGACAATGTACTTTTTTTTTTTTCATTACCTTGCAGAAACTAAAAACACATGCCTAAAAAAAAAAAAAAATCGTTTTTGATAATTCAGTTACAAATAATCTTAAGGTTCATAAAAATCCCATGTCCTATGTTGACATTTTAATGACGAGTAGCAATCTACTCAAAAGTCAAAAAGTAAACAATTCAACTAGAAAAATAACGGAAATTCAAATTAAAAGCTACCGCAATAGAAAATAGAATAAATTAAATTGCAACTCCAAAAGAAAAAAGTAATGCTTTTTTAACTTTCTGCTCACTGCATTGTACTTCACAACTGTTTTTTATGCAGATCTAATAATAAGTGAACAAAACAAAATTCCATTTCTGCTTTAATTTCATTTACTTCAACTCAGCAATATGCCGACAGCATTAGGAACTCCCTCTATTTGGAAGACACTTAGTTACTTAATAATAAAAAAATAAATGAATTTCAGTATTTAAAAAAAAAAAAAAAAAACTACAATTTTATTAAACAACACTAACAACAACAGTGACTGAAAAAAACTAAAAGTTATTAAAGAAGATGACTTAGAAAATATTTTCTTTCAGAAATAACGTAATAAAAAAAATAGCATTCATCCTGGTGAAAACTGAACTTTCTCTTGCAAGTGTAGCTAATAACAACAGTAAATTGTATCAATTTAGCAGGAATTGTTCTCTGTTCACAGAGGAAGTTATGGAAAAGCAGGAAGTGTGAATGAGGGTGGGTAAAACTGAAAGAATTAAAAACGTTACTTGTGTCATGTTTTGTTGGTTTAAAAAGGCTTCCAAATTTCAACACTTGGAAGGCCTGGTTCTTGAATTGATTCTATATAATTGCTACTAAATTATTGTCCCCTTGATTCATACTTAAGATTTAATGTTTTTCGGCAATTTGCCAATTAGCTATTGATTTTTTATTGATTAATTTTAAAAGTGAATTTGTTTAAAGTTGAATTAAAAGAAATTCTCAGCTGAATTTACTTAATTAAAAGTAAATTTTAAAATGTTTAATAAATAAAAAGGGCACTACTTCCAAAAATGTTCTCCTTTATTTTTTTAGATTTCAAATCTGTTGGAACTTCAGAAATAAGTTCTTGAAACAAACAATATTAAATGTTAGTTCAATCATAGACTTAAACACTAGTAATGTTGCTTACATACGTTCTTTTTTGGAGGAGGGGGAATACTTTATTATTGGAAATGAATTTGAAGAGCTAAAAGATGAACTGAATTATGTATTGAAAATAAATGAAGGAACGGCCCAATTTAAGAACTTGGCATCATCACCTTTATAGACAAACAACATGAACTGAAGATATCCATCAAGCAGGGAGACTAGACAAATAAAAAGTAACAGGATCCTGTTATGCATCTTTTAAAATACTTTAAAAACAGATCAAATCGAATTAAGAGAGTTCTCTGTATCATAAAACAATTTTTAAAGCTATAATAAAAAATAGATCAACAAAGTTCTCTTCACCATTTTTACGAAGGCAAAATAATACTGACGAAGACTAAAAAAGAAATACGGCGAATAAATGGTAGATGATACAGTACTCATAAATCTGAGATGTCTAATTTCTTTATTCTTTAAAAATAAAATTATTTTAGTCACTCTTGTCTTGTATAATTGAGATACTGAATGTGAATCACTGAACAGTACTAACTAAAAAGCTTCTCTTCTGCTACTACTACACAATACACATCGACCATCACGGTCGCAGAAAACATAAATTAGGAAGCAAATAATTAAAGATGAAGATGTCCACTAAGCAACTACTAAAGCAAGATGCCTGACGATGGCTCAGTCTTTAAAAAAGTATTTAGAAAGAAGAAAAAGTATAAAGGCAAGAGGCGCCTTCACTCTCTCGTTCACAAAACACATAAAAAGAAAAGATGAAGAAAAAATAATTGCCTAGACTTTTTTTTTTTTTTTTACATTGCTTACTGGGACATAATTTGTTACCTTTCATCTTTTCTTTTATAATCAATTACACAAAAAAAACCATAAATGTTTTATCGTAGTCAGAGAAATTCTTTGAAACATTCCGCTTCGATGAAGCGTTCGCGCCCCCCCTCCTCTTTTAGCAGTCAAAAATTTAAAACAGAATAAAAATTATGGTCAATCATTTTCGTGATCAACTCTAAAATTAAGTCTACTACCCAATAGAAGTGGTACGTATTTGTGTAGTTTGATAAAGATTTGACGAAAAAAAAGAATTAGAAAAAGTTTTAATTCGTAACAATAACAAAAATAATTTTGAGGTGAATAATATTTCATACGATTTCAATAAAAAAATTTTTTTCGCGGCATTTTTCACTATTAATAAGTAAAATTAAAATGTGCAACTAGACGAAATACTGCATAAAAAGGAGGATGCTATCCACTGGGATGAATAGATAAAAAAATCGTGAAATATACGCGTGCAGTTAAAGAAAACGATGTTCACACACACGACACTCTTTAACATCGACATCACAAGACAACTATTCTTACTAAAATGATTGCATTTATTTAACTAAATTAGATGAAATAATTTTATGTATCCTCTTGAAGATTTACAGTTTTTTACCTGTCTTCTTGAATTGTACAGCAACAAAAAAATTAATGGATCTTTTTCAATCAAACCATCTCCAAAAATTCCCCACAAACCTATTTTTTGCCTTTAAGAAATATCAAAAGCATAAGAGGGAATACAAAAAATTAAAAATCCATAAAACTTCATTAATTAGCTCATCATCTATTCTTTCTTATTAACCTAAAGTAAACACAATCAATAAATAACTTAAAATACATATTTAATATTCAATAAAGTCAACATTCGTAGTTTGTAAAACCAGAAATTTTACTTCTTCAGAAGCAGTCAATTATTCAAGTTAAATACAATCTTGACATGGTGAAGAAAAAGATAAAATAATCCGATTACACAGGAGTCGTTTACACGGGATTCTAACCAAGATATCAATTTATTTTTTCTCAAAACAAAAAAGTAAAAAATCTGATAATACTCCATTGTCATCGCCCACAAAAAAAAAAACATATATAATTCATTTTTTTTAAATTTTAAATATTTTATTGTCATATACAATAAATTGGCAATCAAGAATAAGATACCAGGTTAAATTCTGAGTGCGTGAAAAAAAAAAAAAAAAAGACTTAAGTTGGAAAAAAAAAAAAAGTGAGCATAATGATTGTCGTAGCGGTGAAAATATAATTTATTGTTGAGTTAAACACGAAAATGAAGCAAAAATAGTAATAAAACAGTAATCACGGTAAAATGCATAGAAACGATTGCTATCGGAAACAAATTTTACTATTTGTAAATAATGATCAAAGATGAAATCGACATGAAAACGAGATGACTTGTAATGTAAATGATGAAAGCCGATTCATCATAACTACAAATTTTTACTTTCGAAATTATAAATCTTACTTAAAAAAAATTAATTAAAATATCAGCAGATGAAGATTCGTAATGAAGACAAACAGAACAAGGCAAAATTGTAGACAGAAAAAAAGAAATGAATGCTTCCCCTACTTTGTGGCTACTAACTAAAAAGCAAGGGGCACGATGACGAAGGAAGAGGCAACATTATTACACCCTAATTAAAATATAATCTCCACATGCGAAATTTCACTCTACACAACCCAAATATTGCAACATTTCTCCAAATAGAAATAAATCTATTCTTTGCAGATAATTCTGTATTATGAACACTAGTTTTTAACACAAAAAGTATTTTTTAAATCAATTGGAGAGCTTCAGCCATGATGCCCGGTTTGGTCTGTTGGTAGTAGTAACAGTAGTAATCACATTGTCTGTTAGTCTCTGATTTTTGGGAAGAATTTTTAAAAAAAGGCTTTTATTTACCTGGTTTGTAATAATGGGCCACCTCACTATCACTGATGTTTTCTTCGGCTTGCTCACACGAGCTCATGGCTCACACTTCCATGTTCTATCAGGAAAACTTTAACTCCTTGTACATCCCTGTAGTAGTAGTCCGTAAGTACAGTCCACTGTCAGCCATTATTAACACGATAAGATTTCGGCTCTCTTCGGTATCTTCCGTAAAGTCTGTTCAAGACGCAAGATCTGAGATCAAGCCTTGTCATCAGTACTTAAATGGGGAGGGGGCACAACAAATTTAAAAATAAAAACTATAATTATGTCATGTTGTACATATTAAACATCGGAAAACATAAGCATTGGTAACATAAATTTACTTTGACCAATTAAACAATAGATTATTATGACTATACATACAGTTTCGCTTTATCGACTCCAACAATAAATGAGTTTTTTTAGTTTATCTTTTCCTACGGGTGACCAAAATTACAACAAGCAAATATGCTTTTTCTTTCATTATCCATAAATACTGAAGGGATGTGTAAGCTAAGCATGTGTACAAAAACGTCCGTGCATTTAAAACAAGAGTTCTTGCTTCTTTACTCACAATGCCTTCAAATAAAAATATGTAATGTATGCAGTAATGTACATCAGTCATAATAATGTATGCGTGTTTACGTGATGTGTGAAAAAGTCGTGAGTCAAGTAATTTAAATAAATTTCAACATGCATATTATGCAGACCTTTTGTACACCTGCATCCCCTTGGCCTTGTGCATAAAGGGAAATGTTGATTTCATAAGAATATTGTTATAAAAATGTTATTGTTTTCAAAAGTGTGATGCATGACAGAAGTTTTTTTGTTGTTAAAATTTTTTTTAACTTTTATTTTATAATATTTTTTTAATTAATACAACCAAAAGAAATTATTCACCATAATTTAAATTTATTTTAGTAATTTTAATTTTTATTGAACTATAGTTTTAAAAGTAAAATAATAGTTTTTTTTTTTTTTGTTTTTTACTTTTAGTTTTACAGACTGTTAGTGTTACAATAGTCTTCATAAAAATCTTGCTTCCTAATTCTTATTAATTTTCTACAAGTATAGTTAAGAAAATATTTTATTTTTAATTAATAGTCAAAATTAGAACCGTGCCAAGAGATTTTAAGTTTTTTACGTTTTTGGTAAGTTGTAAAAAACTTTTGTTTTACATTTTTTTTTTTGTTTGAATAATTTATGTTATTGTTACCAAAATATTTTGGGTTTTTTCTTTCTTTCTTTTTTAGCGACTTGCTTCAGCAATTAGAAAAAGATGAAAATAATGAGTTTTGGCCTAAAAAGTAAATAATAATTAATGTCTTTGTTATTCAATCAAGAGGCAACTTGTCAAACAGAACAAAATCTTTGCAAAACTAAAAAAAAACACTACTAGTCAGTGTAAGTACCATAGTGAAATTGTATCACTAAAAAGAGAAATGACTGCAGGAAGAGGAACCGCCTCTATTCGTTTCTCCCTTTCGTTTCTTCTCCCTCTCTTTCACCATCTCTTCTTTATCATCGATTTTCTTTCTTTCTTTTCAAGTTTTCTTTTATTTCTCATTACGAGAAAAAGGTTGAAAGTTAATTATTTTCTTTGTCTTCTATTGTTGCATAGCTTAATTCACGAAGTGAATAACGGCAAATGGCCGACGAAGTATTTGTCTGCCGATTCTAACAAAATTCTGCGCCCATGTCTCTATTAGACAAAGTCGCAGCACATGCAGCGTTAAATGTCTGTACATTCTTTTTAGCGACTCTTCCCGCTTCTGCCGCACACGCGTATATGTGTAAAAATGACTTGCCTATTACACCTGTTCACGCATTTGTTCGAGGATGGGTAATTTTTTTTACCTGGTTTCACATAAAAATCTCATTTAAAATTTCGCAGCAGCATTTTCTGCTTGTTTTTTTTTTTTTTTTTTTTTTTTAGATTATAATGAATTGAAAATAAGAAATCACATTAAAAAAAAATAGTTTTCTTTTTACTACACTACCGTCATAAAATCTGACAAATGTTCACAAATGACAAACAACAGAAAAGTAATAGACATTTTTGGATTTTTGTGGGCTCATAAAAATCTCCCGCATTGTTCTACCTTAAAAAAATTACACGAATAAAAATGTTATATTGTTATCATATTTAATTATTCACCTTGTAACGCACAACTTATATTTTTATTTTAAACTGTCGTTGTTGTTTTTAGGAATTTTTTATTCATCATATGCGGTTCCTTATCCTACTCTCCGTCTTTATGTGGTCATCCGTGTTTTCTGTTTTGCCTTCAGTCCTTCACCTGTGACATTTAAACAAACTATCACTTGTCACCTTTAGTTACAAACAACTTGAATTAATTCTACACTTACAACTCATTGTTCCTTTGATATAGTTTTTACTTTTTAAGTTAAACCAGATATCTCAAATTCAAGAAAAAGATTATTTTAAAATAATAATAATACTCTTAAAAAAACCATTACCATTTTACCAGGATGTTACTAAAATTAGTCTGACTTACTGATGAAAGCCAGTGAATCTGTATGGAAGCCGAAACGTCATATGTACATTTTGTCAGCAAAGAGAAGAGAACTTTTCTTACAGAACGACAAAGCTGTCGTTCCGTTCTTAGAAGTAGTTTTGACTTGAAATGGAAATGCTTAGGATTATAGATCAATTCAAAAGCATTCATTTTCATGTAAATTTTATTTACTATTAAGTTAAAAAAAAAAACGTACGTTTTAATTCACGTCTGACGTTATCCACAACTTTGCTGCTTCAACTCTTAGACTATGCAAGAAATAATTTTTCTCATTATGTCGCCGGTTAATGGTGGATTTTTTGTTTATTTGTTTTTTTTACTATGCCTCATATTAAAAATTCACAGTTAAAAACTTCTTCTTTTTTTTTTGCTGTAGTAATAGTTTTTAATTAAAAAAACCAAAGAAATACGTTAATTATTTTCATAATCAAAGACGACAATGCATTTATTTACAATATGGTCAGGTCAGATATTGGATGAGAAATTAACAAATAAAAAAAATGAATATGCTCCTCAGTCACATGGCAATTGTAGCATTTTTACTGTTTGACTGACTACTAGTAGTGACTATTATTGAGTACAGTTCTATTACCAGATCACCTTTTTTAACATTTTTTTCCATGTTTATAAGAAATCTCGTAATTGTCAATGATTTAATTAAAAATTGTTTAACATCACCGAAATTAATACAACGAAAAACAACACTTTCTTCTCAAGAAAAGTAAAAAAAAATTGTCATTTTTCTTTTTTGTTTTCTTGTGTTTTTTGTTTATTTGTTTTTTTTTTAAAACCACATGTTTTCATTAAAAACAAAAAAATTACACTTCATTTTTGTTTTTAAATGCAAAAAAAAAATCCAAAGCTTGTATTTAAAAAGCATAATCCTGTAATTTTTAAAGGAATCTACAAGAAACCACAACCGATCCTACTTTAAGGGTCGTACTTCCCCACCACGAGCGGGGTAGCTTGCTCAAGACCCAGGGTGCCATTCCCCAGACTACCTGTCCTTCGGGAGCGGGCTAGGATCATTATCCGGCTTATAGCGGCTTTCCACATTTAACCTCGACCTTGTGTCACATTCTACATTGTGACGTGGGCTCGCGAATAAAAATACCGACTAGAAACCACAAATACTAATAATGCAATAAAAGTTGCATATATTAACTGAAATGGCTATTGCAAAGAGAGCTATTTGCCAATTATGTAATAACAGATGCAAAACTTCCTTCTAGGCAATTGTATCACAAAAGCTGTCACATGAGCTGCATAACTAGCAATTGTTATGAAGATCATACATGATGGTTATGTAATTTCAGAATCTTTTTGACAATTATTGTATTATAAAAAAATTTTTATATCTCATCAGTACCACAGATGTTTCAAATAAACTAACCACAAGTGGTATGCCTCTTGTATTGTTTCAAAATGATTTTTCTTTTAGATGACAATGATTTTTAGCAATCCTTTAGTAATAACAAATAATGGGGCATACAGAAAAAAGTGACAGCTGATTATAAATTGTTAGAAATAGTTTGAGAAACTTACATAGTAACAACAGACTCATGGTAGATTAGTTGACCTGTATCTGAAATCATCATAATATAGTGAAAATTATCTGTGTTCAATTGGTCACAACAGTTCCTACTATTTCTTATGGCAATTTCATAATCTTAAATTGATTCAATGGGAAAAGGATATTATTTATTATTAACAACATGCAAATTGTCAATGTATAGAAATGAATAAAAAATATACTTACATTGTAAATGAATCAAGCATTGTACATTCAAAGACAGAGAATGAGTTTTACATTTTAAATAGTTTACTAAATAGGTACACTGATTGGTTTCTCATAAAAAGATAGTATATCACTTCTGTAAAATTACTTAAGCTTTGATCACTGAGGCAATGGATTTTTTTATTTTGTTTTTTTTTACCTCATGCCATTAAAAGATTTTTGATTTCCCCTCCCCACCAAATTCTCCACATCAACCAAAGAACTATATTATAAGCAGTGTATTGATATAAAAATACTTGTTATACATTTCCCAAGATTTTTTAGTCATTTGCAATCATTTAGCAACATGTATTTTGACAAGTAAATTTTCTACAATTTACAAACTATAGCTATGCCTAAATACAAGCCTACTAAAAATACTGTAATTCTTCATGTTTTTTTTAAATGATTTCTCTCCAAGCAAGGCAATAAAGAATATAAAAAAAAGAAAACATTAGTAAGGAGAAAGAACAATAAAAGAACAAAGTTGGCTAGAAAAGAGTTCTACAAGCAAGAAGTGCAAGAGAAGCTGTTAGCATAGAACTTATCTAACCATTTCAACTGTAAAACCTTGACACCAGTCTGGTATTGTGCTTAAATACATAAAGTCTAGATACTAAAGAGGAAACTTCATCAGACCAATTACTAAAAAAATATATATAAAAAGACAAGGAAAATATTACAGTAATGGGAAAGTAATAACTATATAGATATATGATTGACAAATGTCATACATGTGGTTGTGTATATTTTGATAAATGTAAGAAACTACAAATAGAAATATTGTTGGTATATATTGGAATGAAACAAAAGTTTGTAGCATTTTTCAATAGATGGCATTTGAACATGAGATTTTGTTTCATATGTAACTGAAATTTCTGACATATATAATATTCTGAAAGGCAACATTTCAGTGTGACTTTCTATGTGGGATAATTTGTGCATGGATTGTGAATTTTAAATGTTTTTACTCTAAAACTGAAAATATAGAAAAATGAGGTGCACTTTCATCATTTGATGCTCTTTTATTTCCAGAAAAAGAAATAAGTGCTGTACAAACTGCTAAAAAATGTGCTGTAAACAGAGATGTTTTCATAGCTGAAAGTAGTTTGCAAATGGTTCACTAAGTGCAAAAGTGGAAATTTTGATTTAGAAGAGTGAAAATGTTCCAGCAAACCTGCAGTCATAGGTGATAACCAAATCAAAATGCTGATTAAAAATAAACCAAGTCACTCAACACAGGACATCACAGCGATATTCCAAATATCTTATATGAGTATTGTAAGGCATTTGAAAATGCTTGGTTATGTGAATTATTACAATGTTTGGTGCTTCATGATTTAACAGAAAAAATATGAACTACATTTCCATCAGCAATTCTCTGTTCAAACACAACAAAATTTACCCATTTTTGAAAAAAGTGATGATAGGCAATAAAAACGGGTTGTTTACAACAATGTGGAGGGAAAAAGGTTCTAGGGAACATGAAATATGCTACTTCTAATCACTCCAAAAGCTTGTTTGTATACAATGAAAATGATGATGTGTATCAATCTTCACTAAACAAATACCAAATTTCTGAGTATAATTTTGTAATGTTCTGATAAAAATAAAATAAATTTTAAGAGCATTGATATTTGATAACACTGATGACCTCTCAATGAAATCTAATCAACTTAGTTAAAATTAAAAAAATAGAGTGGTAAGGTAGGATTTCTTGTTACATTTAAACATCATTGGTATTGATTATAAGTAGTTCTCAAAACAGTTTAAAGATGTGTATGTCATAAAAAACATCTACAAAGTTAAAAGGTTAGTACTAAACAAGCATGCAACCCTATCATGACTGACCTATCAGTAGCATACAGTTGAAAATCACTGAATAACACAGAGTATATAAGCAATTTAATTCAAATTCATCTCCTTAGAGACATGTTATTAATGATGAATTTCATAAAAGTTTTTAAATTTCAGCAGACAGTTTTCCCAGAAGAATGTTCCCAGTTATAATTTAATTCCTGATCAGAAGACAATTGCCATACAAGTAATCAAAATAATAATCAACTAAAAATAATTAGTCTAATATATATTTTACATTGTTTTTATTTAAATACAGCATTTTCTTGGCAGTTTTGATTAAGCTTGGGAATATTAGAAAAATAATCCATAACTTATTGATATACAATGATGTAGAATGAAATTTTCACACACTATTTTAACTGATGATTTCCCCAGCCTGCTCTGTATATGTGGTAAATAAAGTGTAAACAACTATGAAAATTATAATATTCTACAATGCAGAGCAAACAAGTGGACAGAATAAATTGGCTGAATAATTAGAGATCTGCTGTGAAATTCTTCATAGTTGATAAAAATATTATTATAAAATTTATTTTGCAGATAATATTTTAAAACTGTTAGTAGAATTCTGTAGTCTACAATTAAATCTTTTCTAGAGGTAACAGTAAATATTTACTGTCATGTCTAAAATTTTAAGTAAATTTCTTAAGAGAAAAGCTGGAATGACCTTCAAGATATACAGCTAACATCTCAAGATGCAGTTAACAAACACTTCACAGCTAATACCACAAGATTTATGATATACAACTAACATATAAAATATATACTGCTTTTATCTCAAGATATGCAACTAACAAACACTTCAATATATGCAGAACAATCACTTCAAGATGTACAACTAACAAATACCACAAGATCTGCAACTAACAAACACTTCAAATTATGCAATTAACAAACACCTACCAAAGGTATGTTGTTATGCCTTTCCACTCAGACTGGTACACTCATCTTGTTTATATTCACTACATTATGACAGATGTACTCTCTAGTCTTCCTAAGGTGTCTGTTGTCATACTCAGTAACTTTCTCAGAATTTTGAATTGAACCATTCATTCAATCAATGGGGATAGATTGTTCTCATTCCACTTTCCATCTTTAGAGGAAATGACTTCTATCAGTTCATACTCACCAGTCATATTCACCATTGTCTCACTTGTCTGTTTCTTCCACTGAACCAGAGCATGAGATTTTTCAGCACTGTCTGACCAAAAGTTTCAGCTTATAACTGCCAGGGAAGTAAATATGTTTCAACCAATGCTTTAATCCAGTGGTGTCATTTTGGTGGCAGAATTTATTAGTGTCCTTACTCAGATGGTGAAATGTTATGAGTTTCCTTTCTTAATCATAGGCCCCCATATAGTATTCATCTCTATACTAAGTCAATTGAGAGGAGGTTCTGTGCTGATAATTTCAGTTGTCTTATCCTCCAGTATTATTCTCTGTCTATTATCTTGACTTCATTTCACAGTGGTTGATGACTACTCTTTTCTCTCTATATACAAGATGCAATGGATGAATTGTCATATAAATTACGTAAAAATTAAAATGACACTAACATCTCATTTTAACAGATATATTTACCAAAAATATCTTTAAATACTAAAGAGTAACTTTATTCAATAAAATTGCCATTGGCTTCAAGCACAGCCTCCAGATGACTTCAAAATCTGCAACTCTTCTGGATAGTTTCCTTGTTTAATTTGCTGCCATAATCTTTGCCTTCAGTTCATCTTTGCTGTTACAAGGAGTTTTGTTGGTCTCTCATTCAACTGTGCTGCACACATAATAATCAAAGGGTTGCAGTCTGGGGAGTTGTGACCAGATGAAAGGGGTAATATAGCTGCAGAAATTGTATGACAGCTATAACTGGGTTCTCCTGTTTGTGTGGCATGGTGTAGAGTCCTGTTACCAAACATAGGATCTTCCAGCAGCCACCCTCTTGATCCAGGGCAGCATTACCTCCTCAAGGCATTTGATGTAGGCCTCAGATTCAACACAGAGGCCTACAATGCTGGATCAAAAACAGGAGAACCCAGGCCTTCATGTTGAGTTCAGGAGTTCTTTTTTATCAGAATGATCAGAGTGAGTTTCCCCACCTGCTGTACCTTTGTAATCACCATTAGACTCATCCAACTCTTTCCAAATCCTCTGCGCTGTCCTCAGATTGACACCCAAACACTCTGGAATGTTCATGTTGGAGCTTCTGGCATGAATGCCAAGCAGTACAGAATGCTTTTTTGAAATTTTTGGCAGGGTGAATTGCATCATGGTGTTCTTTTTCTCACAGATGGTGCCCTACTGAACCTACTATACTGTGCAATCAACAAAATTAAAAACAATGCGCATGCACAAAATTAAAAATATAAAATGGCAACAATTTACTCATCGTGCCCTGTATGATCTGCCATACCTGATTTTAATGTCTCTGATCTCCAGTGTTTCAATGTAGTTCTACTTTGTATTACTTGCCACAACTGCATAGGATGAAATACACAGAGTTATGTTGGTTATGTTTTCTTCTAAATAGGGTTTCATTCAGGAGTTATATATCTCTGAATAGTTGATCTATTTTTGAATACTGTGTTTATGTTGTATGAGGTACAGATCTTCTCTTTTCATAAGTAGCCTTTATGTATGGTAGGCAGACCATGGTAGATGTTTATTGTTGTCCCCGACTCTTCTATCCCTGTTTGTGGAAGTTGATGTTTGCAAGATAAATTTTATTTTGACGGGTGTTTCAAATGCTGATCATCTGTTGGCATGTGTGTCTGGAATGTCACATGAGTTTCACTCTCTGTTGTAGGCAGTAAATTATCACTTTCTTCACTCTGTATGGATGGTGGGAATTGAAGTTCAGGTATTGTCCTGTGAATATTGGCTCATGATATATGGATATCATGAACTCATACTTTGTGTCATTTATTAGAACAAGGTTGATTTTCTGCTTCTTTTCTCATTGTTAACTGTATGAAAGATCTTATTTAATTCATATAGTCCAACAATATTTTCATATCTTCCTATTGGGATCTGAATGTGAAGGTATCATCTACATATCTAAAATATATTGTTGGCTTTAGGAGTGATGCTTCTTTAGCTGTTCCCTCAAAGTATTTCATGGGTGTGTTTGCCATTACTGGAGATAATAGTGATTTCTTACAGTTGTGGCCTTGTTAGGGCCAGAAATAAAAACACAAAGAGAGAGCCTGAGTTAAACAAATATATTAACAGAAACAGTAATACAAACATATACAAACGAGAGTGTTACAGCAAGAATGTTCAGTCTGACTGTCAGAGCTGACTGCTGGAAACTTCCCTCTCCAAAAGGTAGTACCTGCTCCTATTTATAGCTGGGAGAGTCCATGCATGTGTGGGTAAATTACCATAACACTTACCTAAGCCTTCTTCCTTTTTGGACTGAATAAAAGATTTGGTTAAAAATTTTGAGAAGGTTACTGAGTATGATGACAGACACCTGATGTATGTCAGAGAGTACATTGATCGAAATATTGTGAGTATAACAAACCAAGATGAGTATACCAGTCCAAATGGAAAGAAAAGACATAGTAATAATTCATTATCTAATAAATGTCTGACATGAAAAATATGCTGTTAATACCACAATATATGCAGCTAGTAAACACTTGAAGATGTGTATCTAACACCTCAAGATAGACAATAAAAATCAAAAGATATACTACCTACAAACGCCTTAAGATATACTGCTCAGAAACATCTCAAGATATGCAACTAACACTTAAATATATACAAATAGTAAACATCTCAAGATACACAGTGAACACAGCAGGCTGCTGGAAATATTTTTGTGTCTCACCTGATTGTTATATGGGATTTAGAATTTTGAAAATATAATTTTACATTCTCAGAGTATAGCAATTATTCTCTCTAAAGTTTTATTGATATTTATACCAATTGATATTTTAATCAATTATCTCCAAGTGACATGTCTTATGTATGCCATAAAATGGAAGCAAAAATAGTTCATATAATGAAAAGATAGTGGAAAATATCATGTAATGGTAATGGTGAAATAAACCATTTGCATACAGGAAAGATTCACATTGATTGACTGAATAGTTAGATCTTTTTCTTTAAATAGTTATTCAGGAAAATAGACTTCTCAAGTTCGCTAACTGCTATCAATTGTTTTTAGTATTGATGAGAGTTTCCTTCCAAACTGTTTGTTTAGGGTAATGTGAAAAGTTAACATTTTGATTATATCATTACTTTTCCTTTTAATGCTACCCATTTTTGTTGTTACTGTTGGAAGCTTATGAGTGTTATGTTTTTGTTATCTGGTAAAGTTCTTTGTGATTTTGTAGTGCTATTCTATAGAGTCTGATCAAAAAGAAGACAACCGTTAAAAGGATTCATTCAATTGAAGTCATTTTTAACCATTGATCTGAGAAAATGATGTTTAGATATTTCTGAGTGAGTTGTATGTTATGCCTGAGATATTAGAGACTAGATCTGATGAGGCTATTTAAGAGTATGACTTGAGTTGTCAGATTTATATTTTGGTTTTGTAGCATCTTACAGTGATAAGCAAAAGAAACCCTACTGTAACAACCAATCCTGTGTTCAATTTCCTATCTTTATGTAAAACTGGGATAAACCACTCTTTCTGATTTGTGTTTGTTGACCTGTTTCTCATCTTCATACTATAAAAATGCACTGGCATTTGGAAAATTATTTTCAATTTTATGTACATACTTTTGCTTTGTGTTTGATATTTGAGATACTAACATTGATGAAACCAAAAACAAATTTATATAGTAATTTGTTACACAGCTATCCTCAAATTGAATTTGTCAGATGACATTAAAAATTAGCTTGTCAACACCAAGATTTTTCTATATTAGCTGTTTTTATAATACAGTTCTGATCACAAATAGTTTTTTTCTTTTCTTTGCAGCAGATTTTCTGCTTTAAAAAGTCTAAAGTATAGAGTTAAAGTTTGACATTAACATTGACTACTGAGTATTAACAGTGCTGGATTTACCTATAGGCTTAGCAGGCAGTGTATAATATTTTTGACACTCTCATAGGCATTTCTTACACATGTTCTCATAACACAATGTAGACTCGTAACAACCTGTCAGTAATTTTTCTTATATTCCATTTCAGAATTATTCTGTCTTAAGCTGATAACTCAATGCTAACATTAATTTCATTATAGATTTTTTTTAATTGTAACATTCATGCTTTTTTCAATTACTGTATTTAACAGTAACATCTTATGTCCTTTAGAGGAACAATTGTCAACTGTAGAATTTTAAACACCTGTCATCATCCTTGGCTTTCTTCAAATTATTTAATTTAACACTCTTCCATTTTCCTCTACTTGTAAGAATGGAGGATTTGGAGGGACCTCACAAGTAAAATACCCTAAAGCCTCTCTTCATCTAAATCTGATCCTGAATTAATATCTACTAAATTTGGTAACTAAAGATTTCTTTTATGTGAATAATGACTATCAACTTTCATCTGCCCAATATCAGGGATTAAAACATAATTTGATGTTGATACTTCAGGACTTTGTTTTTTCACAAAAACAAGGTATAGAAAAATGGAAAATCCAACAATAGATAAGTTTTCTGACTCAGAATTTGAAATATTTTTTGAATACTGAAAAAAATATCCCTCATATTAAAAACTAAAATAATTTTAAAATTTAACTTTTTTAAACTGCCTTTCTCTTTTCTTCCTTTGTATAAAAGCTAATGTATAAAGATGAAAAAATCTTTCATATTTTTATAAATGGGCAATTAGTTCTATTTTATAGAGGAAAGCTGTCAAACTCAGATCTTCTTATAATTACTGAAGTCTTTTCTTTTAACATTTTCATAATACTGTCTGATTGACAAGTCAAAGTCGGAAGAAAACTCCTTAGGCCATTATTTCTATTTTCATTAAATGTAAAATGTGTCATAGTTTCAGAATCCAAAAATATCATTTCAAGACACTGCTGCCATTTCTTTCTTAGCTTTCATTAGCATTAGTTGCATCTTACATGCTACTGGCCCAAACAGAACAATTTTCAATATAAAAAGCAATCCAATTTTATGTAGTTAATTGAATCCGCAAGAATTTTTTATAGCAGAGGCTTAATGTTTTTTTTACTTGATTCTAACCATATTTCAGAATTTTGATAATCAAGTAGTCACTGATATTTTAATGAATTTACATTATCCTATTCAGCCACCTTAAAAATCACAGAAAGCTTTTTATACAAGAAAAAAAAAAGCAAGAATGCCCAGAATGTGAAGATTGTTTAATTTTATTTATAAATAAGTAAACACGGCTGGTTCTACTTTTTCCCCTAAAGATTTTATAAACAAATTGTTGTAAAAGTAAATAAATATGCTGATTATTTGTTTAATAGTTAATTTCTTTTAAAGATGTTAGCAAAAACTTTAACAAGATCCTAAGTATTCACTTCATGTGTTATTTTTTATACTAACAAAAATGTTTTATTTTTTTGTTTTTTATTATGATCAATCTTATACTCCCTATTAATTTTGTATAATTAAAGGTGAGGAAGAATTTCTTGGATATTTTATAGCCATTAAAGTCTTCAAAGCAATAAATGCATTTCATTTTGAATAAATATACACAATTTATATATATTGACACTTTTCAAATTTTACAGTGACAATTTCTTCACTAAGTTGTAAATTTGCTAAGAATATTTTATTTATTAATATCTAAGATTCATACAGTAAATAGTAAATAATTAAAATAAAAATATTCTTGTTATCCAAAAATATGAGGTTTGGTATGATGAATATGCTGCATGTGCTTTCTGGTTAAATTGAAATAATGAACATAATCGGCAATAAAGTTTTTGTGACTATGTGTATTTTAGAGTAAATTGAGTGTGCTGATTCTGAATCCATACTTAGTATTATTCTAATGTCAGGATATTGTGCTACACATATGAACATGATTGGAAAGACTTTGTCATAATTAGGCTGGGCAACAAAAAATCTTTTTTCTATACTGAAAATGATGCTATACCAGATGAAACTGATTCAAAATCTATACTTGGAATTGTCCTAGCACATTAGAGTTTTCAGATATGTGCATAGCATATTTATATTCTAGGTAAATATTATATTAATAATATATTAGCATCTACTTGAATTGATGGCATGGGATGCATTCATGTTTATTGTACAAAACTGTCTTCAGTTTCATAAAGCTGAAAACTATGCTGATTTAATATAATAAATGATATGCTAACCGTGTATCAAAAATAGGATGCTAGATGTTTTTTGAAATGCATTTCTCATATTCTCATCTAGATCTTTTTCCAGGATATATCTGAAATGGAATCAAAGTATCAAGTCTGGTTCATTCCAGCCATTCTGGGTGTTTATTGCAGGAAGCCAGTCCAATACACAAGAGTAAGTGCAAGTGTCTCAAATATTTTTGAAGATGTCAAAAGAATTTTATATGTATTACTATCATCAAAATTCTTAATCATAGATATACTATTTATTATTATAATATTTAACAATATTATACTATATACAGTACTAATATACTATGTAGATATCTAAAAAAAAATGATGTGGTAGTCCAATTTTGAGTATAGATTCAAGATCAGTAGACTTGATTTTGTTCAGCACAGCATCAGCTGTCTGGATAGCAGACAATGTTTTTCTTTTTTTTGATCAGTGATATGAAGTTAAAGATAGATGATTCTGGATTATATGTAAAGTGATAAGAGAAAAAAAAGGTTTCATGTGATTTTACCAAGAGCAATCAAAGTGTACACTATAAAACCATAAAATATTAAGTTGGCTATTAGTTTTTTTTTTATTATTTGTATGTATGCTTGATTTTATATACTTTTTACAACTTTTTCTTATTCAAGTATCCATATGTTAAATTTGACCTAAAATATTGCTTTATAGCAGGTTTAACTAATACTTAAAATTTTCTTTATATCACCATTTAATCTTCATTTGGGTTCAATGATGTAGGTCATTCAATCAATTAATTTCATTATTAGTGCAGTTCTTTGCCTAGTGCAATATTTTTGAAATGGCACTTAAAAGTGATTAAAAATCTGAGCAACAAGAGAATGTACCAGACTGAAATTTCCTTCTTCATTTTATTTGCTTAAGGATAAAAGTGTTGACAAAGGCAGAAACATCTGTACTATTTTTAATACAGTAAACAAATATAATATAGTAGAGGTATCATCAGAACACTCAATGATATTCATTTTTACATACAATTTTATTTGTTTGGTTGGTAATGATTATAATGCATCAACTTTTGTTGGATTATTTAATGTCAAATTTCCTATAGGGCTCACAGTGAAGATCAAACTCACTCACAATGGTCAACTGGACTAGCTTTGTTAACCTTATACCAAGGCATCTGTATAAACTTTTACTCAAAAAATAATACAAGGAAAATTTAATAGGAAAGAATAGAAAATTATTTGCTGTTTGATTACCTATACAAAATATAATCCATTATATACACTTTGTAAACTTTGACATTCACAATATAATTACTCCTTTGTTAAAAGCATCTTATATTTCTTTTGACTTTGTTTTACAATGATGTTCACCCTGCAAAAGGCTTGGGAGCCATTCGAAGTAGATTACTTTAGAGTAAGAGGCACAGTTTTTGTGAATATGTGGGGAAGATAACAGTTAAAGCTAGACTTGAACAGGTTAAAATTGTAGTGATCAAGCATCCTTTTGGGAGTCAGTTCCATAAAGCAGCAGTTTGTGGGAAGAAGCTGCTTGAGTGAAACTTGCTTCTCACTAATAGAATACAAAGAGAATTAGAGTTGTCCACTATAATGTGTGTAGCATGACAGGTCTTAGCTGTGAAGATTACAACTGGTGAAACTAAGGAACATTTTCATCTGAACACTCTCCATGGAAATAGCAATAGAGCAATGAGAGGGTTACTTTAAAAGAAAAATAATTAGTCTATTTTAGAATTTATACCTATAACACATAAGTAGCATTTGTTTGTATGATAACAAATTAACATTGTACTTGGCATATTTATTATGATTAATTGACTCTTTTGATTACAAAGTGCTCTTTTTATATATTCAACTCATTTATATATATAATATATCCTATTTTAAAGTTATTATTACTCCATATCAGTAGGTGCCATAAGCAATCTACATTAAATCTCTGCTATGAATATTGCAGTATTTTCTTTATTGTACATGTTAATACAAAAAAAGTATTCTTTTTTCTTTCTCTGTAAATAATTACATAACCAGTTAATTTTTATATCACTCTGTTAAATCAAAACTTTTTTTATCTTTAGTTTTTTTTTTTTACTTATATTTAAAATTCTGTTAAGCCACTCCAGATGCTGTTCGCAAAAAGGACTGAATGTTTGACCAAAGAGGGTGCTACTATTATCTCACAAGATAAATGGATGCCTACTATTTAAAAGTCAAGTACCTTTTTTCTTTTAACTGATATTAAAATTATGATCAAATTACTAATATGTTATGCAGAAGGAGCTGAGCCAGGAAGCATCCTACAGTGCCCAGTTTCTATAAGCAATTACCAAACAATGTCAAAACAAAGTAGTATTGAAATGAATAAAGCTGCCACCTGGTAATAACAAGGAAGAATGGCAAAGGCTTGTTGATGATGTCAATAACATTGAGGAGATGCTGAAAATTACCTAAAAACTTTAACAAATGGTCACTTTTGATTTTCCCTACAAAAAAAAAGTAAAATAGCAGAGAAAGTCAGCAACATTAAATAGGTAGAAAGAGACTGCAGTAATGGTAAACCTAATTATCATTAGCTAAAAAGCAAAGAACCAAATGAATCAAACCAATAAAAATCTCAGCCCAATGCTCAGGGATTCATTACAGTGAACAGGAAGCTGGTTAGGAGGTGATCACTTCTAGTTGGGTCATCTGGGTAAAGGGGGTTTATGTTTTTAGAGACAGGTCTCTACATAAAAAAACCCAATTGCACCAGGAATAAACATCACTGATGAAGCTTCCCAGTGCTCTACAAGGGTGTTTGGATTATGATTGAATTCTATTTTTGTTTTATTAGTGATTATCTATTTTCACATGTTCTTCACGAAAGTGATATTGGTTTTCCTTCTGAGTAAACTACTTTTTCTTTTGATGAGTGTGGCATTTTTTAGATCCAAATTGTGGTCAAATTTATTTCTGTGTATTCTGTGTTATTATAAATAACAATTTAACAAATGCACTAATCATACACAGAACTAAATTTGACCACAATTTGGATCTAAAAAATGCCAAACTCATCAAAAGAGAAAGTAATTTACTCAGAAGGAAAATCCTCGAGACTGCTGTCATTGAATATTATCAAAATATCAATCTACGCCCCATATTTTTTCCAATCTTACCTTTCCTGAAGGAATTAGTACTTTTCCAAGCCAACATACACAACAAATGTGTTGAAAAATCAAAGGAAAACAGGTGAATCCATCATTTCAACTTTTGGAGATGTATAATACATATGTCCGTCTCATATTTCAATACAAAGAATATATTTAAAAAAAAATGGTGAGTGCATTTCAGTTAACCTGATAAATATTTATGAGTGTCTTTAAATTTAAAAATTCCCTTTCAAAGATGCTACATGCCTAGACATTTCAGTTAACCTGTTGAATATTTATGAGTGTCTTTAAATTTTAAAAATTTCCTTTCAATGATGTTATATGATGTAATCTAGAATCTAGCACCTAAACTTTTCAGTTAACCTGATGAATATTTATGAGCATTCTTAAATTTAAAAATTTTGAGTAACTGTCAAATATATACATGTTACAAAATAAAATCATCACATTTGCCTTGATAAAGTCGGTCAGATGACAAAAGACGTCAGCCAAAACTAAGTATAGTTTTCCTCTTATCTTTTCATTTTGTCTCTTCTACAAATATACTCCATTTGAGGATATTTAAACACACACACATATATATTTATGCTAGTCAAGGTACCTCTTGTTGCTTGAGTGTACATGGCTGCAATTGTATAAGTGCACACCCTTGTATATCTGCACCCCTATCTAGAAGTGTCTGTTTGCATCCCTGCTTGCATGCATCATCCAGTGGTATACTAAACTACTCCCCTGCCTCATCTTTTTACACTATGTCCTTCACAATTGTTTGATTGTTCTTATTAAAGGAATTCCATCAATAAAACCTTCTTGTGTGGTCATTGCTCAGGGTTAAATTGTTTCAATGTTTTAGATATTCAGCAAATTTCCTATAGCGGTAATAACTTTCAAATAGTATAGCATTGTTCATGAATCTAATAATCAAACAAAAACAGGGATGAAGTGTCAGAGCTTGATTTAACTGCAAGTGCAAACACATGAATGCCCTCCCCTTCACATGTTTACTGTAAAGCTGGGGTTAATAAGAGGTTCTTCAGGAATTTTTCCCTTTTAATGCTTCAATAATCCTTCTCAAACAATCTTTGCATCAAAGGTTGTTTGAATGGAAATTTAGGGTGGAATCATATGAAGAAACTATTGTTTAAGTGACAAAAGCTGATTTTGAACCTAGTTTGTCACTGATTTCATCCACAACTGAAATAATTTAAAGTAAACATTCACACAAGACAATTTGCGTGTCATATGTAATTTACATGGCAAATTTGGAAAGCTTCAGATGAAAAACCAAAGAGTTATGGCTGAAAAACAGCCTTTTTGAACAGTTTTTTGTGGTTTTTCATAATATGCACAGAAGTGTGCAGGACTAAAACCATACTATCTTATTTCTTGCATGATGACAAATTTTTTGCTACATGTTTGAAGAAAATTGGATAAAAAATGAATAAGTTATTCAAGTTTTTGTTGTAAGTAGTATGAACAGTTGTTTTCAATTTTTTGTGTGAAGCCAACATTGCAGGAAAACTAACTAGCACTCTTCATAAACCTTATAACATGAGCTGATGTTTTGCATTAAGTGCAAAGAACATCAGTTCATCCAGTAAAGATTTTATTCACATGTAACTTTGCCTTGGTTTTTGCAAAAAGTTGTACCCACCTTTAGTTTTTTTTATTTTTCTGCCAAACCTAAGGTCAGGCCTGGAGATTGAAATGTTGGTCTTGATTGATTTCTAAATTTGCAATATGTATGCACAATTTCATCAAAATCAGTCAAGAAATGTGGACATACATAAATAACATACACAGACACACAGACATCTTCTGTTTTATATATATATATATATGTATATTCCAGAAGTTTAATAATTAATATGTTGTATTACATAAGTCATGTTAAAATAACTACTTGTGATTTTGGTAAGTTATCTTCAATATCTGAAGAGAATGATGACGATTTAGAATAAATCAAGTCATCATTCTCTTCAGATATTGATATTCTATCTATATATGAATTATGTATAAGGCTAAATTTGATTGCATTATACTTTCTGATAGATCAGTCATAGATAAGCTTTTTCGAGCAGTGGGTTGCATGACCTATGGCTCATCATAAGGTGGGCCGCATTACTAAAAAGTTTCAAAGTAATTTTTTTATAGTAGGTACCACTCCTAATTTCACTACAGAAGACCATGTGCATAAGAATGTACCTTAGAAATGGGGGAGAAATTGACTTTTTTTCTTTGAAGAAAAGATTTTTTTATAATTAAAAAATTGATGTCTTAGTATAATATCACTGATGACAGGTTGCTACATGTGATTTATTTATCATTCATTCATTTGAAAATAAAAACATATTTCTTCTTTAGAGAAAAAATCATTATGAATGTTTCCTGTTTCAAAAACAAAAGATGTTTACATGTATGATCTTTAGTGAAAATTGCCAATGGTTTAAAATGATGAAAATATTATTTTCACCCAAAATTTACAAAATTCAAGAAACAGGTGTGCTTAAGCATTGTTTATACATGTGATGAGTGTGTGAGTAAACAAGTGAGAACGAAACAAAACAAAATTTTAAAAAACGTTATTTTCTTTATGAAATTAAGCATACCATTCAGAAAGATGAAATGGGCCACAGTTTGCTCATGACATTTTTTTTAATTGATATCACCCCAAGCAAGGCAGTACAGCCACTAGCATGCAAAGTGTTACAGGCTGTAGAGGAATTAGGAGCAGAAACATTAGTACTAAGGAGAAAGAAAAAAGAAATCAGGAAGACAGTAAATAGCAATTGACATTGCATTTAAATTTTTGCAGATTAAAGTTGGCTGGAAAGCATGGAGCCAGGGGGAGTTCCACAAGTGAGAAGTGCAAGATAAGAAACTGTTAGCGTAATTATGGCTACATCTAGTTAGTTCAACTGTAAATTGATGAGATCTTGACGCCAGTCTAGTATTGCACTTAAATTCATACAGTCTTGGTACCATAGTGTAGTGCTCATCTGAACATTTACCACGAAAGTATTTATAAAAAAGGCACAGAGAGGCAACCTTATGTCAGTGAGCAAGTGACTGAACCTGAGCCACCAGATTGAGACCAATATTACTGATTTATCTTTGGATCTTATCCAGGAAAATTAGCAGGAGCACCGGACCATACATGACAGTAATATTCTAAACATGGATGGATGATAGACTTATGGATATACAAGAGAGAAAAACTGTCTTACCAGATACAGTGAATTGACTTTCTTATCTCACGATAGATTCAATGTGGTGTTTCTACCTTATGTCAGCTGAAAACATTAGCCCAAGAAGGCAAATGAGTTACTTTCTTGGAGGATAGCATCGGCCATACTGATGAAAGGCAGAGAGGAGTCTCTCAGATGATTAATGGAGAGCAGTTTAGTTTTGGAGGCATTAAAATTGACAAGCCATCTTTTGCCCCAGTTAACAATGGTCTTGAAATTGTTTTGTACATCAGCTGCCATTTTAACCTTGCCTGACTGATCAGCCTTAGTATCGAGGCAGGAGTAAATGGTAGTGTCATCAGTGTAAATGCCAAATTGAGAGCTGATGCCATTGGGAAGATTGTTAATGAAGTTTAAAAACAGTGTAGAACCAAGGATGGAGCCCTCAAGGACACCCATGTTAGTATGAAAGGATGTAGACGAGTGGACATCCAAGATAACTTTCATTTCATGATTTGATAGGAACAACTGGATTAGCTCAAAAATGTGCCCAGAGATAATGTAGCTTTTCAGCTTGTAGAGAAGACCCGAGTGTCACACCCTGTCAAAGGCTTTCAAGATGTCCAATGCTTCAGCCCAGGTTTCACAATTTTTGCCTAGAAGCATAATAGACTCTTTCTATAATTATCATTAGTGCATCAGCAGTTGATCTGGACAAGCAAAAGTCATATTGCTTGTCTGAGAAAAAAAAACCTGTTTATGAGCAATGACAAACCAATTCAGCATTGATTAGGGCCTCTAGGAGTTTCCCAAAAAGAGGCAGAAAGCTAATAGGCTAGTAGTTGAATGGATCAGATGGTACACCAGAGTTTTTAAAAACTGGAACAACAGACAATGACTTGTTAGATGATAGAAAATGTAAGTCAGATTTAATTCTTTATGAGACAATGCTCTTCATAACTAATGCTTCCATTCTAATCAAGTTGTTAGCATGATCCACTTCTTATTGACAAAATTTATGATCACTTGTACCACATTTCCTGCTACAAGCTAATTTTCTGCTGCAGTGGTCATCTTACCTGCAACCTGAATAAATCAAGACACCTTATCTTTTTTATTAGAATATTACACATAAAAGATGTATCCATTATAACAGATTTCTACAACTATATTTTTATATATACCTTATGTGACAGAAAAAACAATACCTGGTTCAACAGCAGGCTGGAGTGAAGGACATAACTGAGACCATCAAGAAAGACAAACATAGATGGGATGGCCACGTCTCTCATCTCAGATGAATTATTAAAGTGGACACCAAGCCAATGGAAAAGAACTAGAGGGCAGCCAAAGGCAAGATGGTGCAATGATCTGACCTGATAACTTGGCCCCACATTGTCCAGTATGCCCAGAGATAGGAAGTGGTGGTGGTTAACCAGGGAGGGGTTCCCCAACAGAAGTGAGAAGGCCCTGGATTTAGATCTTTATATATTCCTTTCTCAGGAGGTGGATATGTAGATATCTCTAGAGATGACATTTAGTTCACCACTGCAATTTCATAGCTAAATATTTCATTTTGTTTTAAAAGCTGAACATTATATATAATCAGATTTGAAACAAGCAAAAACAATTATTCTTCACATTTAAGTGGACAATCAGAACAAAATATTATAATCCATTAGGAACAATGTCAAAATTATGAGATTTTTCAACGAGTTCTTAAAATTTATTTTAAATATTTAATTTACAAACCCCAAAATATTGATTAATATGGTAGCTATGAAGAGAAATATAAATACACATATTGACAAATATACACATTATTCACCTACACATATGTAAGTATGTATACATGCAGACACATATATAAGGAGATGGATAAGAACTGATTTCAGGGATCATATTGATTTTTGTTAATCCTTTTCAAGAGATAAAAAATATGGATTAACATTAATGCTTTTGTTGATATGTATGTGCACATGTTTGTGTGTGTATGTGTGCACTACACACACACACACACACACACACACACACATATATATATATATATATATATATATTCAAGTAGATACATGCATGCACATATAATTATAAAGCTATATATAACCATATATATTCATATCTCTGTATTTTAGTACATACATATTTTTGTATTGATGAGGCCTACACTGAAAGTAATACCGCCTATTATCTTATGCTAGCCCATGTCATCAGAAATAAATGTACATGATAGAATACAACCATCCTGCCAATAACCCATAATTTTTCCTTTGCCTTATAGCAGCTGAGTGGAAGTTTATGAAAATAGTGTCTGACATGAAAATTCATATTCATATTCAGAGATATATCAGTGAATTCCTCAATATAGAAAAGTACACACACTGACATTTATCATTGCCTGCTAAATGTTTATGGAGACCAACCAGGGAATGTGAACACATGTAATAGATAATGCATTTCAGCAATAGTGAAACTAACTTGTTTGACAAGCCAAATTCCAGATGTCCTTACACAACTGTCACTTCATGAAAAGTTCATCACTAGCAAGTCCTGGGTACGATGATAAACTACATCTGGTAGCAAAGCCACTGATCGAGAGATTGGAGGTTTTGAGAAGCATGGAACAGCCTCTTAATTGATGTTGTTCCCAGGTTCACCCTGCCCCAGGGTGGTAGCATCTGTTAGGGTCCCAGCTGTGGGAAAATAGTGAACACCTGAACAAAAATAAAAAAAAATTAAAGAAGGATAAAAATGCATTTTTATAGTAAAAATAACAGCAATAAAATTGTGTATTGAAATTACCAGCAATACATAGTAAAATGACCAAAAATACAACACTAAAGAAGTATAAAAATACATCTTTATAGTAAAATAACCAGCAATACATTTTAATCATCTACAAACTATATATCTAAAAAAAACATATATTTACCCTGAAAGAATAAAATTATGTACAAATATCTGTAGCTAAAGCTATAAAATTGCATACAAAATATTTAGATTTTGGCATTAAATAACCCAGAGAGATATGCTGCTTAACAAAATCAACTAAACTAAACCATCACTAACAAAAATGCATAGTCAATGGAGATGATAGTGTTTCAGAGCTGGAAATATGCTCAATTCAAAGGCATTATTATGTTATCTGTATTTATTGTTGTTTGTGGAAATAAATAGGTAGCATTAGTTTCAGATCAGGTCATCTACCTCTCATTCTTTCTCTCTCTCTCTCTATATATATATATATATATATATATATATATATATTATTATTATTATTATTATATTATAATTATTATATAATAAATAAAATAATTTGTTCAGTGACCATCTCTACTTTGAATTCTGCAGAATTACACCAACTCTTCAGGAGATTTGATGATAAATACTTATGACCAGAATTAATCTGGTTGACCATTTTTGGTGAAATACAATCAGTGTATAATATTAGAGAACAAAAGTTTAAAAATCATAAATTTTGAGTTCTATAGATTTAATTGTGATAAAAAAAAGTTGCATTAAATATTCTTAAATTCTTTTTGACATTATAGTAAATTTAAATAGAGAAATAAATGAGGATAAAGTTATAGAACAAAAACTATTTATTACAAAAAGTAGTGTAGAATCCCAAATTTGTGAACAAGTTTTATATTTATAAAATAAATAATTTATAAAATAAAATTTTAAAAATGATGTAATAATTGCCAATGAAATATGGCAACATGGAAATGGAAACAAATATTCTTTATTCATCTGCAGCATTATTTCCTAAGTTATGATAGAAAATTCTTGCAAAATCGATGAATTATTCAAGTATTGGGTTCTTACACCAAAAATGATTTCTGCCATTATGAAAGAAATTAATACTATAATTTTTATTTTTACTTAATAGCAGGGCCAGTGCTAGGAATTGTGGGGCCCAATTAGAAAACTGATAGTGGGCCCCTACTCTACAAAAGTAAAAATTTATGTACACTGGCGAAAATAAGTTTAAGACTGATGGTTAAAGTTTTATTCATTTCAGAAAATGTTTCTAATAAAACAATATAAATTAGTCTTATTGTTTATGCTTTATACAGAATTTATTTCTCTCTCGAAAGATATAAAAATTATATATTTTTCTACAACTTGAAAAATTTTAATGCTGGATTAATTTAAATTATCCAAATTTGCCATCAAAATAAGTTTAAGACCACATGAGTATTATTATATTTAAAGCAAAAAGTTATAGTAAAAATGAGCAAAAAATAAAATTTTATCAATATTTAGTGTTGTAACCTTTATTATTAATTACAGCTCCACATCGCCTCGGCATCAAGCTTGATAAGTGAGCACAAAAATCATTTGGAATGCTCTGCCATATTTGCTTAATATAATCGTATAATTAGGCTAAATTTGTCAGTTTTTTTAGCATGAACTCTTTTAGAAATATAATTCCATAAATTTTCAATCAGATTAAGATCCAGACTCTGTGGAGGTCACTCAATGACATCCATAAAATTGCATTATTTTTGGGGCTTTGTGAATGGGGCTATTATCTTGTTGATAAATACCTCCAGGTGGCATTTGGTCAGTCAAATATGGCAGAACATGTTTCTTAACTAGCTTCATATAGCCTACACTGTTGAGTTTTCCATCAACTTTAACAATTGGACAAATACCAAAGTTACTGAACACACCCCACACCATTACACCATTGCTTCCTGCTTGCACCATCTTTTTGATACATTTAGGTTGGGCAGCATCTGACAAAGGTTTTTCCATCTGATCCAAAGATGCAAAAGTGTGACTCGTCACTCCAAAGAACTCTACACCAATTGTCAGCCATCCATTGAATGTGACTTTTCACAAAATTCAGCTGCTTGGGTTGATTCCTCTCTGAAATAACTGGCTTTTTTCTAGCAATGCATCTGAATAATCCAAATTCTCTTAGAGGGTTTTGGACAGTTTGTGGCATAAAACTAACGCCAGTTTTACCAGATAATTGACTGCAAATGTCCATGGCTGTCAGCATTAAGTCAACTTCGTGAAGCCTATGAATTCGTCTCTCCAGTTACACTGTTGTTTTTCTTAGTGCTCCTGATCTTTGCCTATCCTTATATTGTCCAGTATCCTGGTAAAGCTTTCAAGCCTGAACACAAGCCATTTTGCTGCACCTTAATTGCTTGCTTATGTTCATAAAGGAAATGTTTTGTTGATGAAGTAACACTATTTTTTATCTAGTCACTGGGCTAAGATTACGATGCTTTCCCATAGTGAATTAATTGTATAACAATGCTCAGTTATTACACTTTATAATGTATTAATGATCAGCCATGTGACCACCCATTTAGCAAATAATTTGCATAATACCCATGTGATCTTAAACTTATTTTATTAACAAATTTGGATAATTTAAATTAATTCAGCATTAAAATTTTCAAGTTGTAGGAAAATATACAATTTTTACATCATTTGAAAGAGAAATAAATTCTGTATAAAGCGTACACAATAAAACTAATTTATATTGTTTTATTAGAAACATATTCTGAAATGAATAAAACTTTAACCATAGTGTATGTTTATATTTCATGTAGTATGCTCATCTTTAACCAAAAATCATTAAATGCTTGATATACTAAAATTTTGAAAGACAATATGAAAGTTTTATTTTTTTTAATACAAAGTATTTTTTATGCATTTATTGTAATAAATTCTAAAGTATTATGCCAAAATACTTGAAAATTGCTGTGATTATACAAAATCTTATAAGGAAACCACTGTTGAAATTTCATATAGGATAAGAAGTTTTTGGTCTGTATTGGCATGAAGTTCATAAGTACACAGAACATAGTAAATATTAGACCGCAATCTTTTCCTACTCGTGTACGCAAATAGACAATTAAATATTTTATCTAGTTAAAATTTGGAAAAAACAAATAAAATCACATATGCATAGCACTAAGATATATAAATTTTGTAGAAATTCAGATAAAATTAATTGCATTCTTCACTACAAGATTTGCTTGGGTTTTTATTGACAATACAGTGTACACCTCACAACTGGGGACTATAAGGACACTATTTCTATTTCTCAGGGTTGTTATTTATTATTGGTGAGCCCTTTTCCTGAGATGTAACAATGTCCCTCCCCCACTCACATGCACACACACGCACACACACACACACACACACCAGTACCAAGTAGCTAACTAACTGAAAGAAGATTCGGAAGAAATACAGACAATTATGTTGTTACAGCACAATATATCCTTAAATACATAACAAAACACAATATATTCAAAGAGCAATGATACTCACATGAAGAAAAAGTTATCAGCAGAGTGAAAGGTAGAAAGTTTTTGCCATTCTTAAAAACTATGTCTACAAAAAAGAACTTTTGAACAGACCACAAAAAGAAAACTTAAAATACAAAGAAATTTCAAAATATTGTAAAACTTCCCAGAGACTCTCATGGGGTAAGCAAAAGCCAATGAGACACATGGAAGCCAAGCAAAAAGAAAACTTAACAACATTTCAAAATAACATAAAACTTTCTAAAGATTCACATGGGTATAAGCAATGTAGTTTGTTTTTTTTGTTTATCTCTTAGGTAGGTGCATCTTTTTCTAAGAGCAATTTCTTCTTTTTTTTCAACAGTTTTTGTATCTCTTTCTCAGGGTTTTTTTCATGATTTGAAAAATTGTATTGTAAATCCTTTTTAGAGCCAATAATTTCTATAATTTTATTACGTTATATTGCCTTTTTCATAATAATGTGCATAAAAGAAAATTTTTGAGCAACTCTTTTTTGTAAAATTTGTATTTGTTATATTGTCTTATATATGTGTAATAAATGTTTGTTCTTTTCACATAATAGTTTTGAGTCTTGATTGTTAATGTATGTGCTTTTTTTAATGTAAGGTAACATTTTCTATTCTTTTCCCTCCCAGGAAAAATTATTTTAATAGATCTGAAAATGTAATTTTTATATTAAAATTTCTTGATGAAATGGGCACCTTTTAGTTACCTAAAACACTAGATTGGCTACATAAAATGACTCCTTAGCAGAATCAAGCAATTGAAAATCTCTTCACAGTGGACTCATTTGACATAATGTCAGGCATTGTGTATCAGGTAACTGAAGAATTTGTCAGGAAAGTATCTTGGCAGTGTTGCATCATTTATATGAAACAAGGCTTCATACATGTTCTCCTGCCATCAAATATCTCATCAGCAAGAAGCACCAAAAAGCTAGACTTGCCTTTGTAAATGAATACATTGTCTGGACCAATGAAATGTCAAATTTATGCCAAAAAATGTAGGAGGAATAGAACAAAATAATGCCTGAACAATATTACAAATTAGTGGAGTTCTATGATTGTAGAAGTGCAAAAGTAATAAACATTATACTCTGTGCTTGTTTTACTTATATTTTGTAACAATATTAAGTCAATAAAATAAAAATAATTTACACATGTATTTACAATTTTGTTTTCTAATTTTGAACAGTACAGTTTTTTTGTAACAAATATTTTTTGTTCTATAACCCTCTTTATCATTGATTCTTTTTGTATAAATTTTCCATTATGGAGATTATATTTTATGAATATTTACTGCAATTTTGATTGCTCTCAAATCTGTAGAATTGGAAATTTATAATTTTTAGATGTTTGCTCTCTAATATTGGACCCAGTGTAAGAAAATAAAATTGCAATATACTGAATAGATATTTCAGTTTACTCATGATTTACTCACATACAGGTAATATAGGTGGATCACAGTAAATGATCACATATACAGATCAATATATGTACAGATTTCCACTGAATCCAAGTGTACACTGCATGGCCCAGGGATTGAACTCACAATTACTATGTCACCAAATTCGCAAAATAGGTTTGCCTATCATCCAGTTCAGACTCCTCTCTGATCTCTTGAACAGGAGTAGAGGTTTATCCCTTGTTTCCTGTTTAGGACTGGGTTTCCAGTTCCTTTAATATTCTACTTCAACTTTATACTTCTAATATTTCTGCCTAAAACTCTGAATTTTTGTCTACTATTTATTTCTTTTCTTTCCTCAATAGGAGTTGATAGGTTTCATCATCTGATCCACACACCTCCTAGGTTTCTTGAACAAGAGTAGAAGTTTTTTTCCCTTGTTTTCTGTTTTAGGATAGGGTTTCCAGTTTCTTCTAAAGCCTTTTCCTTCTCTTTCACTTCCAGTGGGCTTCTTACGTCTTGGTGACTATCACCTTGCAGGGAGTGGTGCCTCATAATCTGTAACCCTCTACCTCAATTGGCTCTTGGGTCTTGTACAGGGTGAATACCATTGCAAAAACAACAACAAAAGAAACAATGCTTTAATCCACTTGGCTATTGTGCCTGAAATAATTGTGCAGCACTAAAAATAACAACTAGACAAGATATCTCTAGACACGAGCAGTGGAACAAGAACAGTCTACCCCTGTAGATTAAATAAAGGGTTCAGTTCAAAATTCCCTGTAGGTTACCCGGATTGACATACACCAAATGAAGACTGAAAGGCACAACAGACAAAGTATTGTGATAACAACAACAAAGATGTGGACAATAGTCTGTATTTAAATAGTCTAATAATATAGATTCATTTATATGCACAAACATAATAAATCAAATAATCATGTTTTCATTTGCTTTCATTCATTTATAAGAGAACTCTACATTCTTGATGCTAAAGCCAAAAACTAACAAAGTTCCAGGCCAGATGTTTGTTTCTCTTCTTTATTATTCAACTCTTTTTGCTTGACAAGAATATAATAAACATTGCACATTAAATGTTGAATAACTCCCTGTCTGATGCAACATCAATACAATAGCCGAATTCACCACAATTATTTTTAACTAATGCTCTGTTCAAATGCTTCCTCTTTATATTTTTAATTTTTAAAACCACATAAAGTAAATGGCAGCTGTAAGCCAGTTATTTGTCCATATCCTTTTACAGATTAGGAATGCTTACAAGTGCATGACATTCCCTGGGTGCTCACATGCTGATTATTCATTATTCTTTTTTTTACTCTAGTCTTATTTTTTTCTTTTCTGGGATTTTGGAAGAAGCTTCTCTTCTTTTTCACTTTCTTTCTCTGTTGCCCTTGTTTATAATCACATCTTGGAGCAAATCTGTGTCTCTATCAGGTTTGGTGCATTAAGACACGTTTTTGTATCAGAATATCATTGAGCTACTCTCTTTTCTGAAACAAATATGATAAACTGTGTCTGTAAGAATCCTTGTGAAAAGTAAATGGACTTGTTATCAGGATTCATGTGAAAAAAGTGAATTTCACTCAGTAGAGAATGTATAATTTAAACATTTTTATTTTTATATTTTCAAAATCTACTTTCCAACTAAAAAATATATCCTGTCAGAATATAAAATTGCAAGAGATTGAATTTTAATTTACTCATGATTAAATGTATATATAATATATTCGAATTACAATAAATGATCACATATACAGATCAATAGGTGCACAGATGCCAACTTAATGGGTGCATCAGCATTAGTCACACTATATTAATACACTGTATATCCTCCTTGAGTGTTAACATGGGCTTGTGCTCTTGCATACATATCATACAGATGGTGAATACCATCCTGTGATACAATATTTCATGACATTAAATCTATTGACAATACATAAAGAGTTTTAGGTGGGTTAACAGAACAAATTAATTGTTCTCCATCCATGTCCTATACATATTCAATAGGGGGCAGGTCTGGTGATCATAATAGCCAGGAAATTTATCAAGGAAGCATGTTGAGTATCACAAGTTTTAGGTAAGTAGGCATTATCCTGCTGGTTCAGAACATCCCATTACTGGATTTACATAGTGTTATCCAAAATTCCCTCTACAAATGCCAAAGGTGAGAGAATAACTTGAGGCATGCATGCACCATCAGGCCAGGAGTTGTGCCTGTGTGTCATGGGCAAATGCAACCTGGAAGATATTGCTCCCAGATCTGCATCATATATGCAAATGACCATCACTTGCATGAAAACAAAACCTGCCTGCATCCCTGAACACCATGGATTGCCACTTGATTCCCTAGCTTACCCTGCAATAGGCATAGTTGTGTTGTGGCATAAATGGAAATCTGGCTAAAGGCACACATACTTGTAGTTCTGCTGCATGTAATTAATTCCCAACGGTCCATGTTGTTATTCCTCAAGACACTAGCTCTGTGCTGTTAACTGACTCTGCAGTGTGCCACTGCTACACTTGCAATTCATTGATGCTGGTAAGCATCTATACCATGAGACCAGCAACAACCTGGTCTACTGATGTAGAAAGGTTCAGTTGGCCACTGTTGCCAGTATCAAAGCACCATCAATTTGTCACATTCAACAGCAATTCTCCAAAGTGATCCTCGAACTTCTTGAAGGCCCACAATCCAAACCATTCCAAATGGCTCTAATTGAATAAAAGGAGAATTTATGTATTTCTATGGTAAAGTAGATTCTTGCACTGAACTCTTTGACCTACTGAATCTTAGTACAGCATGTGTTACTGTTTAAATCCAGGTACCGATGATGCACCTGTATGTGCATTTCTACAGATAAGATTTTCAAAGTTTTCAGCCATTTACTACTCATGCAAATGCTTTACCCAGGTCAAAATTTGCATAGTTCTTCAAGGTATTGCAATTTTATTTTCTATCGATATATCATTTAGCATTAATGGAAGAGAATAAAAAAAATATCATGTCTATTTCTGTTATACTTTTTTTTCTCTTAGTCATCATCCTTTTCCTTATAATCATTCAGAATTTCTGTTTCAAAATTTCTTGCTAGATTTTTTCCTTATGTGATGCCCAAACTTAGATTTTCATGTGCTGATTCAAATATTTCCTTCAATTCATCAATACCACTTTTTGAAATCAGACTCTTTAATATAATTATTACAATTTTTGCCTTTTTGACATATTTTGCATTATAAGGAAAAAGATTACTTATTTTACTTTTATTTATTTTTCAGAGAAAGTTAATAAATCCCCTTAAATTTGTTTTAATATAATTGACATTTTAAAATTCATTTTAAATGTAATAATTATCTCTTTACATATTCTACCTATCTCTCTAATATTTATTTAATTTTATTCTCTTATATTTGAATGGAATGTTTATGTTGCATGAAAAAAGAATGGAAAAAAGGGTAAATTCAGTAGATTTATTTATTGAATCTTAATAGAAAATCCTTCAACTTGATTTGTTACTTAAAAGAGTTTAGGATCAAAGTATAACAACTGTTCTTTTTTTTTTTTTAATAAAATGAAGATATGGATATTATATTAGCAGTTATATTTTGTTAAATATCAAATAATTTTTGCCCTTTATTTAAATTTTTTTAAATATCTTAGCAAAAACTGAATAGCTAATTTCATTTTACTAAAATGAGAAATTTTAGTAAAATGAAATTAGCTACACATAACTTCTTGAATAATGAAAATATCTGAATTTAAAAACGTAAATTTAATGTAAATATCTGAATTTAAAAAAATATCAAGTGTGACAAGTATCAGAAGCATCAGTAGCATGCATCAACAGGCAGGTTAGGTTTAAGGCTTCAAGTTGTCCACTAAGAATTTTCACACAGGAAAATAACCTTGTGGATTAAAGCATTGGATTGTGAATTTGAGGGCATAGTGATTTAAGTTTAATCCCTTGTACTTGGACTCATTTAAAAAGGGATGAGCAATAACTGAGCAGTACTAAATACAGAACTAAATATAAGATGAAATATCCATAGTGGAATGAGAACAATCCACCCCTCATAGATTAAATAAAGGGTTCTGTTGGAAATTCCCTGAAAATTACCTGGATTAACAAGCACCCGATGATGGTTGGAGGGCACAATGACCAAAACATTGTGATAACTACAACAAAGATGGTGACAATATTCTGCATGTAAATAATGATAACTCCTCATCCCAGACAAGCACCTGATGAAGGATGAAGGGAACAACAGCAAAAATGTTATGATAACAATAACAAAGATGAAGACAATTCCTAGTGTGTAAGTAATATAAATAATGATATCCCTTCATCCCAGAATTTCAGACAGAAAAATATTTCTGTTCAAATGCATGTGTGAATCCTGATTCACTTGTTTCAGAAAATTTAAAAAAATAGGAATTATGAAAAAAAAGGAGAGAAAGAGAGAAAAAATGAAGAGGTGATGAAAAGATTTGCTTTGAAAATTCTGACAAAAGCTTGTCTATTCATTTTGACATAAATTATGCAGCAAAATTAATGATTAAATAGAGAAATACAATAACACAATAGTATTTGTACAGATGGCATAACCTTTGTATAAATAATAGATGCATACTTTTTTTATTAAAAAATCTATGAAAAGTTATTTTGTATATAATGAACTAAAAGGAAAGTTTTCTTAAAGTGAATTTTTGCAAGAGAGAAAGAATAGACCTTCATTTTTAAAAATGCTAGTTCTTAAATATTAACAAAAAACAAAATCAGATATATCAATAAGACAAATAGAATACATATATGACATATTTAAGGAATATTTAGGCTCATGCTCAAAGAAACACACATACACACATATAGAAAGAAAGGGGAACACAAATGCATAGATATATTTTGTTTTTATTGCTTCAATAAGCATGTTTATATATTCATTCAAAACTGGTAAATATATATCTGTGTTTGTGTATTTGTGTGTAGACATGTGTGAATATCAATCTACAAACACACACACATATACATTTTCTGTGTATATAAATTCAATTTTAACTTACCCACTTCTTAATTTTCCAAACCTCTTTTTCAAAATTTTGTCTTCATAGAATTTACTTGTTACTTAATAATTTTACCACAAATTCAGATCTAACAGTTATTCTGTGCATGTGTATGTATGTGCATACTTCTGTGTTTAGCCTTTTTATCCAGTTACTCTCTCTCTTTCTCTTTCTCTCTCTTGCTCTCTCTCTCTCACTCACACACACACACACACACACACCCTTTAAAACAGTTATTCATATTAATATTTCTATCATAATTGGTTAGTTTGTCATCATAATGGTTGAATATGAAAGAAAGATATATTAAACACAATATTCCCAGCTATGAGATTTCTCTATACACTTCTTAATTATTAACTGTATGCAAGGCAAATCATGGAAAGTGAATATACTTATAATTAATATTTTCTAAGAAGCAATGTCATCATCACCTAACCAAAAAAACAGATTATAAAAAAAATTAGGGAAGAACTTAGATTACCTGAAGAAAGTAACCAAATGAACAGACATGGCCATCTTCCAATAAAATTAAAGAAACATAGCTTCTAATAGAGGAATTGTGGAAAATGCTATCCCTAAGGCTTCTATTTTTTTTTATAAACTGTGTGCATGGCATGACATTCTTGAGAGAAAATGCCACAACTATTTTTACAATTAGAAGAGGGTAATGCATCAGACATTGGAATGTACGTTCCAAGTGCACTTTGGAAATTGTGCTAGCAGCAAGATTGATGCAAGAAAAAGGCTGGAGGCAGGGAATTATAGATTAGAAAGAAAGATTTGCTCTCTTGAATAAAATATAAATTTTATGTTATTGTTAGGTACATTAAAAATTTCAATAATCTAAGAATTTTCTTTATTGTTCCTTTTCATTTGTTTCTTATAACAGAATAATTATAGGAAGATGACAATCAGAAACAAATATCAAGAAACAGTGTCTGTATTAGATAAAACATCATTAAAATTCAAACTGATTCTTCAGACTAATCTATTATTAAATAGCCACTTAATATTTTCTTTGTCATCATCTTTTTTTTATTTTTATTTTTTTACTTGCATTTGTTTTATAATCACATGTTGGATCATAACCAATGATCTAGGGCAAGTGAAGGCTTGGATTTTTGTTGTTTTCACTTAAACAAAAGACAGCTATTAAAAAAATTAAATGAACAAAATTCTTTGCAGGATATGGGCTGTACTTGTTAGAACTATTTTGGGGATTTCCTTGAGAAATGGTGCACCAGAGATTTTATTGGTTTATTCTTCAGTTCCTTTCTTTATCAAAACCAAAGTTCCAGCTACAGGAAGAATTTTAATTTTAAGTGCCACATTTTTTCTATTTCCATCTCCAGTTTTTTGTATTTGCTTAGTTTTTCAAAAAAACTTCACAGAGGTGGATTTTTTTCACTTGGTATGCTTATGTCTATTAGTGTGCAAACATTTTCTTTTTTGTCTTTGATAATAGAGTCTGAGTGATTTGATTGTATTGTTCTGTGTTGATAGAAAATTCCCAGCTCCTTAATATTATAACTCATTTTAGCAACAGTCATCAAAAACATTTTCATCCTTCCTTTGATTTCTAACTTTTCTAAACTCTTTGCAAGGTTTTTGGAGATTGTTCCAAGCATACCAATGATGACTGATACAATTGTCACCTTCATATTTCACAATTATTTAATTTCTCTGTCAAAATCCAGATCTTTTTACCACTTTTCTCTTTCTTTCACTTTTTCCTCTGTGATCTGCTATCCACTATTTAATAAAATTTTTTTCATTTTGTTGACAATGATTAGATCTGATCCCCAGGCCTAGATTGGGTTATCTATTTGGATATCAACATCTCAGATAATTTTGTCTTTTATTCTTGAAGGCAGTTTTTCATATGTGCACATATCATTGACCTACATGGTTGAATCCCAGTTATTGGCACTATTTTCAATAATACATTTTTCCTGCCCAGTCATATCTATTTTTATACTAATTTACTACATTTATTTCTAAGATTGACAATCCTGTCTATCTTTACATAGATAACATTCTGTTTATCTTGACATTAATAGAGTTTGTTATTATAGAATTGTACTGGCCTCCCATTAATAGGAATTTAGTGTCTTTCTTAAGATGTCATCTTCATAACAATTCCCTTGTTATGTATTTGTTTCTTGAAAAGTCCATGGAGCTGTTTTTTTTCTTTTTTTATCTTCTCATTTAAAATTTTCCAACTTCTTTTTCTCCTTTTATCAATTCATCTCCAACTTTTTTGGTTATTATGGTGAAGCTTTCATTATTTTACCTTCTTTACCCTTAAATCTGTTAATACTCTCTTAATTTCCTTATTCCTTGATCAAAACTTTTCAGTTCTTCTCAGTGTATCAATATGAAAACAGCCATGTATTTATGCCTTTGATAATTTCTCTGCTGTTCAGTAGTTTTTTTAGTCTTTCTTGTTCTTTTGTGGTATTTCCTTTCTGATTTTCTTTCTCAATTTTATTCTTCTTGATTGAATCCACTTCCAGTAGTCTTAGGAATTTTAATTCCTTCTGCTGCTTCCTGTTTAACTTCATACATCACCAAAATTGCACATTTCCTAATTTTTAATTAGTCCAAAATCTTGGCTGAAGATTCCTTTTGTCTCTGTTTCATTTTTGGCAAATATTTTCAGGTCATTCATATATATTAAGTGGTTGAGTTTTTCTTGTAAATTGATAGACTTGAACTTTAATCATTGTTATGACTAGTATAGAGCCTGTCAAAATTATTTATGTATGGGTTAGTTCTTTTGCCTAAGATCAGAGTATCAATATGTTCTGTCTACAATTAAATTTCATTCCTCAGCCCTCTGACCAGAGTTTTTTGTCAAAAGTATATGTATATTCTTCTGACAAAGTGTTGGAAAACTCTAAATTAAAACCAGAGGTGGTCTGTTTGGAGACTTTGTAGTATACTGTGCACCATTTTTCTGTTACCTGTTCCAAAAAGTGTGGCTGGTTTTAAACAAGCTTTCACCACTATAAGTGTTTTTATGGGTAGTTTAACAATTCCTTTCTAAACTAAACTGTTGTGTTCACATTTCTCAAAATCAATATGAGAGTTCAGCATGTGTCTATATATATATATATATATATATATATATATATATATATATATATAATATCACACATTGATTGCTGGTGTTAATAAAATAGTGCTGAATGTGATATAACAGATCTATAAATTATATATTAATACATTTTTTTCTTCACCAGTAGCACGACTCGGAGATTCATGCACAACCCAATCATCAGGTGCTGAATTGAGACTGTCTCAATTCTACACCTGAATATTGTGTTGTTCAATCTAGAGTAATAAAATTCAATTGCTAGAAACTGCTTAATAATTTTACTTAAGTTGTGATAAAAGCAAAAGTGAGCCACCTCTCAGATTAGCTCAGCATGTTTTTACAATGTTAACTCAATCAACAGCTATTTCCTAAACAATTCAAGTTGTTCATTTGCTCTGTTTTATCAAGTTTGTAACCTTTGAGGTATTTTGTTTGTCTTTTTGACATTTATGGGAAAATAAAGATACTGCTATTGAGAACATATGCACTCTCTCTACTGTCAAGGATATTATATGAATTACTATGGGAATTTAAATGTACTTACAATATTAGTGCTTGATAATATGAGTTTTTATTTACTAATTTAAGTTTATAATATTAAATAAGAATATACTTTAGAATAATAAATCTGCAAAAGAAAATGTTCCTTTATTCTTGTAAATAATTAGTTGGAAGCTTTGTATAGTATCAAGCTTTGAATTTTTCAGTATAAGACTTCATATTTCACAATCCCAAAAATCACTCCAAGTTTCCCTGGGACCATTGTAATATATTGTAGCAAAGATGCTACAAGTTTGGAATGGACCAGGTTGATGTTGGTCACCAGTTTGTAGCAGGAGGAGCTGTGAATTCCAATATTTTTAAAAGAAATGACTTTCAACAAATGGAGGAATTTTACATATATATTTTTTATATAAAGAATAACATAATCGAAGAAGAGAGAAAATATACTTGTGTGTACACTGATAGCTAAAAAAGGAAGAAAACAGTGTGTGTGTGTGTGTGAGATGCCCATATGTTTTGTTTGAAATTAAGTAGTTTGGTTTGCCAGAGATTAAGAAGAGTAACTGGAGGTAGCATGCCATGTTGTCAGTGCTGCATTTGGAGCATGAAGAGAGAAAGCAGGTCTATTGTCATTTCCTTTTATAGTCCTAAACAGCATCATCTATCAAGCATCTTGACAGATAAGGTGAGGGTAATCCCCCTCCACACACACACACACACACACACACACACACATACATATATATATATATATATATATATATATATATATATATATATATATATATATATATATATATATATAAGATGCACCAGATGATTAACTGAAAGCACTGAAAATTTTCCTTGACCACAATTATGCCATAAGAAAACATGTAACAATAGAAGTTATGACATTTTTATTGCTATTGCCTACAAAATTGTTTCTAGAATTGAGAAAGTCAAAAGATATTAATTATTTTTAATGTGTCATTATGCTCAATGCTTCAGAGAACCAAACATTTCTGCTTTGTATGACATTGCTCTACTCTTAAGCTATTTATCCCTGTTGTTTTGTTTGATGCTTTTAAGAATAATCCCTGTCATTGCATTATTTTTTAAGAAGATTTTCAGTTTGTAAATTGAGAAAATTCCCAACTTCAAAACTAAAACAATTTCCATTGACAATATTTCATCAGTGAGCATTTTTCAAACTTGTGACCAGATGAATCTTATTTACTGTTAATTACATATAAAGAATTTCGCTATCATTCTTATGGTCACTAATCATTTCATTTGCGTAAATCCAAATGGGATCCTTTTTCTCTATTTCTATCACTATTAAAGACTAGATTTGTTTATCATATGATGAATAAATCTTAATATACATTTCTGAATCACTATAATGAAATATATGTGTTGCTGGTGGTAAGGCTCACATGGCATATTTAAAGTGTGAAAAATAATTTTTATTTCTTTGTATAATAGCCTGCTTGGTTAAGTCTCTTTACAGTTATCATAGATTCTACATTTAAAAATGTAATGTAATACTAAAAACAGTTATTGCTTGATTATCAAAGGAATACGGTGTCAAGTTTAGTGACTAGATGGTCATGAGAGTACTAATTACTTTATATTAACATTACTTCCATTAAGATATTAAGAGTGGATAGGGTATGGTACTATATATAGAAATTCGATACTAAAAATTAAACAAAATATTATATTTGAAGTTCTTATATAAACAATGCTCTCTATCCTAAAATAGTTGATTTATATATCTTTTATGTCTATCAGAAAAAGATATAGAGAAAAGCAAAATTATAGCATCTAAAAGACTTGTTTACAAGTTATTTTAGAAACAAACTCAGACCAACCAAGTGAAAATGCATGAAAGCTTTCATGTATAATATGTATTAATATATATATAAATATATATAGATATAATTAGTTAGTTGGTTTGTCTCATTCCCCATGAAATAGTGGGCTCTTTTTAGTGCTGCATCCAAGGATGTGCTAATAGTAGGAGTTTCAGTGGGAATTTGAATTCACAAATGATCCCCAGCTGCATGTATACATACTTTTAGGATAGTGCAATCTAGTTTGAATTCAAAGTTTCCTTCTCCTAAACTGGTTGTCACCCAAGGCTATAGGATGCAGTTTGTCTTGCTTTTTACTCATAGCTTCAGGGAGGAACGATGGATTTATACCTTTCCTAAGGCATGTAAGAGAATGTAATGAACTTGTCTGGAATTCAAACTTTCCAATTCCTCAATCCAAGCCACTAACCATTATTCAACCCTGCCTCCTATACACACACACACACACACACACACACACACATATATATATATATATATATAATATATAAGATTGCATTGTGCATGAAACCCTGAATCAGGCTACCGGTGAGGAAACTAAATGTATATATATATATATATATATATATATATATATATATATATATATATATAATTACTTAAATGTTATTTTAGTGGATACCCATTTTTGAGTAGACATTTTATTTATTAAAAAACAGTATATTTATATATTTTTGCCTACCAACTAAGAAATCTTATTGAAGAAAAATATGTTCTCTCCAGCAGGATATGATCCTGCATTCCCATTGAGCACATATTTTTTAATAAGATTTCTCAAATATTCAGGCTAGTAAATGATGCTAAATAAATATACTATGTAACAAATAAATGGAGCATCTACTCAAATATGGGTTTCTCTAAAAATAACATTTAAGAAATATTAATAAAAAATATCTATTACTTCTTTAGAAATTTATATATATATATATATATATATATATATATATATATATATATATATATATATATATATATATATATATATATACATTAAATGACTGAAAATGTACTGCTGTTAAGTTTTTTATATATTTTTCTTTCATAAGAACATGAGATTTCTCTTTTGGATTTAGTGCATGTATTATAATTGTCTGTATGTTTGTTCATTCTGAGTGCTTTTGGTTAATCCATTAGCTATTTTCAAATATTTTGGTTCTGCTATTGTAAATAGTATGCAAATTCCAGAAAGGTAGACATATTTTTAATTCCACAAGCTCTTATAATAAAAAACCTTTAATATCAACTCCAAACAGAACCACAATTATACTGTATTCAAGAACTAAAAATATATCTACAATTTAGTAACTTATACACCATTTACAATAGCATTTACACACAATTTACAATAGCACAAGCAAAATTGTTTAGCTCTAAAATGAACTATGAAGTAGAAATTTTTCTGATCTTCAAAATCATTTTCATCTGAACTTTATTATTTAGAAGATATTCAACTGCATAGCCACCTGCCTTCCTAGGGACTTTCACAAGCAAAATCCTTGACTGCTTTCAAATGAAATCATGCTTCTTATTACAATCAATATTTTCAGCAAAAGTTTGTTATTACTTATTACTTTTTCTTTGTTTTTTTACTCACAATAATAAATGGTCACAAGACCAAATGGTTCACCAAACCAAAGTTCAACAAATCTATAATTAGAACAGATTTGGAATTACTAGCCTCTTCATTTTTCTTTTCTTTGAAGAGTTACTGGAGTGGTAATGGTTGGCACTCTTTGTTCATTTCAAATCTATAAGCAAGTGTTGTTTTAGAAAATGCTAGTTGAAGAGGCCAAAGACTGTTTAGCAGGGTTCGCAGACAATCGGCAAGTGTGTTTTCTATTTATGTGTCTGCTTGTCTGTGTTGGTGCATGCCTATTGAGTTTCCAAGAGCCTGTGGTGGGCTAGACCATCAACCATCAACCTCCATTCATGTTCAGCACTGTCATGTTACTGTTCTAATAGTTGCTGCCACTGCTACTTTTGTGGTTGTTCTACATCTCCTGCTGCCTGCTGATTACTATCTCCCACCTTCACTACACACTTACTCACACTCATTCTATGAATGAAGTTCACACACATGTACAGATACAAGTACAAAACTCTGGCAAAGGACTTGTGAAACTGTTATTGTTATTTTACAGCCTCCAGCCATTATAGTATACATGCATTGGCAGGTAGTTCCTTCACTATTGTTCTTACTATATTGTAAATCTTCTCTTAGCGGTATAAGAAAATGTCTTCAAACTTCCTACAGGCAAGCAAATCACTGATGCTGGAAAAGATTTTTCTTAATTTTTATGCTTTCTAGTCACTGATTAGATAAAATGAATAAAAACATTTCCAGATATTGTAAAAGTTTTATGCTAAAAAGAGTTAAAGAGAAGTTAAAACTGATAAGAGGAAGTTGTAGATTTTGGTTTATTGTAAATTTAACTTTCATATTAAGATATAAGCATGATAAAAATAATTAAAATCAATTTCCCTTGATAAAAACAATTATTGGCTATTTTTAAAGCTGTTATCCTCATCTTTGTTATTTCTGTCTTCACAATATTTTGATTCACTTCTCATTTTTAACTGACATTCGATATGAGAATATAGGGAGTGATCACCATTATATTACCAGGTAGTAAGGAATTCATCAGTCAAGATCTTAAAAACAATATAAAAAAAGACATTTGTTGAACAAGTTCATTATTATCTTAAAATAAATTTTTGAGTATTCAAAGTAAAAAATACAAAAAAATTTCCATCTTTTAAAATGCAACAATGTGGCTCATAAAATACAAAAAAATTTCCATCTTTTAAAATGCAACAATGTGGCTCATAAAATACAAAAAAATTTCCATCTTTTAAAATGCAACAATGTGGCTCATAAAATACAAAAAAATTTCCATCTTTTAAAATGCAACAATGTGGCTCATAAAAGCAAAAATTTCTTTTAGCACTCTGTCTCTGTCTCTGTCTGTCTGTCTCTCTCCCTCGCATATACCCTCCTGCCAATTTGTTGATGCAAGGTCTTAAAAAGAAAAAGTGAAATCCCAAATTTAAGAAATATCATTTATAGGTAATAATTTAAATTTTGTTATGTTTTTTATAAGACTGTAGATTTTTCTCTTCCATATCCACCAAAAATTAAATCACAATGGAAATCAAGTTGAAAACTTTTACAAATGGAAGAGAAACATTATTAAAGATTTTCCCAACCTCAATTGCAATAATAATAAGCTCACAGTATTTTTAGTTTTAGTTTTTTTATTTAGTTTTTTTTACAGTAATGTTCACTCTGCATAAGGAGTGGGGGGGCACTTGAGGTAGAAGGTTATGATAAGATGGATAAGACGGGAAGATAACAACTAACTCTAGACTTGAACAGGTTAAGATTGGAGTAATCAGTAGAAACATCCTCTTGGGAGTCTGTTCCACAGAGCAGTGGTTTGTGGGAAGAAGCTGTTTGAGTGGAACTTACTTCTTGCTGATGGAATACAGAGGGGAATGTGGGTGGTGTAAGTGGCATGGTGGGTCCTAGGCATTAAAGTTAAACCTGGCAGAACCAAGGAATCTAGTTTGTCCAAACACTTTCCATGGAAATAATGATAGAGCAGTGACAGACATGCCACATCCTGCCTGTGAAAGGGAAGTTGAAGAGTGGAAAATAATTCTTCTTCAACAAGGTTTTGGAGATGCTTTTGAACTCTATCAAGACTGAAAAGTGAGGACCAGGCAGCTCCTGCCCAAATATGGCAACAGTACTCATTTTCAGCCTGATCTGGCTCTTATAAGGGGAGAGGATAGCATAGGGATTCAGGTACTTACTTGAGCAGTACAGGGTGCCGATCATTTTACCTGCATCTTTAGCAATGGATTGTATATAAGATTGCCACAATATTCTCTCAAGGCATGGTGCCTCCTCAAGGAGACATCCATTCATCATGACTGGATATTTAAGGAGTATCATCAAATTATTATTCTTGCATTATTCAAAACTGTAAATGTTTTGAATTTATATTGGTGTAATTATTTGATATTTATTTTTGACTGATTTTTTAAAATTAAAAATTGTAAAAAGTAATTATACTGATTATGAGATCATTTTAATAGTGATCATATTTAAAAATATACACATGTAAAACATAAAATAGTAGTGTTATCTCTATGGTCTAAATTTGTACAAATATATTTGTTAACACTTTTGTCTTTAGATACCTAACTACTAACTTATATATGTGCATAATACTTTCTTCATTTCTCCAAAGCTCAATGATACTGCTGTCATGTTACCTTATCAATGATCCATTAATGATTTGTACATTCCTATATACCTATGTATGTAATACTTTCAGTATCACTCTCAGACATACTTATTTACATACCATAATTATCCACAATTAAAGCCATTAAATAATATTAAAGGTTATTATTGTTTTAGTGTTTACTTTGGCTGTACATTCTTTAAACATTTTCAATGCTAAATCTCTAAATTTCTTCAGAATATAATGCATGGCTTGGTTGAGTGATACTATTAACATACATTTTTCACTAGTAGAATTCAATTAAATATTTTTAAAGTAAAATTATATTTTTGTTTTGAACCAAGGCATCTGTTAGACATCATATTTCATTGGATGGTTATAAAGGATGAAACATTAGGAAATTTAGTGGATTTTAGTATCATTTATTGATGAAGATAATTTTCATAATATTATAATTATTACAAGTAAAAAATATTTAATTAACATTTATAGATTAATGATAACTGTTTTAGATTTAAAATAACTATAAAATTAAAAATGACTATAAATTTGAAACTTTCATATAGAAAATATGTTTCAATCAATTTCTTTGTTTCATTTAAAAATTTTAAAAAACCCTTGTCATGCCTGATTCCATGAGTTTTGCACTACATTTTGTCAGTTACCTAAATCCCCTTATGAAAAGATTATTACAAAAAAGAATGTAATGAGTAAACTAACTATATTGATTATTATTTGATAAACACCAACAGACACTATAATATAACAACAACTTAAGTAGAAGCTTATGAAGCTTAATTTGACTAATTCAGCTTCAGCACTGAAAATTTATTATAGTAGATGATATAGGTGAGGGGGAAGATGGGATGTGCTTATTTTATTACCAGAGACACCATCTCAAAATTATCATTATCATCACTTTCAGTTTTGTTTTTTTTTTAACAAAAACCTAAGATAATGATAAAAAATCTTAATGACGTAATTTCTTCATATGTAGTTGTGTGTGTGTGTGTGTAGTACTTAATGAACTGAATATCCCTACTTTATATGTTTTAATTTTTTTGTCCATCTTTATATCATTTTTATGTGATGTATTCAACCAACCAGTCATGTGAGCAGATTAAAAGAACATAAAAATGCTTTGAAGACAAAATTAGGACAAAAAGCAAACTGGATGAGTCAGTTGAACCATGATGCCAGGTGCTGTTTGGAAAAGTCCATTGATGAAAAAATGAAGAATAGCAAAACAATAATTAAATAATTGCACATGCTAATGTTAATGTGTCTTATACATATGATAGCACACTTCAATCTAAAACACAGAAATCACATTATTGTGCAATAGTTTGTTTCAATTTAAATGTATGAATAGAATATGAATAAATGAACCAATTTTTAATAAGATTCAAAACTACTAGCTCTTCAACTGTTTTGTGGAGCTAACTTTCCATTAATTAAGCAACTGAAGGTTTCCCTAAAACATGGATAAAAAAATCCAGATCAAAAGACAAATATTTTAACCTGATTAGTATTTCCTCTATTTGATGAATATTAATCCTGGATAAAATAACCCCAGTTTAAGTGTGGTAATATTTAACTCTTATGCAGTCATAAAAATAGCAATAAAGAACTCCTAAAGTAATGACACAAAACAAAAGTTTTAAAGTTATATAGCAAATAAAATGTTTCTTCTGAAGTTTCAACTGGCAAAAGTAAGACAATGCTCTGTAGCAAGTTTATTTTACAAGATGTACTTTAGAATAAATATACCAGAAAACGTGATACTTAGTACATTGAGACTAATATGTATTCCTGCAGAGAGCTTTGCTTCAGAACACATCTGAGTAAATTACCTATATACTTACCTCCAAAACTCAAAAAGGTCATATGAAGTGAACTGAATTTCTGATAAGAGATACAGTATGGATGGGAAATGAAAACATTCTGCTGATGAAATATCTATCTCACAAAAAACAGATGGTACATCCTTCAAAAACTTATTTTTCTTCAATAAAAATATACAGTATTTTCCAAAAGTTTTGTCTGTGTGTTACTTTTTTTTTTCCTTTTTAACAGCCAAAAATAAAGTCAAAATATTTTAAAATCAAAGAAAGATTTTAGCTACTATTAAATCATGAAAAGTTTTTATTAATTTTCTGTGTACAAATTTTTGAAAGCATAATCAGCTACACTTGGTATTAGTGACTTTAAAGCAAACAACATACACATCACATTATCTTTTTTCAATAATAACCCTCAAAAGGTTTTTATTAAGGAACAAATTCACTAGCAATGATTTTTAAAAAAGCCAACTATCTACTTTACTTTTTCACTAATCTATTAAATATTGATTTATAGGTGAAAATGAATGCAAGTTCAAAATAATTTCAATAAACTATTTAATAATAATCATTTAAAGCTTGATGCAAATTTCATTTGTGGAATGGAGTAAAAGGCACTTTTTCTATCCTTTCTCTTTTGTTTAATCTAAAACAGTAAACTCTGAAGTAGCATCTCCTCATTGCAGTAAAAATGGATCATAATCAAATTCTGGTTGCTCAAGTGAAAAGATCATTTTTCAATTATACAAAATGTTTAGTTTTGGCACTTTGCATGAAAACACATGTATATGAACAATTTGAGGTTTGTAACAGTATGTATATATGTATGTTGGTACTTATAGTTGATATATATTTAATAATCCATCACAAATTCAGACGAGGTAATAGTTTCCATCATTTTTCATGATATAATCTCATTGAGCAGATAAGTTATTAATACCTTGAGTATAATATTCTTTCTATTTTGAGGCCAAAATATCTCTACATATTTTTAACCTCTACATCTTTTAATCTCTTCATTACTGTTGTACAATTACTATCCTGGAAAAGTAAAAATCTGACAGAAAATTCAGGAGGGAGGTAAAACTTTCCATCATATACTTTGCAATATGTGGTCATACATTGTTATACAAGTCTAACACATCTTTCTAACAAATCCTTGAAATTTAAACAAAGACTTGACAACATTATCTCTCAGAATTGTCTTTTTCTTTACAATTCAACAATTTATAATATATGACACTCTTCATATGCCACCAAACATAGAGCATAACTGTTATAGGTCATATAATTCTGCTTTTGCTACAGGTTTGCTGCTAGAAAAGTTGGTTTGTAGTGTCATGCTAGACAATTTTTCTTGCTCAAATCTATCTTGCATATTTATAAGTCTACCATTTGTCCATGCTTTGGATATTGCTGCTACATCCTGTCTAGTGACCTTTTTATATATTTAGAAATCCTTGATAAAATCCAAAGAAGAATCTGCAATGTTATTGGTCTTGATCTAGCATCCTGGCTTCAATCACTTCCCTACCATCATAATGTAGATTCCCTGTGCCTTTTCTATAAATACTTTCATGGTAATTGTTCTGATGAACTTTCCTCTATGGTATCTAGACTTTATGAATTTATGAATTTGAGTGCAGTACTAGATTAGCAGTAAGGTCTCATCATTTTACTGTTGGAATTGCTTGATATAACAGCAAGTTCTACGCTAAAAGTTTTTTTCTTGCACATCATGCTTGCAGAACTTTCTTGCTTTCTGGTCAAGTTTGATCTTCAAAGATTTAAATACAATTTCAATCTTTTTTTTCTATCTTCTTAATTCTTGTTCTTTTATTGTTCTCACTCCTTTTAATGATCTTTTTCATTTTCTTATAGTCTTTCACACTCAGTAACTCTTTGCATCTTAGTGGCTTTATTGCCTTGTTTGGGATGAAATGATTAAAAAAGGCATAGTCTTTTCTATGAGTGTAGCTATTTATCTCTTTTACTGAATATGATTATAAAGGACCTACATTTTCTCACTGGTAACAACCTTTTCCAGAAATGGTTGGTTAATGCATTGTCCTTAATGATGAACAGATGTTGAATTGCTGTGAACAAGACAGATTATGTGGAATATATTTGCCAACTTTATGAACATGGTTTATGATTGTTATACGGGTTGTATGGTACCACTTTTTGCACTGTCAGTTAAGGATTTTCTTTACTTTAGATTAAGAGAGCTTCATTGTCAATTGGTCATCCAGAATGAGAGGAAGCTTTTACAGTAAGCTGGCATTTCTTGACACTTAAGACTTTATTTTCATTGAGGGTAAATATATTCTTCACCAACTCTGAAACTAATGAACCCTTTTTTGAAAATGAGTCTTATCTACACTCATTTTTATGGGTCACAAAATTATTCAACTTGATATTAAATATTTCTGAAAGAAAAGATAAAAGATCAGAACAGTACATTATATGCATAATTATACCCCTTATATAATCAAGCAACAACTTTAAGCTTAGCATAACAAAACAAGCAACATGACTTCCTTTTCAACCTAATAAGAGAAAGAGTATGTATGTGTCTGCTTTTGGCATGAGATGCTCAAACTAAACCCAACCAAGTTTTTATCACAAATATACTATTGAACAAAGAATTATTTCAAATAGTATTACTTCTTAACACTAATACAGTTCTGGCTAAAACATTTTTTGTAACTGAAATTTATCACTAGCTGAATGTTTGTATCAATCATAATACCCTCTTTTCATGTAACTGATAATTATATAAACTGAATCTGAAAATTAAATGTTTTGAAAATAAAAAAATAAAATAAATTAAGCCTGATGGAAAAAGCTGTTACTTAATTTTCTTTTGCTTAAATTCTTTTTTTCAGTTATTTGCCTTAAAAATAGAAATTTATTTTTTGATGAGTCCAATTTTTACAATTATCCTTGCAAATGGTGCTCATAAAAATAAAAAATAAACTTTGATATAGATATTTCTAATTACATTTATTTTATGTCATTGTTGTACTGAATTACAGTTTCTGTACAATTAAGACTCATATTCATCAAGCACTGTGACCTTGATCAAATTTATCAAATAAATGATAATGATTGGGATAATTAGATAAGCAACAATCACATATCTTTAAAATCACATATCTTTAAAATGTCTTTTTGATATTTAAATATTTATTTTTCTCAGATAGATAAAAAAAAGGTAATGTGGTTGTATAAATAGGTTCAAAAATAAGTCTGATGAACAAAAAAGCATTTTTTATTTTACACAACAATTGTTTGCTTTTTAACATAATCTCTTTTCTTGTTAATGTCCTTAACCCTGTGTTTTCCACAGATCATATATGTTGAACATTATACAGTGAAATTTTCATATTAAAATTAGTTAATAACTATGTTAGGCTTATTGATCCTTGCATTTCACATCTGGTATTGGCATTCGTTTTTCTTTTCTAATCGGCTTTGTTTTAGAAAAGGAATTTACTGAGTTGAATTTTTCATCATAAATGTTTCTCATAATTTTTTTCTTTTTTGTTCAGACAGAATTTTCTATTGACCAGTATATTCCTAGTAAGCTTTGATTTTTATTTTTAGCATATCTATTAGCGAAAAGTCATGTGATCATAAACTGCTGTTTTATTGGTTGTTTTGTTGTATCTGGCAAGTAAGTATGATAACAAAATCATGACATTTTCTGTACATTTTATTGGCTGATTTATAATGTTTGGCATAGAGCCTTTAATTCCTCTAGTTGCTTTTCTGATTTGTGCTTGTTTAATTCAGTCTTGGCTCACTGTTCTACATTTATCCCACACATACTTGATTAGAATTCCTAATCAGAATACTACAAGGATTAGGATAATTATAAAAATTGGCAGGGTAAAGCAGAAGGCTATGAGATTAAAGTGTTAAAAAAGATAAAAAAAATAGAAAAAGATTTTATTAAGAAAATATGAATCTAAAGTTTAAAATCTGAAATTAATTCGTCATTTTTTTCCCCAGAGATTGTTGCCATTCATGACTATTTGGATTTTAAATAAAAAGCTGTTTTGAGTACAAACAGAATTCCTCCTCATGCATTGATTGTGTTCTGATGATGTCATGCATATGGAGTGCATTTTGTGTCAGTGACTGAATTATGTTCTTTCATATTCTATTGCTCTGCTGACTAACTAAGTGCTCAGAGGCAGGAAAGGGTGCATGAAAGAAACTAAGATCTTCATACATTATTTTGAATATTCTAAAGACTCAACAACCACAATGTGTCATTTCAGCAAGTCTTCCCTCTGCTTTATCCTATTAGATTATTCGAATAAAAAGATGCTTTCAAACATGCTTCAGTCAAGAATATTCTCAATCTTCTATACATAAATACAGTCATTTTATATCATATTTTCTTTTATTTCAAATACACAGAGCTTCAATTAGCAAATTTATGTTATTTCCTTTTACATGAATGATAAGATAAAGAACAAATAGGAAACTTTTATCAATCTAACATGTTTCATTTATATTAAAGCTTCAACAGAGAATGAGATATGGAGAAAAAGAAATTCTTATATTTTTACTTTTGTGTTGATTGGTTCTCATTGGTTAATCATGTTTCATGTGCATTCGATGTTTTAAACCAACATTATTATAACACAAATGTAAAAATACCAGAATTTTTACATGAATATAACTTCAAATTAATGATGAATATCTATAATTTATATATTTACACACAAATGCATACATATAAGCATTTCTTTACAATATATCTTCTGCAATCTTGGACCTTCATACCCACAAAAAAAAATGGAGTGTCAAAAGGATAGTTTTTCCCTTGACACCACTATTATTTTAACTACCTTCACTCCTTGGCAATGTTTAATGTTTTAAAAGCAATGATTAGAATTTTACTAAAACCTAAACATATGAAAGTGAATTTATACATTTTTTGTTCTTGAGAATTTACAAAAATATTAAACAGTATTTATTTATTAGATTATTTATTTACAAGAATAATTTTATATTTAAACATTCTAAAAACTAATACAATTGTATTAAAACTAATGCAATACAATATTTATCATTTACCAATTGATAGAGAAATAAATATGAAAAAGATTTTTTATTCATAAATTTATAAACATTTACTAAATTATTAAAATATGTGAACCAACTATAAGGAAATCCTTATTATTTACTATTTTATAAAGATCAACTCAATTGGCAATTAGTCAATGTTTTGCCAACCATTCCAGTAAAGAATTTAATAAATAGTGTAAGTAAACAATCTAATAAATAAATAGCATTTATTAGTTCTGTTGTCAATTCTCAAGAACAAAGAAAATGTATAGATTCACTTTCATATGTTTAGATTTTATTAAAATTCTAATTATTGCTTTTTAAAACAATAAACATTGCTGAAGAGTGAAATAATAGTGGGGTCAAGGGAAAAACATCTTTTTGACACTCTGTTTTTTGCAAGCATGAAGGTCTAAGATTGCCATATTTCCTTTCACATATGTCTCTGTGTTTGCTGGTTATCATTTATCTGTATATGTCAAAAATATACTGTAATTTACAATGCAAAATGTGCAGCTAACATTTTCATTTGTCTTATTACATTGATTTTTTTCATAACTGTGCATATTTTCCAATTCAGAAATAATAATATTGCACTAAAGAAAGATGTTTGTATGCCTATATGTGTGCTGATAAAGAAAGATGCTTTATTTCTTGCCCTATAAGTTTTACTTAAAAAAAGAAAAAATACTCTTCCAAAAATAACCCTGTATCTTATATCCTGATAGTTGGGTTACCAGTCAAAGACTAACAGCTAAACTGCCCTGTTTGATATACTAATCTTGATGACCTCAAAATTAAATATCTATTATTATAAGAGATTAATTTATAATTACATTTTTTTTTCATCAATTCACTTCAAGCAAGGCAATGACACCACTAAGATGCAAGTGGCTACTGAGAGTGAAAGAGAATGAAAAAGACTTTAGAAGGAACTGGAAACCCAATTCTAAACAGGAAACAAGGGATAGACCACTATTCCTGTTCAAAGGACTTGGGAGGAGTGTGCACTCGATGACAGATGAACCTATCTACTCTTATTGAGGAAAAAATAGTAAATAAAATTCCAGAGTTTAGCCAGAGATGTTACAAGTATAAAGTAGACTTTAGAAGCAACTGAAAACTCAATCCTAAACAGGAAACAAGGGATAAACCTCTCCTCCTGTTCAAAAGGCTGGGGGCGGGAGCATGAACCAGATGACAGACAAACCTATCTACTCCTATTGAAGAAAAAAGGAATAAATTTCTATTCCTGTTCGAAAAGCTGTGGAGGAGTGTGAACCTGATGATGGGTGAAACTATCTTCTATGACAAACCTATCTATTCTTATATAAAAATAATGTTAAAAATTAAAAAAAATATAAGTATAGATGAATCTGGAATTGACTATTACTAGTTTCTTCCTAAATATTCTTTGCCAAATTATTGGTTCTTGTTATATGCTAGGAAATATTGTCTATAGACAAACAAAAAAAGGAAAATGTTAAAAACAGAAAGAAGAAAAGAGAGAAAAAGACCAATAGTATTGAGCAATATAAAGCAATCATAGTTTTGGAGAATGGCAAGTGTTAACATTCTCTACTTTGAAGTCTCTCAATAATATTGTTTTGATTGGTTAAGATAATTACCTGTATGCATTATTTTTATGAAAAAAATCAAACAATTAAACCAAAATAGATTAAACCAATGAATTTTTTGTGACTATGCATAAAAAAGTATAACAACACACACACATGTATGTATATTTAAATGTATACCTATATATTTATTGGTTTAAACTTGATAGAATAATATAAATATAATACTAAAAGCTCTAAAATATTGGGCATTTTAATGAAATTTTGCATGTATGCATATTGTAACAATTTATTACAAAATGATTAATTTCCTTTTTTAATTAAGTTCCAAATTGAATGTTCCTGCACACATTCTTTATTTATGCTAAAATAATAATTAAGAAAGAATTTATAACACCAGATGAATTACACTTGCAAATGAATAAGTTTTACTTTCATTATTTGCTGTTACATTTATTTTGTATGTATTTATTCTGCTTGAAGTGTATTTAAAAAAATAAAATTATCTAAAACAAAATAAGAGATGAATAATATATATTGTTTCAATACTAGCAATACAGTGCTTTTTAGTACATAAATTTCACTATATTTTGACGATCAATGGATTAATGGATAGTTACTTGGATTGAGGAATTGTAGAAATGAGTTCAAATTCCAGTTGAGTTCATTGCATTCACTTACATGGTAATACTCTTGGGAAAAGTATGAATCCATTTCTTCTCCCCTCAGCTATGGGTTGGATAGCAGGACAGACTGGGTCCTATAGTCTTGGGTGGCAACCAATCTAGGAGAAGGACAACTCTGAATTCAGAACATCCAACTATGGTTTAAATAGCCTCACCAATCTGCAATTGGCCAAGCATAGTGAGTATTACTACACCCTTGAAGACATTGTCAATTGGGGTGCAGGGAGAGGTTCCTTCAAATGATAAGGCTCTGGATATGGATATGGATCTCTGATGAGATTTCATCACTGGCCATCAAAATTCTTTTCTACTTATCCTAGCTGCTAAAACAAAGTTCCATCAAAATCTATGTTGATTTAAAAATTCCTTTTTGATTATTTTTTGCACGCAGTTGCTGAATGTGTCTCACTCAATAGAAGAATACTGCTATTAGGAAGATTTGTTTTCTTTTCCTGTTTTTCAATAAAATTATTTCAGTTTATAAGTGCTATAATATAATATAATTTATAATATAACAGAATTGTGGATTAATAGTGAGATAAAGAAGCCATTCAGTGGCACAGGAGATGTAATGGTGTGATTAAAGAAAACAAAATTAGTAGTAAAATTGCAAAAGATACAGGATATGGTGACCATTTAACTGCTATATCTAAAGAGAGATACACTAAATTTATATTTGAAAAGGGACAAGGTTAATCAGTTAGATGCAGGTCAGATAGAGATTGAACTGAAAGAGGATTTTAGAAGTGGACATTTGTGGTTTATAGCAAACTGAAGCATTGAAATGGATTAGGAAAAAAAAAGAAACAATGTAGATTCTAATGAGACCAAAAGGCTGAACAGATTTACTGCAGAAAGACTGGAAAGAGTGGTTAAACTAACATTTGGAACTGGGTTCCCTGATCACATTTTGATAGGGAAAGCAGTTGCTTGATGTTGAAATCATATCTGTAGATGATTTGGTGGCCAGGAACTAGAATGTTGATGTTGGACCAAATCTATGATCTCCACAAGGAGATCTAGTATAATAAGGCAACAAGCCTTGAATAACAAGAAATTGACAATGGAGGAAGCAAAAACATTCAAAATCTGCTTATAATTAAGCACTGCAAAGAACTAAAGTGTAATTTAATTTGTTACCAATAAAATTGGGAAAGTCGTTGGGATCTGTCTACCCAGGTTTTTGGTTTTTATCCAAGTGTCAGAATCCCAAACATTATTATTATTGTTGTTTTATTTCCTTTGGTTTCTGGTGTATACTCATTTCTTTCCAGGTTCCGGCCAGAGACCTAAGGTCAGAAATGGCATCATGACATTTTCCACTGAGCAGTTTTGAAAAAAGAAAAAAATCACACATATTTTACTTAGATAAAGCCCTTTGTAAGGTGTGGGCTGTATTTGTGAGTACAATTTTTTATATTTCTTTAAAGCATGGACTACCAGGGATTCCTTCTGTGTGCCTAGAGGAATCTTTTCCAATCCATCCTAGGGCTCCAAGTACAACTGGATTGTTAATGTCCACATTTTTTAGATTTCAATTTCAAGATCCTTTTATTTTGATAGTTTTTTTGAAGATCTTCAAAGATACTGTTGTAGTAACCCACCTACAGTAGAATGAACTCTTCCTCCTTCGTAAATACTAATTTGCTAGACTTCCTGTGTGTGGGCAGTCAGGACGCAGTGTAACCTGATAGTTTGCACGGACACTTCTATCTGCTGCCTAATAACACTTTTATTTTGTATATATGTTCTGTTATTTCAATACACTTGTTCAACCTACCTTCTTCTTTCCATGTCTTTCTTTCTGGCCCCTAAACAGACCACAACCGATACATTGCAGTTTGCAGAGACTGCCATGTCAATAAGGAGGCACATTTTGTCTTTGCAGTCACTAATCACGAAATCAGAGCAATTAGCTTTGATTGTTCTGCTGTGTGTATTGTAAAGTCCCATAAAATTGTTACAGGTCCTAGCTCTGTAACCAGGTATGGGTGGTGTTCATACCAATTTCTTGCTGTTTATTATTATTATTATTATTATACAATAATAACAACAACAACATCAGGTTATTTTCTGGACAGAAAGTAGAAACTGAACATCAGTTGAAATAACATTTATGTATTCTTTTCAGAGATATACAATGACAATGTTCAATTTAGTTTGTTTTATAAAATAATTAAGTGTTATTAGAGTAGTGTGAAATGTGTGGACAGACATTTCACACTACTCTTCATTCATAGACAAAGGCTTAGTTGGGGGCTGCTGGTTAATCTCTTCTATTGTGTGCATGGACAAGGCCTTAATCAGCAGCTGTTGGTTGTTGTCTCTTCTATTATGTGAGTGTGTATGCATGTATAGATCAAAGTGGCATCTGAAATTGTTTTGAGTCCCAAGAAGAAGTAGACTTTTATTTTTATATCAGTAAGGGAGATCCAAAATCTAATTTCACATAAAAGTGTGAGCTTTTTGAATACAAGGTTTTCATTAGTTATAAAATAATTTCACATTGGCTTATGAAAATCATTTTCTCAAATTTGTTATTTTCTAATTGGTCCAAAAATAACAAGTGGTAGGTCTACATCTACATTTGCAAATATTTTGGTATTATTTGTCTTTGTAATGATTGTTTATCAAACGAACCTTCTGATAGAATTTTATTAGTTGAAAAATATATATAGGATTTAATTCTTATGATGTCATATAACTAGTTATTGCAGCTAAGGAAAGAATCACAAGGAGTGCTACTATGCTAGAATATATTCCTTCAGTCAAGTAAAGACATTCTTATATTCATTGCCAACAGTGGACGTTCTGATAGAATTTGGGCAAGAGTACTTGTTGATACAGGTTGTTAAATTACTTTGAAACTGGAGTGGGATGAACAACATAAACAAAGATATTGGAAAAAAGACTAAGTATAGAGCCACCAACACTGTGTAGTTAATGGTGTGTGGGACATGATTAAAACTTTAGGCTAACATGTTTGATATCATTGTTGAAGGTATCACTGTAATGGGATAGTTCAGTTGAGGGTGTTATAATACATTAAGAAATAGTAGAATTTGAAGGAGGGCAATGTATCAAAAGCATACAACCAAAGAGTGGAAACCATGAAATTGATGAAGTAAGTTTTAGAGAAAGGGATATATCTTGTAAGATCAAGGACAAGAATTACCATTCAGAGTTTGATGGTGAATGGTTCTGGAAGGGAAGTTGAAGAATAATATGAATTCTTATGAGCTTTCCCAAGAAGAAGTAGGATGTGTGAAAGTCAAATTCAAGAGAGATATAAAGAATTAGATTGAAGAATGTATTCTCTAACTCTAACTCTAACCCTTCACAGTGGAGAACAAGTGGAAAATAGAGTGTTGCTGGTGCTAGTTCAATCAAGGGGAAAATGTCTAGCTAGTGTTACACTTTCAAGAACTGAATGGCTAAGTGATGTGCCACTTGGTAGGAGACACCAGAGATGTATATGAAGAGACTTTGTGCAACTGGATAAAAATGATGGTGTCCTTGAGAGTTGTTAATTTGAAATAATCTCACATACAACTTCATATGGCTGAGAAACTGTGGAAATATTATCTGGTGTATTACAAAGACATAAGTACTGTTTAAGTAGATTAAACTAATTGGATTGTATTCTGCATCAAAAATATAGCAACCATCCTCCAAACAATATTAGGAAAGGTGGACAGAGTGAAAAGAGCTATTAACTCCTACATAAATAGATGATATATTGGTGACTGAAACAGAATTAACAATAGCCGAGTTAATAAATCATTTAAAGAAATTTAAGTTGAATGCAAAACTGCCAGAACCATTCAAGGAAACAAGAAACACAAGGCAAACAAGCTGTTTTTCACAGGGGAAATAAGATCCCAGAATTGAAAGATACTCTGAGTAAACTAGAGCTGTTTGCTATATGTAGAAGGCTGATTGGAAGATGTTTCATGGCATGCATCATTAGGATGCTGCAGGTGGTATATTGACTGGCAAACAGATATTGAATGATTGAAGACAACAAACAAAACAAAGACTTGAGAAAAAATATATTGCCATGTTTATTTTCATTAAAGAAAATACATCAACAACAAAAGGGTTACAGTGTGCTAGGCAAAATAATATCTCTGCATGCTCATGTTGAGTGTGAGAAGGACAGTTTTGGTAGTCACTGAAGAGCATTGTCCTGAAAAGGACAGTTCATTGCATATCGTTGCTGCTGGCAAGCTTGGTTGGAGCTGGAGGGCTTCTGGAGATGGATGGAGCAGCAGGAGCTGGAGGCCTGCTAGAGATGGCTGGAGTGGAGGCTAATGGCAAGCTGGAGCTGGAGGCTTGCTGGAGCTGTGGGCTGCTAGAACAGATACTACACTTTGATTCTAGTTATCTGGGCCACAGAAGTGTTATTTACCCCAGCTTCCCCACTAAGATGAGATGTGACACAAGGTTGGCTTTAATGTGGGGAATCCAAGCACATACACTTGGGCCAAGTACAAAAATTGCCCAGCCCCCACATCCATTGGTTGTGCTGACATCATTATATATACTGATTCCCCTCTCTCTAGTGCAATGGTGGAGTGCAAGCTTGGGCACTTGTTCCCCAGGACTGGGTACCTCACAATTTTTTTTTCTGCATCTGCACCTGCATATATATATATATATATATATATATATATATATCTGCAGATGGAGTCACAACTGAGTCACACTCTGCTTGAAGACAGGGATGCAACTGAGAGATGATAATCATCTCAAAGCATTAGCCAAAGAATTGTATTTTTTGATGCTTTGAGGCCTTTTTATATCCAGAATCAGTTTTACGACAATTGCTGATTAAGCTTTTTCTTCTGGTTATTTTTAAAATATGTAAGAGTGCTGACAGGATATGACAAGGACTTTGTTTTTGGTCAGGAAAATTTACCCTCATGTAATTAAGGAGGCTGTTCGGCAGGTGGTCAGGAGTGATGTCAGTAAACTACCTCTTCTCCATTGAATGTGAATCAGAAGGGAGATATTCAAGTGGAAGACAGTTGGATAATATTGATACAACACAGCATTGGAAAAGGTTATATCTTTTAATGATTGTTGAGGGAGGTTAGGGCAGATTTTGCAAGTAAAATTTCTGAAGGGGCCAGGTAAATGAGGTGCTAATGGATAATAGTACCACACTTCATTCAGAATTGTTGAAAAAATACTTGATGGATGGAATTGTCAAATGCTTTTTTAGAGATGTATATTTACCAGGTGGAAGTAAAATTTGTAGATCATTGAACAATAAAGGTCATTGCAAAAAGTTAGCATATCTCATTGACTAATGTATCACCTAAATCTGAACAGGAGAACTCAATGTCTCAAAGGGCAGTATATATGAATGTAGAATGTAGATGGCCATTTGTCCTGTTTAGGGATAAGGTATGGGGAAAGTTTCCAAACATACTATTTGTATCTCACTAAAGGAGAGGAAGGTTGATGGGCATTAATTTTCAGAATAATGTCTTAGTTGATGATGTGGCTCATCATTTTTGCCAGTTCATCAAACAAGTGATGACAGGTGAAAAGATAAGTTCTGTAGTTCCATAGAGATCATAGAGAGAGTGATTTTCATCTAAGCGAATGAGCAACTATCAGATAACATCAGTAGAATTAAGCAGAGTTAGTTCACTATAAATGTAAACAGGGACAGATTTTTTCCATTTTCTTTTGTTGACTTCTCTCAGCTTATTAATAGGTGTGTTTTTGATCAAGCAGAGGGAGTGTCAAATCTTTTTTGTTTTAATCATTTCACTCCAAGCAATAAAGCCACTAAGATGCAAAGGGTTACTGAGTGTGAAAGAATATAAAAGGAAAAACAACATTATTAAGGAGAGAAAACAATATAAGAACAAGAACAGAAGATAACAATTGACATTGCATTTAAATTTTTGAAAATCAAGGTTAATTGGAAAACAAGCAGCCATAAGAGAGTTCCACAAGTGTGAAAGAAGAAACTGTTAGCATAGAAATTATGATTGTATCTAACCATTTCAACTATAAAATTCATGAAACCTAACTGCCAATCTAGTACCACACTTAAATTTGTAAATATGAAGTATGAAAGAAAAGATTGTCAGAATGATTACCATGAAAATATTTATAGAAAAGGTACAGAGAAGCAATACAAAAGTAACTGGAGCCCAGGTGTCAACTTAGGACTGATAACATTACAGATTCTTCTTTGGATTTTATCAAGAATCTCTAAATATACATGCACCAGACCATGGCAGCAATATTCAAAGTAAGGACAAATAGTAAACTTATAAATACGTAAGAAAGATTCTGGTGAGAAAAATTGTCATGACAGTGAACCAACTTTCCTTGCAGCAGACTTAACAAATGATTCAATATTATGTTTACACTTCATGCTCAAGGTGCAACAAGTCACTAGGGGAGGTTGATTTTTCACTTTATTTAGAGAATCAATATTGTACTCAGTATGAAAGCTGGAGTTTGATGTGATAAGTACTAAGACCAAAAATTAGATTTATAGCTCTCACCAATGTTTGAACATTTAGTTTTAAAGATCATTTGATAAATGTACAGATATACCTAATTTCCACAGGTTTTGCTTACAAAATGACTTCAGATTTTACTATTTCAAGAAAAGATTATAAAAAAGGCTCCTCAATGAATAAGATTTGTTAGATTAATAAAAACAATAAATAAATAAAAGTGTATATAACACAATAATACTGCTGGGCACAAATTATAAGACAAAATTTTTTAAATTTGCATTTGCACCATGCCACACAAACAAGAGAACCCAGTTATGGCTGTCAGACAATTTCTGTGACCATATCACACCTTTCTCAATAAAAGAGCAGAGATATTTAGCAAATATAGACATATGAACAAATTTGGAGCCAGTTTAGTCAGTTAGTTATATGCCATATGTGATACATGCTTAGGTGATCATGTATCTTTTGATACATGACTGACAAGGCAGATTTTTTTCTGCAATAGTTTGCCATTTCTTTCTGTGGTAGACTAGTTGCCATCCAAGGCTATAGAACCCAGTCTGTCTTGCTACTTACATATAACTTGGGGAAGAAGAAGAGGATTCATACCTTTCCCAAGGGTATTACCATGTAAGTGAATGTAATGGATTCAATTGGAATTCAAACTCAGCTCTCTGATTCCTCAATCTGAGCCACTATCCATTACACAACCATGCCTCCAGTTAGCTGCCAAAAAATGTATATGAGAGAATTTTATTTTAGTTAATTTGATGAATATTCACCTAATTCCCCAGACTGCAACCCCCTTGATCATTATTTGAAAGGTGCAGTTGGGTAAGAGACCAACAAAACTCCATGTAACACCAAAGATGAACTGAAGGCAGGGATTATGACAGCATTCACCAACTTAAACAAGGAGACCGTCCAGGAGAGTTACAGGAGATTCTGAAGTCATCTGGAAGCAGTGGTCGAAGCCAATGGTGATTTTATTGAATAAATTTACTCTTTAGTATTTCAAGATATTTTTGTGTAATTTTCATAAATATATCTGTTAAAATGAGATATGAGTGTTATTTTTATTTTTGTAAAATTTAGATGACAATTTAAATGACAATTTATCCATAATGTAAATGTTATGTTTTTCAGATCTTAATAAAAATGTGGCAAGCACACATGTCACTAAAAGTTTCATGGTAATAGACTGAATGTCAAACACTTAAAATTAAGTCAGTTCCATTTATTACCCATATTTTGTACCCATGAGGAGTGACTATTTGTCCTCACATGAAGAGTAGAATGAAGCAATTACCAACCATGAAGCACAAACATGTAGGTGAATATTCATTGAATTAACTAAAATAAATTAATTGATTATATTGTATGTGTGTATATATTCATATGTAAAAATTCAGATATAAATAAAAATATATCTGTAAAAAGATAATATAAATATTTATATACATTTGTGTGTGTGTACACATGCCCAATGGACACAATTGGAGTAATTGGTTTTTCATTGAATTGAAATTTTTTCCTTTTATTTTGGACACCAGAACTGAGTGACATTTTCTTGTGATTAAACTCTAAGTTGTTTAAAAGAATAATTTTTTCTTTTATTTTGTGTGTGGATTTATTGAATGATCTGCTCAGCCAGTGGTGAGCCTGAATTTTTTGAGCCCTGAAGCTTGAACAGAGGGTGGGGGCTTCCCCACCAGCAACAATAGATTCGAGGATCTAACTGCCAAAATGTAGGCTATGAATAGATTCTGGCAAGCTCAATGACCCCATACAGGTGGGGTTCGGGTGCTTCAAATCCATAAGAAAATTTTGAAGTTTGACCAAAATTACAGGGGAATTTTGAGGTCATATGAAACAGGAACTAGAGCATATTCTAAGGCTGACATTAGCCCCTTCAACCCATTGGCTTATGATTCTATCACTAAAATGTCCTTATTTAATAACAAACACTTAAAGAAAAAAATTGATTTTATTGAAAAATTCACTCATTAAAATGTTGATTCAGGGGCTGCTCTGGGATTGGAGGCCCTGAAGCTTAAGCTTCATATGTTTCATAGTAGATCTACCACTGCGATCAATGAAAAATATGGATATAGGTAAGATTGGTTTCTTTTCTTAACATATTGAATGCTATTATTAATTTTAGTGGTATACAAAGTTTAGCAAGGTCACTTAATCATGTTTTCATGCATAATTCTTTTTATAATTTGACCTTTAAATATTTTCTGAGCTTTATTTAATCTCTATGTTTTATACTTATTTTGTATAATCTCAAAAATGTCTTATATTTTGAATTTTCTTACAAACAACAATTATTACATCTACTCTAATTTATGCAAAATGTTTTTCTTCTATCAGAAAAAAGTTCCAACAAAAATCTAAATACTAGTCTACAAAGAAATTCTTTAACATTTTTTGGCCACAAGCTAACCATCTGCTGAATGTGCTCAGCATGAGAAAACTTGATAAAAATAACCATCCAGTTCAAGTAAATATTGGTAGTATTATACTAAAGTAAGGAAAGAATGAGAGATTCTTATACTTAACTGTTGGACAAAGCTATGGTTAAATTTATAGAGCATCAACATTTTTATATTTATGTAATTACAATAACATTATCCTGAAACATTTAACTCAACCTATAGAATTCATATATTATTTGCATAAAAACAAAACTTATCTTGACATTACACTTCATCAAAACCTGTTCCTTTTTACCAATGTAATTCATATTCAGTAGCAGTAAGACAAGTGAACATGGTTAAGTAAATATGTGACAGCAACAGCAGCAGCAGGAAGGAAAAAAAGAACATTAGGCTCCAAGTTCTAGAATAAGGATTGTCACATGGGACAATATCATAGTGGATTAAAATGTTGGTTTGTGAATTTGGTGGCATATTAATTGAGTTCAATCTCTGGGTCTCTTAGACACAGTGAGAATAGGGTAAGCAAAAAGTGAGCAAACTAAATAATAACAAAATGATATAACCTTAGACATAGATTAAATAAAGGTTTCAGTTTGAAATTTTGCAAAGGTTACCCAGATTTGCACACACCTGAAAAAAAACAGAGGGTAAAATAGACAAAACATTGTGATAATACCAACAAAGATGAGAACATTAGTCTGAATATAAATGATGTAAATAACTTATATTACATGCACTTCTTGTCACCCAAATTTCACAGATATCTTAGTAAAATGCCAGATTGATAATGTTCACTAAATACTACTCTTTTTGGAAGACTATAAATTAAACTTTTAAAAAAGATAGGAGACTGATTTTTTAAATCAATTCAGAGATTGCTTTTAAGATATCAGTATCTGTATTGCCAAAATAAAAAAATCTATTTTCTTAGATAATGACTTTGAATTATTGAAGTACCTTCAGGGAAAAACAGAATATCTGAATTCTAAATGAAGAAAAAGTAATATTTTTCAGTTACTCTAAATTTCAGAACATTATGAGACATTTTAAACTTGAGGATAACATTTTTTTTTAATTTATTTCAATGGCACAAGAAAATCTATATTTCACCATTCATCTTTTCTAATACATCAAGAGAAGAATACCTATCCAATCAATATACAGTACTTCAAAGTTTTTCTTGGGAGTTACCTCCAAACTAACATAATATATTCAACTTTCCATGAAACCTTTTCTATTTGGATGCCCTGCAGATGAGAAACATCAAATCTAAATTACTCACAATGTGCACCAAACTCAGTGAATTACTTGTCCCCAAAGAGACAACATGAACTACACAATAATTCATATCTTTTCAGCATATAACATTTCTGATTGCAGAAATGAAAACTCATCACTACTCTGCAAACCCATTTCCAATATTCAATAGCTGTCAAAGATGGCACAACAAGCCATAAATCCGATTACTCATCAACATTTTGATTTGTGCTTTCTTTTATCTTTTTCACTACTAAGAAGAAATTCTGAACACAATGTATCTCTTTCCTAATCCCAAGAGATGTACTCAATTCAATTTGCCATTAAGATTCCATGTCTCTGTGCTGAATCTCAATCAACAGTTAAATCCATTCAAGGTTAGGTTTTTACATTATTCCTACCAAGAAAAAACACATACATGTGCATGCACACACACAATTACATCTTACACATTCATTTATGCACATGTAACAAAGTGAATTGACTCTCTTCAGCAAGTATAAAAACCAGTTAATAATAATTTACATGCTTACAGGCATCACTGCATATGGAAAATAAACAGGGCACTTAACCAAAGAATTCTTTATCTTTCCATATTTGTTAAAAACTTCTTTTATTAATGTTATACCACAAAATTTTAATCTCTTTAATACCTGATCATCAATTTGCATCTGTTTATAAGATGTAAATATGGAAAGTACAATGAAAACCTTCATAAAGTAGATAAACAGAGTAGCTACAAATTTTCCTATTACTATTATTCTTATTTTGAATATATTTTTTTCACATCTAATCTTATTGTTGATCCTATTATCTATCCTATAGAAGAAGGATTAATAACTAGTGAGTCATTAGGTACATGATCATGTTAAAGAACTAAACAACTTTTAGAAGATATATGAGGACATGCTCTCCACTGGAAGAACATAATGTGGGAATAGAAAGCTTTTTTTTTCTGTAATTCTTTTTTACTTTTAATGTTTTAGTTTAGCAAGAAGAGAACATCATGTGGGGTCAGTGGTGACATAAAGTTCTGATTTTCTTAAATATCTTAAAAGAGATTTTCTGAACTTAGTATTATGTTGTCTACAGTTAGAAAATTCATGAAACAAGATTTGGAATTGAAACCAAATTGACCAACTGTCAATAATATTTGAAAAGTCTTTTTCATCAGGGATTTTGAACCAATCCTGTAGAAAGATTTCTAGAAATGGTAAGCATGAATTTTTAGAGAGACTTTTTAATTTAAAGAGAAGAATCAATTTTTAAAAATTAGAAATTCAAATAATTCCTTAATGAAGGAAAAAAGAGAGAATGAAAATGAATAGTAAGAAAAAGGTAATTTTTTCTGGAAGAAATTAATAATTAAGAAAAATATTTTCAGATTTTTCATCAAAGATTAGTAGGTACCAAGTATACTAGTTCTTGACTGTATTCTGATTAGAATGAGATTCATATTTAACAGCAAAAAAGAATATGGATGAAAATAAGGGTAAAAATAGCAATTATTATTGCTATGCTATTATAACTAGCTGGTATTTAAACCACAACATGTACTAAAATTTACTCATTAATTTATCTCTTTAAATTCACAAGATGGTGCTTGTAAAAGTCTCAGTACCCACTTTCAACCGAGGTGTCATCTTTTGCTCTCACTCAGAGATCAACTTCTTTAAAATTTTTCTGACCATGGAAGAAACATTTCATGACTTTACACCCTTACACTTAATTGAAAATTTCATTTAAAAATATCATAAAGAACACAAGAAAATAATATTAGTTTTGTGAATGCAATTATAAACTTGAAATATTGACTATATAAAAACAAAACTATTATTATTATTATTAAGGAATTTCATTGAAATGTTTTGTTTCCTAATTTCTATTGTCATTTAAATCAATCTCCATTACAAAAAAAAAAGGTTTTACTGGATATTTGCTTGTATATTTACTATTAATTTTCCTCTTTCATAAAACTTTTGTATCCATTATTTGTTAGAAATATTTATTTACAAGGTTTGATCATTTGCTTGTTCCAGAGTATCATATATCAGTCATGATGGACAGAGTTTGTACAGAGTACAACACAAGGTAGTAGTTGAGATAGACATGTGAAGAAAATGAACATACATACTATTGGATTTGCATATCCTGATGTTAATCACAGGGAGTGAGATTTTGAGTTACTGCCTTCTGACAATAATTACAGGTGATGCAAGATTTAAAAGAATCCATCTCTTTCTTGGTGACTTTTCATAGTGAATAAATGTATTTGTTTCACTCCTTCCAACATGTAAGTACCTCAACTAGAGACACTGAAGGTTGCTTTGAACTCTTCACATTTAATTTCATTTTTTATTTTTATTTTTGTAAAATGTCCTATCAATATATTTGTTAATATTTATTGTTTTAAATTCTATGTCTTATTTTTCCCGTGTAGTCTACCAAAATTGTTTGTGGGTCAAATGTACAAGGAGCATAAAAATTTTATCAAATGTTGATACCTTCAAAAATATATAGTCAAATGAGATAGACGTGAAGAAAATCAATATTCATATACAGTCAAGTGTGATAAACTCATGGGAAAAAATCAACACAGATATATGGTTGAGTGAGATAGACTTGTGGGAGAAATATTCCATGAATTATTGCATTGTTAGTAGTTGAGAGTTAGTTTCTGCTACTGCTGTTTTCATCAATGGCCAAAGGCATCATTATTGATGGAAGTACCTTGGTGTTGCTACTGATTGCCTGGGCAGTCATGTAGTCTACCATGTTTAGCTAAACTTACCTTCTGTTGGGTCTGTCACTAACACCAGGCTCGTCAGATCTGCCCTCATGGGTGAAATCAGCATTGACTTTATATTCGGTGGATTTTTTAAGTAATGGTTTCTGTGAAAGCTGCATGAGCCATTTCTGAGCCAAATGTTTTATGACCCAGGTATATTTGAGTTGGATGAAATTAAGCTTCTGATTTTGTTATGTAAGCTGTGGATGTTGAATTTAACACTTCCATTTGAGCTAAAGAATTGGAATTCTCACAGGATACAGGTCTTTCTTAAAATTTAACAGCATGAGTCAGAACCATACTTGTGATAATATACTACTATATGTATCAGGTAATTGATATCAGTTAACATTGATTATTTATGCTATTACATTTTTATTATTATATTAAAAGACACCATTTATAAATAATTTTTATGATATATTACAGCATAAATATACAAATACACTATCAAGCAAATACAAAAAATAAGGTTCTGTCATAATAGATGTCATCTGAACAGAAGCGTATGTATTAATATAAAATTTGAATTAATAGTTTCAATAAGATTCTATCACATGAAAAGATTCTAAACAATACATTTTTTATAGAAATTTATGAAATTTACAACTAATTTTATCTCTTGTTAAATTACATTTTCAGAATCTTATTTATAGATAAAATTTTAATGCATTTCCTTAAAGTATTCATGAACATTTTTCAAATTAATTGTAAGTTACTCTTGAATGCAAACAAAATCTGTTTAATTACTTTAATTGCACAAAATACTGTTTTCTGATCTGTTAATAGGAAAAAAGAAAATTGTTTTCTTTGTTTTACCTTGTAATATAAGATTTTCTGAATGAAGAGATATCTTGTATGAAAAGAACTCCATGTGGAATAAATACTGAATTATCAATTTAAGATAATAGAACAGGAAATACAAAATTGTTTGTGCCATCTCTATTCATTAAGAATTTTGTTTTATAAATGAACAAATATATTAACACAAATCTAGAAACCTACAAAGGTGGATGCTTTTCAGATATATTTTATCTTTCAATATTTATAACAAATAAAAAATTATTATAATGATATTGATATAAAAGATACATTGTACTGATTTGAAGTTTGCTTTAGAATATTTAGGAAAAATAAGTCAATGATGATTTTCTTGGTTCAACTTGCATTGATTTTCAAAGATAAATTACGCAAAAATTAATTAATTCCAAGAAACTGCAAACTAACAAAATCTATCCATTATGTTTCATATAAAAAAAACTTTAAAAATTGTACATATTCAAAATTTTATCAGCATTGGTGCTTTATTATGCACCCTGTGAAAATGTTTTAAGGTACATGATGGAATTGGACGAAGAAGGATGAGTTCTTGTAGTGATTGTGGCAGTTGTTAGAGTGGATGGGTCATGAGTCAGACTAGCTAGGAGTAGGATAGACAGTGTTAAAAAGCCTTTGCCCACTTCCCTTTTGGCCTTGTGCCACAAATACATGTATTCATGTGTTAAATAAACATGCCATCTGCCGCCAAGATGCTTGTGATCAAAGTATAATATCTGTTCCAGCCACAGCCAGCCCACACTAGCTCCAGTCAGCCCTCACCATTAGCAGCTCCAGCTGGCTCTCATCATCATCAGCAGCAATAATATACAATAAACTTTCCTTTTCAGGACAACACTCTTCATCACACTACAAAACTTTCCTTTTCAGGACAACACTCTTCATCACACTACAAAACTTTCCTTTTCAGGACAACACTCTTCATCATCAAAACTTTCCTTTTCAGGACAAAACTTCATTCTTTCCTTTTCAGGACAACACTCTTCATCACACTACAAAACTTTCCTTTTCAGGACAACACTCTTCATCACACTACAAAACTTTCCTTTTCAGGACAACACTCTTCATCACACTACAAAACTTTCCTTTTCAGGACAACACTCTTTCATCACACTTTCCTTTTACAAAACTACAAAACTTTCCTTTTCAGGACAACACTCTTCATCACACTTTACAAAACTTTCCTTTTCAGGACAACACTCTTCATCACACTACAAAACTTTCCTTTTCAGGACAACACTCTTCATCACACTACAAAAACTTTCCTTTTTCAGGACAACACTCTTCATCACACTACAAAACTTTCCTTTTCAGGACAACACTCTTCATCACACTACAAAACTTTCCTTTTCAGGACAACACTCTTCATCACACTACAAAACTTTCCTTTTCAGGACAACACTCTTTCATCACACTACAAAACTTTCCTTTTCAGGACAACACTCTTCATCACACTACAAAACTTTCCTTTTCAGGACAACACTCTTCATCACACTACAAAACTTTCCTTTTCAGGACAACACTCTTCATCACACTACAAAACTTTCCTTTTCAGGACAACACTCTTCATCACACTACAAAACTTTCCTTTTCAGGACAACACTCTTCATCACACTACAAAACTTTCCTTTTCAGGACAACACTCTTCATCACACTACAAAACTTTCCTTTTCAAAACTCTTCATCACACTACAAAACTTTCCTTTCATTTCAGGACAACACTCTTCATCACACTACAAAACTTTCCTTTTCAGGACAACACTCTTCATCACACTACAAAACTTTCCTTTTCAGGACAACACTCTTTCATCACAAAACTTTCCTTTTCAGGACAAACTCTTCATCCTTTTTCCTTTTCAGGACAACACTCTTCATCACACTACAAAACTTTCCTTTTCAGGACAACACTCTTCATCACACTACAAAACTTTCCTTTTCAGGACAACACTCTTCATCACACTACAAAACTTTCCTTTTCAGGACAACACTCTTCATCACACTACAAAACTTTCCTTTTCAGGACAACACTCTTCATCACACTACAAAACTTTCCTTTTCAGGACAACACTCTTCATCACACTACAAAACTTTCCTTTTCAGGACAACACTCTTCATCACACTACAAAACTTTCCTTTTCAGGACAACACTCTTCATCACACTACAAAACTTTCCTTTTCAGGACAACACTCTTCATCACACTACAAAACTTTCCTTTTCAGGACAACACTCTTCATCACACTACAAAACTTTCCTTTTCAGGACAACTCTTCATCACACTACAAAACTTTCCTTTTCAGGACAACACTCTTCATCACACTACAAAACTTTCCTTTTCAGGACAACACTCTTCATCACACTACAAAACTTTCCTTTTCAGGACAACACTCTTCATCACACTACAAAACTTTCCTTTTCAGGACAACACTCTTCATCACACTACAAAACTTTCCTTTTCAGGACAACACTCTTCATCACACTACAAAACTTTCCTTTTCAGGACAACACTCTTCATCACACTACAAAACTTTCCTTTTCAGGACAACACTCTTCATCACACTACAAAACTTTCCTTTTCAGGACAACACTCTTCATCACACTACAAAACTTTCCTTTTCAGGACAACACTCTTCATCACACTACAAAACTTTCCTTTTCAGGACAACACTCTTCATCACAAACTTTCCTTTTCAGGACAACCTCTTTCCTTTTCAGGACAAACTCTTCATCACACTACAAAACTTTCCTTTTCAGGACAACACTCTTCATCACACTACAAAACTTTCCTTTTCAGGACAACACTCTTCATCACACTACAAAACTTTCCTTTTCAGGACAACACTCTTCATCACACTACAAAACTTTCCTTTTCAGGACAACACTCTTCATCACACTACAAAACTTTCCTTTTCAGGACAACAAAACTTTCCTTTTCATCACACTCTTCATCACACTAAAAACTTTCCTTTTCAGGACAACACTCTTCATCACACTACAAAACTTTCCTTTTCAGGACAACACTCTTCATCACACTACAAAACTTTCCTTTTCAGGACAACACTCTTCATCACACTACAAAACTGTCCTTTTCCTTTTCAGGACAACACTCTTTCATCACACTACAAAACTTTCCTTTTCAGGACAACACTCTTCATCACACTACAAAACTTTCCTTTTCAGGACAACACTCTTCATCACACTACAAAACTTTCCTTTTCAGGACAACACTCTTCATCACACTACAAAACTTTCCTTTTCAGGACAACACTCTTCATCACACTACAAAACTTTCTTTTCAGGACAACACTCTTCATCACACTACAAAACTTTCCTTTTCAGGACAAACTCTTTCATCAACACAAACTTTCCTTTTCAGGACAACACTCTTCATCACACTACAAAACTTTCACAACACATCACAAAACTTTCCTTTTCAGGACAACACTCTTCATCACACTACAAAACTTTCCTTTTCAGGACAACACTCTTCATCACACTACAAAACTTTTCCTTTTCAGGACAACACTCTTCATCACACTACAAAACTTTCCTTTTCAGGACAACACTCTTCATCACACTACAAAACTTTCCTTTTCAGGACAACACTCTTCATCACACTACAAAACTTTCCTTTTCAGGACAACACTCTTCATCACACTACAAAACTTTCCTTTTCAGGACAACACTCTTCATCAACTACAAAACTTTCCTTTTCAGGACAACACTCTTCATCACACTACAAAACTTTCCCTTTTCAGGACAACACTCTTTCATCACACTCTTACAAAACTTTCCTTTTCAGGACAACACTCTTCATCACACTACAAAACTTTCCTTTTCAGGACAACACTCTTCATCACACTACAAAACTTTCCTTTTCAGGACAACACTCTTCATCACACTACAAAACTTTCCTTTTCAGGACAACAAAAACTTTCCTTTTCAGGACAACACTCTTCATCACACTACAAAACTTTCCTTTTCAGGACAACACTTTTCTTCATCACACTACAAAACTTTCCTTTTCAGGACAACACTCTTCATCACACTACAAAACTTTCCTTTTCAGGACAACACTCTTCATCACACTACAAAACTTTCCTTTTCAGGACAACACTCTTCATCACACTACAAAACTTTCCTTTTCAGGACAACACTTTCCTTTTCTCACTCTTCATCACACTAAAACTTTCCTTTTCAGGACAACACTCTTCATCACACTACAAAACTTTCCTTTTCAGGACAACACTCTTCATCACACTACAAAACTTTCCTTTTCAGGACAACACTCTTCATCACACTACAAAACTTTCCTTTTCAGGACAACACTCTTCATCACACTACAAAACTTTCCTTTTCAGGACAACACTCTTCATCACACTACAAAACTTTCCTTTTCAGGACAACACTCTTCATCACACTACAAAACTTTCCTTTTCAGGACAACACTCTTCATCACACTACAAAACTTTCCTTTTCAGGACAACACTCTTCATCACACTACAAAACTTTCCTTTTCAGGACAACACTCTTCATCACACTACAAAACTTTCCTTTTCAGGACAACACTCTTCATCACACTACAAAACTTTCCTTTTCAGGACAACACTCTTCATCACACTACAAAACTTTCCTTTTCAGGACAACACTCTTCATCACACTACTTTTCAGGACAACACTCTTCATCACACTTTCCTTTTCAGGACAACACTCTTCATCACACTACAAAACTTTCCTTTTCAGGACAACACTCTTCATCACACTACAAAACTTTCCTTTTCAGGACAACACTCTTCATCACACTACAAAACTTTCCTTTTCAGGACAACACTCTTCATCACACTACAAAACTTTCCTTTTCAGGACAACACTCTTCATCACACTACAAAACTTTCCTTTTCAGGACAACACTCTTCATCATCACTACAAAACTTTCCTTTTCAGGACAACACTCTTCATCACACTACAAAACTGTCTTTTTTCCTTTTCACTACAAAACACTTCAAAACTTTCCTTTTCAGGACAACACTCTTCATCACACTACAAAACTTTCCTTTTTCAGGACAAACTCTTCATCACACTACAAAACTTCCTTTTCAGGACAACACTCTTCATCACACTACAAAACTTTTTCCTTTTCAGGACAACACTCTTCATCACACTACAAAACTTTCCTTTTCAGGACAACACTCTTCATCACACTACAAAACTTTCCTTTTCAGGACAACACTCTTCATCACACTACAAAACTTTCCTTTTCAGGACAACACTCTTCATCACACTACAAAACTTTCTTTTCAGGACAACACTCTTCATCACACTACAAAACTTTCCTTTTCAGGACAACACTCTTCATCACACTACAAAACTTTCCTTTTCAGGACAACACTCTTCATCACACTACAAAACTTTTCCTTTCAGGACAACACTCTTCATCACACTACAAAACTTTCCTTTTCAGGACAACACTCTTCATCACACTACAAAACTTTCCTTTTCAGGACAACACTCTTCATCACACTACAAAACTTTCCCTTTTCAGGACAACACTCTTCATCACACTACAAAACTTTCCTTTTCAGGACAACCTCTTCATCACACTACAAAACTTTCCTTTTCAGGACAAAACTCTTCTTTACAAAACTTTCCTTTTCAGGACAACACTCTTCATCACACTAAAAAACTTTCCTTTTCAGGACAACTACAAAACTTTCCTTTCAGGACAACACTCTTCATCACACTACAAAACTGTCCTTTTCAGGACAACACTCTTCATCACACTACAAAACTCTTTTCCTTTTTCAGGACAACACTCTTCATCACACTACAAAACTTTCCTTTTCAGGACAACACTCTTCATCACACTACAAAACTTTTCCTTTTCAGGACAACACTCTTTCATCACACTACAAAACTTTCCTTTTCAGGACAAACTCTTCATCACACTACAAAACTGTCCTTTTCAGGACAACACTCTTCATCACACTACAAAACTTTCCTTTTCAGGACAACACTCTTCATCACACTACAAAACTTTCCTTTTTCAGGACAACTTTCATCACACTACAAACTTTCCTTTTCAGGACAACACTCTTCATCACACTACAAAACTGTCCTTTTCAGGAAACACTCTTCCTGAAAAACTTTTCCTTTCAAAACTTCATCCTTTTCAGGACAACACTCTTCATCACACTAAAACTTTCCTTTTCAGGACAACACTCTTCATCACACTACAAAACTTTCCTTTTCAGGACAACACTCTTCATCACACTACAAAACTTTCCTTTTCAGGACAACACTTCTTTTCATCACACTACAAAACTTTTCCTTTTCAGGACAACACTCTTCATCACACTACAAAACTTTCCTTTTCAGGACAACACTCTTCATCACACTACAAAACTTTCCTTTTCAGGACAACACTCTTCATCACACTACAAAACTTTCCTTTTCAGGACAACACTCTTCATCACACTACAAACTTTCCTTTTCAGGACAACACTCTTCATCACACTACAAAACTTTTCCTTTTTCAGGACAACACTCTTCATCACACTACAAAACTTTCCTTTTCAGGACAACACTCTTCATCACACTACAAAACTTTCCTTTTCAGGACAACACTCTTCATCACACTACAAAACTTTCCTTTTCAGGACAACACTCTTCATCACACTACAAAACTTTCCTTTTCAGGACAACACTCTTCATCACACTACAAAAACTTTCCTTTTCAGGACAACACTCTTCATCACACTACAAAACTTTTCCTTTTCAGGACAACACTCTTCATCACACTACAAAAACTCTTTCATTCCTTTTCAGGACAACACTCTTCATCACACTACAAAACTTTCCTTTTTCAGGACAACACTCTTCATCACACTACAAACTTTTCCTTTCAGGACAACACTCTTCATCACACTACAAAACTTTCCTTTTCAGGACAACACTCTTCATCACACTACAAAACTGTCCTTTTCAGGACAACACTCTTCATCACACTACAAAACTTTCCTTTTCAGGACAACACTCTTCATCACACTACAAAACTTTCCTTTTCAGGACAACACTCTTCATCACACTACAAAACTTTCCTTTTCAGGACAACACTCTTCATCACACTACAAAACTTTCCCTTTTCAGGACAACCTCTTCATCACACTACAAAACTGTCCTTTTCAGGACAACACTCTTCATCACACTACAAAACTTTTCCTTTTCAGGACAACACTCTTCATCACACTACAAAACTTTCCTTTTCAGGACAACACTCTTCATCACACTACAAAACTTTCCTTTTCAGGACAACACTCTTCATCACACTACAAAACTTTCCTTTTCAGGACAACACTCTTCATCACACTACAAACTTTCCTTTTCAGGACAACACTCTTCTTTTTCACACTACAAAACTTTCCTTTTCAGGACAACTTTCCTTTTCATCACACTCTTTCATCACACAAAACTTTCCTTTTCAGGACAACACTCTTCATCACACTACAAACTTTCCTTTTCAGGACAACACTCTTCATCACTACAAAAACTTTCCTTTTCAGGACAACCTCTTCATCACACTACAAAACTTTCCTTTTTCAGGACAACACTCTTCATCACACTACAAAACTTTCCTTTCAGGACAACACTCTTCATCACACTACAAAACTTTCCTTTTCAGGACAACACTCTTCATCACACTTACAGGAAGCCTCTTCATCACACTTTCCTTTTCAGGACAACACTCTTCATCACACTACAAAACTTTCCTTTTTCAGGACAACACTCTTCATCACACTACAAACTTTCCTTTTCAGGACAACACTCTTCATCACACTACAAAACTTTCCTTTCAGGACAACACTCTTCATCACAAACTTTCCTTTTCAGGACAACACCTTCATCACACTACAAAACTTTCCTTTTCAGGACAACACTCTTCATCACACTACAAACTTTCCTTTTTCAGGACAACTTCATCACAAAACTTTCCTTTTCAGGACAACACTCTTCATCACACTACAAAACTTTCCTTTTCAGGACAACACTCTTCATCACACTACAAAACTTTCCTTTTCAGGACAACAAACTCTTCATCACACTACAAAACTTTCCTTTTCAGGACAACACTCTTCATCACACTACACTACAACAAAACTTTCCTTTTCAGGACAACACTCTTCATCACACTACAAAACTTTCCTTTTCAGGACAACACTCTTCATCACACAACAAACTTTCCTTTTCAGGACAACACTCTTCATCACACTACAAAAACTTTCCTTTTCAGGACAACACTCTTCATCACACTACAAAACTTTCCTTTTCAGGACAACACTCTTCATCACACTACAAAACTTTCCTTTTCAGGACAACACTCTTCATCACACTACAAAACTTTCCTTTTTCAGGACAACCTCTTTCATCACACTACTACAAAACTTTCCTTTTCAGGACAACACTCTTCATCACACTACAAAACTTTCCTTTTCAGGACAACACTCTTCATCACACTACAAAAACTTTCCTTTTCAGGACAACACTCTTCATCACACTACAAAAAACTGTCCTACAAAAACTTTCAGGACAACACTCTTCATCACACTACAGCTTTTTCCTTTCAGGACAACACTCTTCATCACACTACAAAACTTTTCCTTTTCAGGACAACACTTTTCATCACACTACAAAACTTTCCTTTTCAGGACAACACTCTTCATCACACTACAAACTTTCCTTTTTCAGGACAACACTCTTCATCACACTACAAAACTTTCCTTTTCAGGACAACACCTCTTCATCAGGACAAACTTTCCTTTTTCAGGACAAACTCTTCATCACACTACAAAACTTTCCTTTTCAGGACAACACTCTTCATCACACTACAAAACTTTCCTTTTCAGGACAACACTCTTCATCACACTACAAAACTTCCTTTCAGGACAACACTCTTCATCACACTACAAAACTGTCCTTTTCAGGACAACACTCTTTCATCACACTACAAAACTTTCCTTTTCAGGACAACACTCTTCATCACACTACAAAACTTTCCTTTTCAGGACAACACTCTTCATCACATTCACAAAACTGTCCTTTTCAGGACAACACTCTTCATCACACTACAAAACTTTCCTTTTCAGGACAACCTCTTCATCACACTACAAAACTTTCCTTTTCAGGACAACACTCTTCATCACACTACAAAACTTTCCTTTTCAGGACAACATTCTTCATCACACTACAAAACTTTCCTTTTCAGGACAACACTCTTCATCACACTACAAAACTTTCCTTTTCAGGACAACACTTTTCATCACACTACAAAACTTTCCTTTTCAGGACAACAAACTATCTTCATCACACTACAAAACTTTCCTTTTCAGGACAACACTCCTTCATCACACTACAAAACTTTCCTTTTCAGGACAACACTCTTCATCACACTACAAAACTTTCTTTTTCAGGACAACACTCTTCATCACACTACAAAACTTTCCTTTTCAGGACAACACTCTTCATCACACTACAAAACTTTCCTTTCAGGACAACACTCTCTTCATCACAAAACTTTCCTTTTCAGGACAACACTCTTCATCACACTACAAAACTTTCCTTTTCAGGACAACACTCTTCATCACACTACAAAAACTTTCCTTTTCAGGACAACACTCTTCATCCACACTACAAAACTTTCCTTTCCAGGACAACACTCTTCATCACACTACAAAGCTTTCCTTTTCAGGACAACACTCTTCATCACACTACAAACTTTCAACTTTTCAGGACAACACTCTTCATCACACTACAAAACTTTCCTTTTCAGGACAACACTCTTCATCACACTACAAAACTTTCCTTTTCAGGACAACACTCTTCATCACACTACAAAAGCTATCCTTTCAGGACAACACTCTTCATCACACTACAAAGCTATCCTTTTCAGGACAACACTTCTTCAACGACAAAGCTTTCCTTTTCAGGACAACACTCTTCATCACACTACAAAACTTTCCTTTTCAGGACAAACCTTTCTTCACACTACAAAACTTTCCTTTTCAGGACAACACTCTTCATCACACTACAAAACTTTCCTTTTCAGGACAACACTCTTCTTCACACTACAAAAAACTTTCCTTTCAGGACAACACTCTTCATCACACTACAAAACTTTCCTTTCCAGGACAACACTCTTCAACGACAACAAAGCTTTCCCTTTCAGGACAACACTCTTCAACGACAACAAAACTTTCCTTTTCAGGACAACACTCTTCATCGACAAAAAACTTCCTTTTCAGGACAACCCTCTTCATCACATTCTTCAACGACTATCCTTTTCAGGAAACGCTCTTTCCTTTTCAGGACAACACTCTTCATCGACAACAAAACTTTCCTTTTCAGGACAACACTCTTCATCGACAATACAAACTTTCCTTTTCAGGACAACACTCTTCACGACACACTACAAAACTTTCCTTTTCAGGACAAAACTATCTTTCCGGGACACACTTCAAAAACTTTCCTTTTCAGGACAACACTCTTCAACGACACTACAAGGCTTATCCTTTCCAGGACAACATTCTTCAACGACAACAAAGCTATCCTTTCCAGGACAACACTTTCTTCTTAAACAAAACTTTCCTTTCCAGGACAACATTCTTCAACGACAACAAAAGCTTTCCTTTTCAGGACAACACTCTTCATCGACAATACAAAACTTATCCTTTCCAGACAACATTCTTCATCACACAACAAAGCTATCTTCAGGACTTTTCAACGACAATGGGCCCCTATCTTTTCCAGGACAACTCTTCAACGACAACAAAGCTATCCTTTTCAGGACAACGCTCTTCAACACACTATGAAGCTATCCTTTTCAGGACAACACACTCTTGAGACTACAAAGCTTTCCTTTTCAGGACAACACTCTTCATCACACGATAAACAAATCCCTTTCCAGGACAACACTCTTCAACGACAAAAGCTATCCTTTCCAGGACAACACTCTTCAACGACAACAAAAAGCTATCCTTTCCAGGACAACACTCTTCAACGACAAAAACTTTCCTTTTTCAGGACAACACTCTTCAACGACAAACAAACTATCCTTTCAGGACAACACTCTTTCGACGACAAAGCTATCTTTTCAGGACAACACTCTTCAACGACAATGAAGCTATCCTTTCCGGGACAACACTCTTCATCGACAACAAAACTTTATCCTTTTCAGGACAACACTCTTCAACGACAATGAAGCTATCGCCTTTCCAGGACAACACTCTTCAACGACAACAAAACTATCCTTTCCAGGACAACGCTCTTCAACAACGACATACAAAGCTATCCTTTCCAGGACAACACTCTTCAACGACAATAAAATCTTTTCCTTTTCAACGACAGAAGCTCCTTTCAGGACAACATTCTTCAAAACAATTTCTACCCTTTCCAGGACAACACTCTTCAACGACAACAAACTTATCTTTTCCAGGACAACACTCTTCAACGACAACAAAGCTATCCTTTCCAGGACAACACTCTTCAACGACAATGAAGCTACCCTTTTCAGGACAACACTCTTCATCACACGACAAACTTTCCTTTTCCAGGACAACACTCTTCAACACACAACAAAACTATCTTTTCAGGATAACACTCTTCAACGACAAAGCTATCCTTTCAGGACAACTCTTCAACGACTACAAAGCTTTCCTTTCAGGACAACACTCTTCAACGTACAAAAGCTATCCTTTTCAGGACAACACTCTTCAACGACACTTTCCTTATCTTTTCAGGACAACACTCTTCAACGACAACAAAGCTTATCTTTTTCAGGACAACACTCTTCAACGACTATGAAGCTATCCTTTCCAGGACAACACTCTTCAACGACAACAAAGCTTATCCTTTTCCAGGACAACACTCTTTCAACGACAACAAAGCTATCCTTTCAGGACAACACTCTTCAACGACAACAAAGCTATCCTTTTCAGGATAACACTCTTCAACGACAACAAAGCTATCCTTTTCAGGACAACACTCTTCAACTTCATCTTTTCAGGATAACTCTTCACTACAAGCTATCCTTTCCAGGACAACACTCTTCAACGACAACAAAGCTATCCCTTTCAGGACAACGCTCTTCAACGACAAGCAAACCATCTTTCCAGGACCACTCTTCAACGACAGCATGACCAGGACTACCTTTTCAACGACAACAAAGCCTATCTCTTCTTCACACGACAACAAAACTACCCTTTTCAGGACAACACTCTTCAACGACAACAAACTATCCTTTCCAGGACAACACTCTTCAACGACAATGAAGCTATCCTTTTCCAGGACAACACTCTTCAACGACAATGAAGCTATCCCTTTCCAGGACAACACTCTTCAACGACAACAAAGCTATCAGACTTTCCAGGACAACACTTCAACGACAACAAAGCTATCCTTTTCCAGGATAACACTCTTCAACGACAATGAAGCTATCTTTTCCAGGACAACGCTCTTCAACGACAATGAGGCTATCCTTTCCAGGGACACTTGCTCTTCAACGACAATGAAGCTATCCTTTCCAGGACAACACTCTTCTAACGACAACAAGCTACCTTTTCCAGGACAACACTCTTCAACGACAATGAAGCCTATCCTTTTCAGGACAACACTCTTCAACTCGAAACTACCCTTTCCAAGACAACACTCTTCAACGACAATGAAGCTATCTTTTTCAGGATAACACTCTTCAACGACAACAAACTATCCTTTCCAGGACAACACTCTTCAACGACAATGACTATCCTTTCCAGGACAACATTCTTCAACGACACTGAACTATCCTATCCAAGGACAACACTCTTCAACGACAATGACTAAAGCTTTCCAGGACAACTCTTCAACGACAACATCTTTTCCAACGACTATCCTTTCCAGGACAACACTCTTCAACGACAACGAAGCTATCCTTTCCAGGATAACACTCTTCAACGACAACAAAGCTATCCTTTCCAGGACAACACTCTTCAACGACAATGAAGCTATCCTTTCCAGGACAACACTCTTCAACGACAATGAAGCTATCCTTTCCAGGACAACACTCTTCAACGACAACAAAGCTATCTTTTCCAGGATAACACTCTTCAACGACAATGAAGCTATCCTTTCCAAGACAACATTCTTCAACGACTATGAAGCTATCCTTTCCAGGACAACGCTCTCTAGAGACGACAAAGCTATCCTTTCCAGGACAACACTCTTCAACGACAATGAAGCTATCCTTTCCAGGACAACACTCTTCAACGACAACAAAGCTATCTTTTCCAGGATAACACTCTTCAACGACAATGCTATCCTTCCGGGACAACCTCTTCAACGACAAAGCTACCCTTTCCAAAACAACACTCTTCAACGACAATGAAGCTATCCTTTCCAGGACAACGCTCTCTAGAGAAAACAAAGCTATCTTTTCCAGGATAACGCTCTTCAACGACAACGAAGCTATCCTTTCCAAGACAACATTCTTCAACGACTAAGCTATCTTTTCGGGACAACGCTCTTCAGAGACAACAAAGCTATATCTTTCCAGGACAACACTCTTCAACGACAACAAAGCTATCCTTTCCGGACAACACTCTTCAACGACAACAAAAGCTATCTTTTCAGGATAACACTCTTCAACGACAATGAAGCTACCCTTTCCAGGACAACACTCTTCAACGACAATGAAGCTATCCTTTCCAGGACAACACTCTTCAACGACAATGAAGCTACCCTTTCCAGGACAAACATTCTTCAACGACAATCTTTTACCTTTCCTAGGACAACGCTCTTCAACGACAACAAAGCTATCCTTTCCAGGACACTCTTCAACGACAATGAAGCTACCCTTTCAGGACAACACTCTTCAACGACATTGCTATCGCATCTTTTCCAGGGATAACGAAGCTATCCTTCCAGGACAACGCTCTTCAACGACGACAAAGCTATCCTTTCAGGACAACACTCTTCAACGACAGCTACCCTTCCAGGACAACACTCTTCAACGACACAAAGTTATCTTTTCCAGGACAAACACTCTTCAACATTCTCTAACGACATGAAGCTATCTTTTCCAGGGACAACGCTCTTCAACGACAACCAACTACCCTTCCAGGGGACAACTATCCTTTCCAGGACAACACTCTTCAACGACAAACACTCTTCAACGACAATGAATACTTTCCAGGATAACACTCTTCAACGACAACTGAAGCTATCCTTTCCAGGACAACACTCTCTAGAGACGACAAAGCTATCCTTTCCAGGACAACGCCTCTTCAACGACAATGGCTATCCTTTTTCGGGACAACACTCTTCCGCGACTATGAAGCTACCTTTCCAGGACAACGCTCTCTAGAGACGACAAAGCTACCCTTTCAGGACAACACTCTTCAACGACAATGAAGCTATCCTTTCCAGGACAACACTCTTCAACGACAATGAAGCTATCTTTCCAGGACTACGAGCTCTCTCAGGACGCTCTTCAACGACAAGCTATCTTTTTCCAGGACAACACTCTTCAACGACAATGAAGCTACCCTCCTTTCAGGACAAACTCTTCAACGACAATGAAGCTATCCTTTCCAGGACAACACTCTTCTCGACAACAAAGCTATCCTTTCCAGGACAACACTCTTCAACGACAATGAAGCTATCCTTTCAGGACAACGCTCTCAACGACTTCTATCTTTTCCAGGACACTCTTCAACGACACAAAACTATTTCAGGACAACACTCTTTCAACGATCGATCCTATCCTTTCCAGGACAACGCTCTCTTCTAGAGACAAAACAAAGACATCTTTCAGGACAACACTCTTCAACGACAATGAAGCTATCCTTTCCAAGACGCTCTTTCAACGACTTTCAGGAAGCTATCTATCCTTTCCAGGACAACACTCTTCAACGACAATAAAGCTATCCTTTCCAGGGACAACACTCCTTCAACGACAACACTCTTCAACGACTATCCTTTCAGGATAACACTCTTCAACGACAACATCAACGAAACTATCCTTTCCAGGACAACACTCTTCAACGACAAAAGCTATCCTTTCCAGGACAACACCTCTTCAACGACAATGAAGCTATCCTTTCGGGACAACACTCTTCAACGACAATAAAGCTATCCTTTCCAGGACAACACTCTTCAACGACAATGACTATCCTTTCCAGGACAACGCTCTCAACGAAACTATACCTTCTCTCCAAGACAACATTCTTCCAGATCCTTTCCAGGACAACACTCTTCAACGACAAAGCTATCTTTTCCAGGACAACATTCTTCTTCAACAGGACAACAAAGACTGAATCCTTTTCCAGGACAACGCTCTTCAACGACAACAAAGCTATCTTTTTCGGGACAACACTCTTCAACGACAATGAAGCTATCCTTTCCAGGACAACACTCTTCAACGACAAGCTATCTTTTCCAGGACCAACACTCTTCAACGACAAGCTATCCTTTCCAAGACAACATTCTTCAACGACAATGAAGCTATCCTTTCCAGGATAACGCTCTTCAACGACAACAAAGCTATCCTTTTCCAGGACAACACTCTTCAACGACAAAGCTATCCTTTCCAAGCTTATCAACAAAGCTTTCCAAGGACAACGCTTTCTTCAACGACTAAAGCTATCTTTTCCAGGACAACGCTCTTCAACGACAACAAAGCTATCCTTTCAAGACAACACTCTTCAACGACAATGAAGCTACCCCTTTCCAGGACAACACTTCAACGACTTCTACCCTTTTCCGGACAACACTCTTCAAACAACTAAGCTATTCCAGGACAACACTCTTCAACGACAATGAAGCTATCCTTTCCAGGACAACATTCTTCAACGACAATGAAGCTATCCTTTCCAGGACAACATTCTTCAACGACAATGAAGCTATCCTTTCCAGGACAACACTCTTTCAACGACAACAAAGCTATCTTTTCCAGGACAACACTCTTCAGAGACAACAAAGCTTTATCCTTTCCAGGACAACGCTCTCTTCAACGACAATGAAGCTATCCTTTTCCAGGACAACACTCTTCAACGACAAAGCTATCCTTTCCAGGACAACACTCTTCAACGACAATGGAAGCTATCCTTTTCAAGACAACACTCTTCGACACAAGCTATCTTTCCAGGATAACACTCTTCAACGACAAAGCTATCCTTTCCAGGACAACACTCTTCAACGACAATGAAGCTATCCTTTCCAAGACAACATTCTTCAACGACAATGAAGCTATCCTTTCCAGGACAACGCTCTCTCAACGACAACAAGCTATCCTTTTCTAGGACAACACTCTTCAACGACAATGAAGCTATCCTTTCCAGGATAACACTCTTCAACGACAACAAAGCTATCTTTCCAGGGACAACATTCTTCAACGACAAATGAAGCTATCCTTTCAGGACAACGCTCTCTAGAACGACAAAGCTATCCTTCAGGACAACGCTCTTCAACGACAATGAAGCTATCCTTTCCAGGACAACACTCTTCAACGACAATGAAGCTATCCTTTCCGGGACAACACTCTTCAACGACAATGAAGCTATCCTTTCCGGGACAACACTCTTCAACAGCTATCCTTTCCGGACAAACTATCCTTCCAGGACAACACTCTTCAACGACAAATGAGCTATCTTTCCAAGACAACTCTTCAACGATGCTATCCTTCCAGGACAACGCTTCAAAGACGACAAAGCTATCCCTTTGGGACAACGCACTCTTCAACGACTATCCTTTTCCAGGACAACACTCTTCAACGACAATGAAGCTATCCTTTTCCAAGACAACATTCTTCAACGACGACAAAGCTATCCTTTCCGGACAACGCTCTTCAACGACAATGAAGCTATCCTTTCGGGACAACACTCTTCAACGACAATGAAGCTATCCTTTCAGGACAACACTCTTCAACGACAATGGAGGACTATCTTTCCAGGACAACACTCTTCAACGACAATGAGCCTATCCTTTCCAGGACAACACTCTTCAACGACAATGAAGCTATCTTTTCCGGGATAACACTCTTCAACGACAATGAAGCTATCCTTTCCAGGACAACACTCTTCAACGACAGGCTATCCTTTCCAGGACAACACTCTTCAACGACAACGAAGCTATCTTTCCAGGACAACACTCTTCAACGACAACGAAGCTATCTTTCCAAGACAACACTCTTCAACGACAATGAAGCTACCTTTCAGGACAACATTCTTCAACGACAACTATCGCTTTCCCAGGACAACGCTCTCTCAACGACAACAAAGCTATCCTTTCCAGGACAACACTCTTCAACGACAATGAAGCTATCCTTTCCAGGACAACACTCTTCAACGACAACAAAGCTATCCTTTCAGGACAACGCTCTTCAACGACAAAGGCTATCCTTTCCAGGACAACATTCTTCAACGACAATGAAGCTATCCTTTCCAGGACAACACTCTTCAACGACTAAAAGCTATCCTTCCAGGACAACGCTCTTCAACGACAACAAAGCTATCCTTTCCAGGACAACACTCTTCAACGACAATGAAGCTATCCTTCCAGGACAACACTCTTCAACGACAAACCCGCTATCCCTTTTCCAGGACAACACTCTTCAACGACAATGAAGCTGCCCTTTCCCAGGACAACACTCTTCAACGACAACAGACTATCCTTTCCAGGGATAACCTTTCGACAATAACTATCCTTTCAGGACAACACTCTTCAAATGAAGCTATCCTTTCCAGGACAACATTCTTCAACGACAATGACTGTATCCCTTTCCAGGACAACACTCTTCAACGACAAAGCTATCTTTCCAGGACAACATTCTTCAACGACAATGAAGCTATCCTTTCCAGGACAACGCTCTTCAAAGTACAGTGAAGCTATCCTTTCCAGGACAACACTCTTCAACGACAATGATCCTTTCCAGGAAGACAACATTCTTCAACGACTATGAAGCTACAACGCTCTCTTCAACGACAAAGCTATCCTTTCCAGGACAACATTCTTCAACGACAATGAACTATCCTTTCAAGACAACACTCTTCAACGACAATGCGACTATCTTTTCCAGGATAACACTCTTCAACGACAATGAAGACTATCCTTTCCGACAACATTCTTCAACGACCATGAAGCTATCTTTCCAGGATAACACTCTTACGACAATGACAGGACCAGACAACTCTCTTCAACGACAAAGTTTATCCTTTCCAGGACAAACTCTTCAACGACAATGGCTATCCTTTCAAATACAACACTCTTCAACGACAATGAAGTTTACTATCTTTCCAGGATAACACTCTTCAACGACAATGAAACTATCCTTTCCAAGACAACACTCTTCAACGACAACAAAGCTATCTTTTCCAGGATAACACTCTTCAACGACAACAGCTATCCTTTCCAGGATAACATTCTTCAACGACAATGAAGCTATCCTTTCCAGACAACGCTCTTCAACGACAATGAAGCTATCACCAGGACAACTCTTCTATCAAACAGCATACTCTTCAACGACAACAACAACACTCTTCAACGACAATGAAGCTTCACCCTTTCCAGGACATTCTTCAACGACAACGAAGCTATCCTTCGGGACAACACTCTTCAACGACAATGAAGCTATCTTTTCAGGACAACATTCTTCAACGACAATGAAGCTATCCTCCAAGACAACATTCTTCAACGACAAAGCTATCCTTTCCAGGACAACATTCTTCAACGACAATGAAGCCTATCTTTTCCAGGATAACACTCTTCAACGACAACAAAGCTATCCTTTCAGGACAACACTCTTCAACGACAAAAGCTATTCTTTTTCCAGGACAACACTCTTCAACGACAACAAAGCTATCTTTCCAGGATAACACTCTTCAACGACAACGAAGCTATCTTCAACAGGACAACACTCTTCAACGACAATGAAACTGCCCTTTCCAAGACAGCATTCTTCAACGACAATGAAACTATCTTTTCAGGACAACACTCTTCAACGACAACGACAATCGAAGTATCCTTTCAGGATAAACTCTTTCAACGACAAAAGCTATCTTTTCTTTCAAGGACAACGCTATCTCTTCAACGACAATATCCTTTCAGGACAACACTCTTCAACGACAGCAAAGCTATCCTTTCAGGACAACACTCTTCAACGACAATGAAGCTATCTTTCAAAGCGACAGCATTCTTCAACGACTGTGAGCTACCCTTTCCAGGACAACACTCTTCAACGACAATGAAGCTATCCTTTCCAGGACAACGTTCTTCAACGACAATAAAGCTATCAGGACCAGGACAACGCTCTTCCAGGAGACGACAATGGAAGCTATCTTTCCGACAATTCTTCAACGAAGCTATCCTTTCGGGACAACCTCTCTAGAGACGACAAAGCTATCCTTTCTTCCAACACATTCTTCAACGACAATGAAGCTATCCTTTCAAGACAACGCTCTTCAACGACAATAAAGCTATCTTTCCAGGATAACACTCTTCAACGACAATGAAGCTATCCTTTCCAAGACAACTATTCTTTCAACGACAATAAAGTTATACCCTTTCAGGACAACATTCTTCAGCGACAACAAAGCTATCCTTTCCAGGACAACACTCTTCAACGACAACAAAGTTTATCTTTTTTCCAGGATAACACTCTTCAACGACAATGAAGCTATCCTCTTTCCAAGACAACACTCTTCAACGACAATGAAATCTTTCAAGACAAACTCTTATCCTTTCCAGGACAACATTCTTCAACGACGACAAAGCTATCCTTTCCAGGACAACACTCTTCCAGAGACAATGGCTATCTCTTTCAAAGGATAACACTTCAACGACAATGAAGCTATCCTTTCAGGACATTCTTCAACGAACGAATGCTTTTCGGGAAGCTATCCTTTCCAGGTGGACACTCTTCAACGACAAAAGCTATCCTTTATCTTTTTCCAGGACAACACTCTTCAACGACAATGAAGCTATCCTTTCCAAGACAACACTCTTCAACGACAACAAAGCTATCTTTTCCAGGGATAACACTCTTCAACGACAATGAAGACTATCCTTTCCAAGACACTCTTCAACGACAATGAAGCTATCTTTTTCCCAAGACAACACTCTTCAACGACAAATGAACAACCCTTTCCAGGACAATGACTATCTTCAGGATAACACTCTTCAACGACAATGAAGCTACCCTTTCCAAAGACAACACTCTTCAACGACAACAAAGCTATCTTTTCAGGATAACACTCTTCAACGACAATGACTATCCTTTCAAGACAACACTCTTCAGCGCGACAATGAGAGCTACCCTTTCCAGAACAACACTCTTCAACGACAATGAAGCTATCTTTTCCAGGATAACACTTTCTCTAGAACAATAAGCCTATCCTTTCCAGAACAACACTCTTCAACGACAACAAACTATCTTTCCGGACACTCTTCAACGACAAAGCTATCTTTCCAGGATAACACTCTTCAACACAATGAAGCTATCTTTCCCGGACAACATTCTTCAACGACTATGAGGCTATCCTTTCCAGGATAACGCTCTCTAACGACGACAAAGCTATCCTTTCCAGAACAACACTCTTCAACGACAATAAACTATCCTTTCGGGGACAACGCTCTCTAGAGACGACAATGAGCTTATCCTTTCAGGACAGCGCTCTTCAGCGACAGTAAACTGTCTTTCCAAGACAACACTCTTCAACGACAATGGAAGCTATCTTTTCCAGGACAACACTCTTCAACGACAATGACTATCCTTTCCAAGACAACATTCTTCAACAACAACAAACTATCCTTTCCAGGATAACGCTCTTCCAACGACAACAAAACTATCTTTCAAGACCAACACTCTTCAACGACAATGACTATCCTTTCAGGATAACACTCTTCAACGACAATGAAGCTATCGCTTTCCAAGACAACATTCTTCTTTAGCGACAATGAAGCTACCTTTTCAGGACAACCTCTTCGCGACAACAAAGCTATCTTTTCAACGAAAACACTCTTCAACGACAGCTATCCCTTTAACGCTCTCTTTTCGGACAACATTCTTCCAACGACTATATTCTCCTTTCAGGACAAGCTCCTCTATCCTTTCCAGGACAACACTCTTCAACGACAATGAAGCTTATCTTTTTCAGGATAACGCTCTTCAACGACAATGAAGCTATCCTTTCGGGACAACACTCTTCAACGACAATGAGCTACCCTTTCCAAGACAACATTCTTCAACGACAATGAACTATCTTTCCAGGATAACACTCTTCAACATTAACAATGAAGCTATCTTTTCCGGGATAACACTCTTCAACGACAATGGGCTATCTTTCCAGGATAACATTCTTCAACGACTATGACTATCCTTTCCAGGACAACATCTCTAGAACGACAAAAGCTATCTTTTCAGGGACAACTCTTCAACGACGACGGTAAGCTATCTTCCAAGACAACACTCTTCAACGACAACAAAGCTATCTTTTCCGGATAACACTCTTCAACGACAATGAAGCTATCCTTTCAAAACCAACATTCTTCAGCGACTATGAAGCTACCCTTTCAAGACAACATTCTTCAACGACAATAAACTACCCTTTCGGGATAACACTCTTCAACATTAACAAAGCTATCTTTTCCAGGACCAACACTCTTCAACAACAAAGCTATCTTTTCCAGGATAACGTTCTTCAGCGACACTGAAGCTATCCTTTCAGGACAACGCTCTAGAGACGACAAAGCTATCCTTTCAGGACAACACTCTTCAACGACAATGAAGCTATCTTTTCAGGATAACCTCTTCAACGACAATAAAGCTATCTTTTCCCAAGACAACGTTCTTCAACGACAATGAAACTATCCTTTCCAGGACGCTTGGCTCTCTAGAGCGACAACAAAGCTATCCTTTCAGGACAACATTCTTCAACGACAATGACTATCCTTTCACTGGGACAACACTCTTCAACGACAATGAAGCTATCCTTTGGGACAACACTCTTCAACGACCAATGAGCTGTCCTTTCCGGACAACATTCTTCAACGACTATAAAGCTATCCTTTTCAGGATACCTCTTCAACGACAATGGCTATCGCTTTCCAAGACAACACTCTTCAACGACAATGACTATCTTTTCCAGGATAACACTCTTCAACGACAAACGACAACAAACGACTATCTTTTTCAGGATAACGCTCTTCAACGACAATGCTATCTTTCAAGACAACGTTTTCAACGACAACTATCCTTTCGGGACAACGCGACAAGGGGACAACTGCCGTCTTTCAGGTTAACGTTTCTTCAACGACAATGAAGCTAATCCTTTCGGGACAACACTCTTCAACGACAACAAAAAGCTATCTTTTCCAGGATAACTCTTCAACGACAATGAAGCTATCCTTTCCAGACAACTGAAGCTATCTTCAGGACAACAGTAAGCTACCCTTTCCAGGACAACATTCTTCAACGACAATGAAGCTATCCTTTCAAGGACAACCTCTTCAACGACAACAAAGCTATCTTTTCCGGGATAACGCCTTCAACGACAATGAAGCTTATCCTTTCCAGACAACATTCTTCGGCGACAGTAAGCTATCCTTTCGGACAAACCCGGCATTCTTCAACGACAAGCCCTTCTACGCTTTCCGGACAACACTCTTCAACGACAATGAAGCTATCTTTCAGGATAACACTCTTCAACGACAACCGGCTATCTTCCAGGATAACACATTCTTCAGCGACTAATGAAGCTATCCTTTCCAGGACAACCTTCTTCAGACGACAACAAAGCTACCTTTCAAGACAACATTCTTCACGACAACGAAACTATCCCTTTCCCAAGGACAACACTCTTCAACGACAACAAATCTTTTCCAGGATAACACTCTTCAACGACAAGCTATCTTTCGAGACAACATTCTTCAAACACTCCTTTCAACGCTCTCAATGACAAAGCTATCCTTTCCAGGACAACATTCTTCAACGACAAGTAAACTGTCTTTCCCTCTTCAACGCCTATCTTTCAGGATAACCTCTTCAACGACAATGAAGCTATCTTTTCAAGACCAACACTCTTCAACGACAATTGAAGCTACCCTTTCGACAACATTCTTCAAAGACACCCTCGGGACACTCTTCAACGACAACAAAGCTATCTTTTCCAGGATAACCTCTTCAACGACAATGGCTATCTTTTCCAAAGACAACATTCTTCAACGACAACAAAAGCTATCTTTTCAGGATAACACTCTTCAACGGGACAATGGCTATCCTTTCAAGACAACACTCTTCAACGACAATGAAGCTATCTTTCCAGGATAACACTCTTCAACGACAATGGCTATCCACCAGACAACACTCTTCAACGACAATGAACAAAGACCTATCTTTTCCAGGATAACCTCTTTCAGGACGACAACAATGAAGCTATAGACCTTTCAAGACAACATTCTTCAACGACTGTAGGGCAGTGGCTATCCTTTCAGGACAACACTCTTCAACGACAAAAACTATTCTTTCCAGGACAACACTCTTCAACGACAACAAAGCTATCTTTTTCAGGATAACACTCTTCAACGACAACAAAGCTATCTTTGGATAACACTCTTCAACGACAATGAAGCTACCCTTTCAACGACAACATTCTTCAACAACACGACGGAGGCTACCCTTTCCGGGACAACACTCTTCAACGACACAAAGCTATCTTTTCAGGATAACACTCTTCAACGACAATGGCTATCCTTTTCAAGACAACATTCTTCAACGACTGACTATCCTTTCAGGACAACGCTCTAGAACAAAAGCTATCCTTTCCAGGACAACACTCTTCAACGACAATGAAGCTATCCTTTCCAAGACAACACTCTTCAACGACAACAAAGCTATCTTTTCCAGGATAACACTCTTCAACGACAATGAAGCTATCCTTTCCAAGACAACACTCTTCAACGACAATGAAGCTACCCTTTCCAAGACAACATTCTTCAACGACAATGAAGCTACCCTTTCCAGGACAACACTCTTCAACGACAACAAAGCTATCTTTTCCGGGACTCTTCAACGACAGTGAAGCTATCAACGACAATTCTTCAAGACTATCCTTTCCAGGACAACGCTCTCTAACGACAATAAGCCTATCCTTTCCAGGACAACGCTCTTCAACGACAATGAAGCTATCTTTTTCCAGGACAACACTCTTCAACGACAACAAAGCTATCCTTTCCAGGACAACACTTCTTCAACGACAACACTCTTCAACGACAACAAAGCTATCTTTTCCAGGACAACACTCTTCAACGACAACAAAGCTATCCTTTCCAGGACAACACTCTTCAACGACAATGAAGCTATCCTTTCCAGGACAACACTCTTCAACGACAACAAAGCTATCCTTTCCAGGACAACACTCTTCAACGACAATGAAGCTATCTTTTCCAGGACAACACTCTTCAACGACAATGAAGCTATCCTTTCCAGGACAACACTCTTCAACGACAATTCATCCTTTCCAGGACAACATTCTTCAACGACTTTCCTTTCCAGGACAACACTCTTCAACGACAACAAAACTACTCTCTTCAACGACAACAAAGCTATCCTTTCCAGGACAACACTCTTCAACGACAATTATCCTTTCCAGGACAACACTCTTCAACGACAATGTCTGCCCCAGGATAACGCTCTCTTCAACGACAAAGCTATCCCTTTCCGGGACACTCTTCAACGACAAATGAAGCTATCCTTTTCAAGACCAACACTCTTCAACGACAATAAAGCTACCCTTTCAGGACAACATTCTTCAACGACAATGAAGCTATCCTTTCCAAGACATTCTTCAACGACTAAACTACCCTTTCAGGACCAACGCTCTCTAGAGACGACAAAACATCCGCTTTCAGGACAACACTCTCTTCAACGACAATGAAGCTATCCTTTCAAGACAACATTCTTCAACGACAATGACTATCCTTTCCGGGACCAGCACTCTTCAACGACAATGAAGCTATCCTTTCAAGACAACATTCTTCAAGCGACAACCAGCTATCCTTTCGGGATAACGCTCTCTAGAGACAACAAAGCTATCCTTTCAAGACAGCTCTTCCGGAACTGTAAATATCTTTCCCCAGGACACTCTTCAGCGACAACAAAAGCTATCCTTTCCAGGATAACACTCTTCAACGACAATGACCTTTCAGACCATCGCTCTTCAACGACAACAAAGCTATCTTTTCAGGATAACCTCTTCAATGAATGACTACCCTTTCAAGATAACATTCTTCAAGACTGTGAGCTATCGCTTTCCAGGACAACGCTCTTCGGGGACAACAAAGCTATCTTTTCCGGATAACACTCTTCAACGACAATGAAGCTATCCTTTCCAAGACAACATTCTTCAACGACAGCAAGCTATCTTTTCGGGATAACACTCTTCTGAGACAATTAAACTGTCCTTTCGGGACAACACTTTCAACGACAATGAGGCTATCCTTTCAAGACAACGTTCTTCAACGACAATGACTACCCTTTCCCCAACGTTTTCAACATAGTGAACACCCTTTCCGGACAACTCTTCAACGACAACAAAGCTATCTTTCCGGATAACACTCTTCAGCGACAATAGCCCCTCCTTTCGACAACATTCTTCAAAGACTATGAGCTATCTTTCGGGACAAAGCTCTAGAAGACGACAAGCTATCCTTTCAGGACATAGGCTATCTAAGACAACGATTCAAACAAAGCTATCTTTTCCGGGATAACACTCTTCAACGACAATGAAGCTATCCTTTCCGACAACACTCTTCAACGACAATGAAGCTACTTTTCCTTCGTTCTTCAACAACAAAGCTACCCTTTCACTCTTCAACGATAACAAAACTATCTTTTCAATAACACTCTTCAACGACAATATATCTTTTCAAGACAACATTCTTCAAAGACTATGAACTATCCTTTCCAGGACAACGCTCTCTAGAACGACAAAGCTATCCTTTCAGGACAACTCTTCAACGACAATCCTTTCAGGAACCAACACTCTTTCAGACAACATTCTTCAACAAAGCTATCTTTTCCGGGATAACACTCTTCAACGACAACAAAGCTATCTTTTCAAGACAACACTCTTCAACGACAATGAAGCTACCTTTCAGGACAACATTCTTCAACGACAATGAAGCTACCCTTTCAAAGACGACACTATTCTTTCAGGACAACGACAGCAAAGCTATCCTTTCCAGGACAACACTCTTCAACGACAATGAAGCTATCCTTTCAAGACAACATTCTTCAACGACAATGAAGCTATCCTTTGGGACAACACTCTTCAACGACAACAAAGCTAAGGAGCCTCTTCAACGACAATGGCTTCCTTTCCAGACAACCTCTTCAACGACAATAGGCTACCCTTTCCAACAACATTCTTCAACGACAACAAGCTACCTTTCTATCTCTTCAACGACAACAAAGCTATCTTTTTCAACGACAACACTCTTCGCGACAAGCTATCGCTTTCGGCGACAACATTCTTCAAAGACAACAAAGCTATCTTTCCAGGACAAACTCTCTAGAACAACAAAGCTATCCTTTCAGGACAACACTCTTCAACGACAATAAACTATCTTTCCAGGACAACCTCTTCAACGACAACAAAGCTATCCTTTCAGGACAACACTCTTCAACGACAATGAGCTATCCTTTCAAGACAACACTCTTCAACGACAACCGGCTATCTTTCCAGGACAACACTCTTCAACGACAACAAAGCTATCCTCTTCAGCGACAACAGACAACACTCTTCAACGACAATGAAGCTATCCTTTCAAAGCATTCTTCAACGACAATGAAACTACTCTTCCAACGACGCTATCCTTTCAACAACAAAGACTATCTTTTCAAAAGACAACACTCTTCAACGACAATGAAGCTATCCTTTCCAAGACAACACTCTTCAACGACAATGAAGCTACCCTTTCCAAGACAACATTCTTCAACGACAATGAAGCTACCCTTTCCAGGACAACACTCTTCAACGACAACAAAGCTATCTTTTCCAGGATAACACTCTTCAACGACAATGAAGCTATCCTTTCCAAGACAACATTCTTCAAAGACTATGAAGCTATCCTTTCCAGGACAACGCTCTCTAGAGACGACAAAGCTATCCTTTCAGGACAACGCTTTCTTCCGACAACAGGCTATCTTTTCTTCAACGCTATCCTCCAAGACAACAAACGACAATGAAGCTATCCTTTCAGGACAACACTCTTCAACGACAATGAAGCTATCCTTTCAAGACAACATTCTTCAACGACAATGAATCTTTACCTTTCAGCGACAAAAGGCTCTTCAACGACAATGAGCGACTACCTATTTCCAGGACAACACTCTCTAGAACGACAAAGCTATCCTTTCGGGACACTCTTCAACGGATAACACTCTTCAACGATGAGCTGTCTTTATCCTCTTTCCAGCGACAGTAGGCTATTCTTCAACCTCTTCAACATTATTGAAGCTATCCTTTCCAAGGACAACAGTGAGCTCTCAGGACAGACGACACCGAAGCTATCTTTTTCAGGATAACACTCTTCAACGACAATGAAGCTATCAGCACCGGGACAACGTTCTTCAACGACTATGAAGCTATCTTTTCCAGGACAACGCTCTACAAACGACAAAGCTATCAACGCCGGACAACGCTCTTCCCAGCGACAGTAGGCCTTTCCGGGACTCTTCAACGACAACCTACCCTTCTAGGACAACCTCTTCAACGACAAGCTACCTTTCCAAGACAACATTCTTCAACGACAATGAAGCTATCCTTTCAGGACAACATTCTTTCAACGACAACAAAGCTATCTTTCCAGGATAACACTCTTCAACGACAACAATGAAGCTCTTCAACGACAACGAAGCTTTCAGGATAACATTCTTCAAAGACTATGCTAGGACTTTCAGGATGCCTCTTCAACGACAAAGTAAACTATCCTTTCCAAGACTCTTCAACAAAAGGCTATCCTTTCAAGACAACACTCTTCAACGACAATGAAGACTATCTTTCAGGACAACACTCTTCAACGACAACAAAGCTATCTTTTCAGGATAACACTCTTCAACGACAGTAAACCTACCAACGTTTTCCGAGCTACAACACTCTTCAACGACGGCAGCTACCTTTTCAAGGATAGCCTCTTCAACGACAATGAAGCTATCCTTTCAAGACAACACTCTTCGGCGACAAAGCTATCTTTTCAGGATGAAGCTATCCCTTTCCAAGGACAACTCTCTAGAGACGACAAAACTATCCTTTCAGGACAACACTCTTCAACGACAATGTGACTATCCTTTCAAGACAACGACAATGAAATACCCTTTCAAGACAACGACAATGAAACTATCCTTTCAGGACAACACTCTTCAACGAGCGATAAAGCTATCCTTTTCAGGACAACACTCTTCAACGACAACAAAGCTTTCTTTTCAGGATAACTATCTCTTCAACACTACAAAGCTATCCTTTTCAGGACAACACTCTTCAACGACAACAAGCTTTCCTTTTCAGGACAACACTCTTCATCACACTACAAAACTTTCCTTTTCAGGACAACATTCTTCAACGACAAAACTTTCCTTTCAGGACAACACTCTTCAACGACAACAAAGCTTATCCTTTTCAGGACAACACTCTTCAGAGACAACAACACTCTTTTCAGGACAACACTCTTTCCGAACCACGACTGTAGGCTACAAAACTCTTATCCTTTTCAGGACAACACTCTTCATCACACTACAAAACTTTCCTTTCCAGGACAACACTCTTCACACGACAAAACTTTCCTTTTCAGGACAACACTCTTCATCGACAACAAACTTTCCTTTTCAGGACAACACTCTTCATCACACTACAAAACTTTCCTTTCAGGACAACACTCTTCAACTACAAAACTTCCCTTTCCTTTTCAGGACAAAAGCTATCTTTTCATCACATTCTTCAACTTTCCTTTTCAGGAAACCTCTTCATCCTAAACTTTCCTTTCCAGGACAACGCTCTTCAGAGACGACAAAGCTTTCCTTTCAGGACAACACTCTTCATCACAACAAAGCTTTCCTTTCAGGACAACACTCTTCATCACACTACAAAACTTTCCTTTCAGGACAACACTCTTCATCACACAAAACTTTCCTTTTCAGGACAACACTCTTCATCGACAACAAACTTTCCTTTTCAGGACAAACACTCTTCATCACACTACAAAACTTTTCCTTTTCAGGACAACATTCTTCATCGACTATTCACAAACTTTCCTTTTCAGGACAACGCTCTTCATCGACAAAACTTTCCTTTTTCAGGACAACACTCTTTCAACTACAAAACTTTCCTTTCAGGACAACCTCTTCATCACACTACAAAACTTATCCTTTTCAGGACAACACTCTTCATCGACAACAAAACTTTCCTTTTCAGGACAACACTCTTCATCGACTACAAAACTTTCCTTTTCAGGACAACACTCTTCAATACTACAAAACTTTCTTTTTTCAGGACAACACTCTTCATCACAATACAAAACTTTCCTTTTTCAGGACAACACTCTTCATCACACTACAACATTCTTTCCTTTTTCAGGACAACACTCTTCATCACGACACAAAGCTTTCCTTTTCAGGACAACACTCTTCATCAACGACAAAGCTACTTTCCTATTTTCAGGACAACACTCTTCAGAGACTACAAAACTTTCCTTTCAGGACAACACTCTTCATCACACTACAAAACTTTCTTTTCAGGACAACACTCTTCATCACACTACAAAACTTTCCTTTTCAGGACAACACTCTTCATCACACTACAAACTTTCCTTTTCAGGACAACACTCTTCATCACACTACAAAACTTTCCTTTCAGGACAACACTCTTCATCACACTACAAAACTTTCCTTTTTCAGGACAACACTCTTCATCACACTACAAAACTTTCCTTTTCAGGACAACACTCTTCATCACACGACAAAACTTTCCTTTTCCAGGACAACACTCTTCATCACAACTACAAAACTTTCCTTTTCAGGACAACACTCTTCATCACACTACAAAACTGTCCTTTTCAGGACAACACTCTTCATCACACTACAAAACTTTCCTTTTTCAGGACAACACTCTTCATCACACTACAAAACTTTCCTTTTCAGGACAACACTCTTCATCACACTAAAAAACTTTCCTTTTCAGGACAACACTCTTCATCACACTACAAAACTTTCCTTTTTCAGGACAACACTCTTCATCACACTACAAAACTTTCCTTTTCAGGACAACACTCTTCATCACACTACAAAACTTTCCTTTTCAGGACAACACTCTTCATCACACTACAAAACTTTCCTTTTTCAGGACAACACTCTTCATCACCTACAAAACTTTCCTTTTTCAGGACAACACTCTTCATCACACTACAAAACTTTCCTTTTCAGGACAACACTCTTCATCACACTACAAAACTTTCCTTTTCAGGACAACACTCTTCATCACACTACAAAACTTTCCTTTCAGGACAACACTCTTCATCACACTAAAAAGCTTTCCTTTTCAGGACAACACTCTTCATCACACTACAAAACTTTCCTTTTCAGGGACAACACCTTCACTACACTCTTCATCACACTACAAAACTTTCCTTTTCAGGACAACACTCTTCATCACAATACAAACTTTCCTTTTTCAGGACAACACTCTTCATCACACTACAAACTTTCCTTTTCAGGACAACACTCTTCATCACACTACAAACAAAACTTTCCTTTTCAGGACAACACTCTTCATCACACTACAAAACTTTCCTTTTCAGGACAACACTCTTCATCACACTACAAAACTTTCCTTTTCAGGACAAAACTTTCCTTTCAGGACAACACTCTTCATCACACTACAAAACTTTCCTTTCAGGACAACACTCTTCATCACACTACAAAACTTTCCTTTTCAGGACAACACTCTTCATCACACTACAAAACTTTCCTTTTCAGGACAACACTCTTCATCACACTACAAAACTTTCCCTTTTCAGGACAACACTCTTCATCACACTACAAAACTTTCCTTTTCAGGACAACACTCTTCATCACACTACAAAACTTTCCTTTTTCAGGACAACCTCTTCATCACAGGACAAACTTTCCTTTTCAGGACAACACTCTTCATCACACTACAAAACTTTCCTTTTCAGGACAACACTCTTCATCACACTACAAAACTTTCCTTTTCAGGACAACTCTTCTTCACACTACAAAACTTTCAGGACAACTCTTCATCACACTACAAAACTTTCCCTTTTCAGGACAACACTCTTCATCACACTACAAAACTTTCCTTTTCAGGACAACACTCTTCATCACACTACAAAACTTTCCTTTTCAGGACAACACTCTTCATCACACTACAAAACTTTCCTTTCAGGACAACACTCTTTCACATCAAACACTACCAGGACAACACTTTCTTTCCTTTTCAGGACAACACTCTTCATCACACTACAAAACTTTCCTTTTCAGGACAACCTCTTCATCACACTACAAAACTTTCCTTTTCAGGACAACACTCTTCATCACACACAAAACTTTCCTTTTCAGGACAACACTCTTCATCACACTACAAAACTTTCCTTTTCAGGACAACACTCTTCATCACACTACAAAACTTTCCTTTTCAGGACAACACTCTTCATCACACTACAAAAACTTTCCTTTTCAGGACAACACTCTTCATCACACTACAAAACTTTCCTTTTCAGGACAACACTCTTCATCACACTACAAAACTTTCCTTTTCAGGACAACCTCTTCATCACTACAAAACTTTCCTTTTCAGGACAACACTCTTCATCACACTACAAAACTTTCCTTTCAGGACAACACTCTTCATCACACTACAAAACTTTCCTTTTCAGGACAACACTCTTCATCACACTACAAAACTTTCCTTTTCAGGACAACACTCTTCATCACACTACAAAACTTTCCTTTTCAGGACAACACTCTTCATCACACTACAAACTTTCCTTTTCAGGACAACTTCATCACACTACAAAACTTTCCTTTTCAGGACAACACTCTTCATCACACAAAACTTTCCTTTTCAGGACAACACTCTTCATCACACTCTAAAACTTTCCTTTTCAGGACAACACTCTTCATCACACTACAAAACTTTCCTTTTTTCAGGACAACACTCTTCATCACACTACAAAACTTTCCTTTTCAGGACCAACACTCTTCATCGACTACAAAACTTTCCCTTTCAGGACAACACTCTTCATCACACAAAACTTTCCTTTTCAGGACAACACTCTTCATCACACTACAAAACTTTCCTTTTTCAGGACAACACTCTTCATCACACTACAAAACTTTCCTTTTCAGGACAACACTCTTCATCACACTACAAAACTTTCCTTTTCAGGACAACACTCTTCATCACACTACAAAAACTTTCCTTTTCAGGACAACACTTCATCACACTACAAAACTTTCCTTTTCAGGACAACACTTCATCACACTACAAAACTTTCCTTTTCAGGACAACACTCTTCATCACACTACAAAACTTTCCTTTTCAGGACAACACTCTTCATCACACTACAAAACTTTCCTTTTCAGGACAACACTTCATCACACTACAAAACTTTCCTTTTCAGGACAACCTCTTCATCACACTACAAAACTTTCCTTTTCAGGACAACACTCTTCATCACACTACAAAACTTTCCTTTTCAGGACAACAACTCTTCATCACACTACAAAACTTTCCTTTTTCAGGACAACACTCTTCTTCAAATCACACTACAAAACTTTCCTTTTCAGGACAACACTCTTCATCACACTACAAAACTGTCCTTTTCAGGACAACACTCTTCATCACATCCTTTCAGGACAAACTCTTCATTTCCTTTTCAGGACAAACCTCTTCATCACACTACAAAACTTTCCTTTTCAGGACAACATCTTCACACACGCTTTCCTTTTCAGGACAACACTTTCATCACTACAAAACTTTCCTTTTCAGGACAACACTCTTCATCACACTACAAAACTTTCCTTTTCAGGACAACACTCTTCATCACACTACAAAACTTTCCTTTTTCAGGACAACCTCTTCATCACAACTACAAAACTTTCCTTTTCAGGACAACACTCTTCATCACACTACAAAACTTTCCTTTTCAGGACAACACTCTTCATCACACTACAAAACTTTCCTTTTCAGGACAACACTCTTCATCACACTACAAAACTTTCCTTTTCAGGACAACACTCTTCATCACACTACAAAACTTTCCTTTTCAGGACAACACTCTTCATCACACTACAAAACTGTCCTTTTCAGGACAACACTCTTCATCACACTACAAAACTTTCCTTTTCAGGACAACACTCTTCATCACACTACAAAACTTTCCTTTTCAGGACAACACTCTTCATCACACTACAAAACTGTCCTTTTGCCTAGTGAACTGTCACCATTTTTTTCACTGTATTTTCTTTAATGACAATAAAATTGGCAATATATATTCTTTATGCAAGTCTTTATTTTGTTTGTTGTTATCTTTTGTCATTTGTCCTATGTATGATGATAAACTGCATCTGGCTGCAAAGCCTCTGATCAGGAGAGTGGATGTTTTGAGGAGCATAGAATCACCACTTAACTGCTGTTGTTCCCATATCCATCCTGACCCAGGGTGGTAGTTCCTGTTTGAGTCCCAGCTATGGGCAAATAGTGAACCACCAAACAAAAATCAATGGTTCATTTTTATATTAAAATGACCAACAATACATTTTTATAGCAAAATAATAGTGCAACACTAAAAATATAAAAATACATTTATATAGTAAAATTATCAATAATACATTTTATGATATACAAATTATATATCTAAAAAAACATACCTTTATCCTGAAAGTATAAAATTATGTACAAAATATCAGTAGCTGAAAACATAAAATTACATAGAAAATTTTTTGATTTTGGCATTAAATAACCCTTATAGGTTGATATGCCATTAAACAAAATCAACCAACCAATCTTCTGTCATTCAATATCTGTTTGCAGACCAATATACCACCTGCAAGAATTTCATAAAGTTAAATTATTTTGTCAAGTGCACTTTTCTGGAAGCTGATAGAATATGAAAGAATATAATAGAGAAATAAAAAGTAGTTTTATTTCTCTAAGTCTGTTAACAATCCAGTAAAAAATCCTTGTTTTCCAACTTAGAGTTAAAATGTAAAGATGCTGATGTGGCCAGACTGAAAAAATTACCCTTTTGTACAATATTTCAACAAGTCAATATGTAAAATGACTTTTCAGTTTTTGAACTTGCACACATGCACAAAGACAAGGAAATCTTTTTCTCTATGTCTTATGTCTCTCTATGTCTTATGTCTCTCTCTCTCACACACACACACACACATACAGAAGAGTGTATGAGGCTGTAAATTCAATCTGACCATAATAATAAACTATTGATCAAAATACTAAGCAACTTCATTACATTTAAAAAAAAAAGAAATAACTTTTCAAAATATAATTTCAAAAATTCAAGTAAATCAGATGGTCAAACCTAAATTTATATTTTTGTTTTACAAACAATGATTACATTTAGAAAAAAATTATTATGCAAAGATAATATTTGTAGTTAAAGTAAAAAATTAAAAGTGAGAGTTGTGAATATTTATGGGTTACAGAAGTTAAATCCAATAAAAATTTAGTGAGTTCTTGTATCAGTCAATCAAAATTACAAGGCTTGATAGAACTGGAAATAACTTTTCCCAGACTGAATTAGAGTGTGAGATTGGTTTTATTGGTTTTATAATGAAGACATATTATTCATGTTGTAAAGTTATCAGCAATGAATGCCATCATCTAGACCATTGAATTGAAACTGCAAATCAAATATATATGCTAATTAGAAAATTCTGGTTTATGACCAAATGCAAATTGAAGGCTTGCAGAATTCATACCAAGCAGATTTTTACTGCAGACAAAAAAAAAAATTGGCACTAAGAGAATGCTGTATAAAATTATCACTGATACTAAATTATTATTTTAAAATATATTGATTAAAATAAATGCTTAGATCATATTTTCTAAAAAGTGCATATATATATATATATATATATATATATATATATATATATATATATATATATATATATATATATATATATATATATATATATATATATATATATATATATATATATATATATATATATATATATATGCCCCCACCAGTATATCTTAGCTGATATCATACATTCATTATGGACTTATAGCCACATCACATTGAAACACAGTTTCCCATACAATCACCAAAGTTAAGCAACATATTGTCTGGTCAGTACCTAGATGGGTAACAGCTTGTTACTACCAGGTAAGCTTGGATGTGAAGGTGGTGTAAAGGATAATGGGTTGTAATTGTTAATCAAGTTCCAATTCCAGTTAGGTTAATTATTAAGACTAGCATAACAAATAAAGCGTTATTATCTCAAAAAAATTGCATACAAAATATTTAGATTTTGGCATTAAACAACTTGCAGAGGGTGATATGCCGCTAAACATTAGCAAGCAAGCAACCAACATTCATTATGCACTTTACATTTTAAGCATATTAACAAGGTGCTCTGCATTATATCTATATTTATTCAATGTTTTTCACCCTAACATTATGTTATACTCTGCTTCAAATTAGATCTCTTTCTGATTTACTCTACATATTAGCTGGATGCAAACACTAAGAAAGCAAGAATAAAAATCATAAGAGTCACCCTCTGTGCAGGGATTTCAAGCATCAAGTCTGGCACAAAAACAAATACAATATCAAAGGAGCCAATCTTGAACATTGTCATTAATGACAAAAAATGTTGTGTCATGATCTACTCTGTCTGCTTTTAAGAACACCATTCACAACACTGTCAGGGTTGCAGGTGAATGGACAAGCCATTAACATTACCACCTGTGACCTTGGTCAACTAGCCTGACATCCAGACCCTACTGACTTGCCTCTTCCTCCAAATCGTTTCTCTCACCCACAATCCTCTATATTGGCAATACAAAAAAATTTATCTGAACAATTCTTATCTTCTTCTCTTTTTGCCTCAATGCCAGTAGTTTTTGTTTTGTTTGTATTCTTTTGCTACCATATGCACATTTATAACAATTATATATAATTTTATTTCATTTTCAAAGTCTTTATTTAAAGTTTTGTTTTAATTGGATATATTCTTAACTTCTAATTTTTTATTCTCTATTTTTATGATCTTTTGAGAGAATAGCAACTGAATATTACTTTTGTTTTATTACTGTTCATTTTTAAATTTACCTTAAGACTTTCTTTGTTCAAGTTATTTAGTATTTGTTATAATTCCTATATTGATTGTGATATTAATATAATGTTATCAGCAAATTGTAAGTGGTTTAAATAGTTTCCATCTCTATTATCCATTTATATTTACTCCTATTCTTTCCTCATTATGCTGCTTTTTATAAAATAGAGTTATTATTCTTAAACTGAAGTTTTGAGATACTTTTCTTTGCTGTATGTACTGGATAAATAGTTGTGGAAATCTTCTCCAACATCTTTCAAAGGGTCTGTTTCTATGCCATCTTCTTCTGTTTTTTTTCCATGTTTCATATTTTTTAAACAAAGCATTATTTTATCTGTGGTGAATTGCTAGCATTTGATGGTTGGTGGTGTTTTTATTTTTGAAGAATAGAGGCTTGCATATTACTCCTCAATTATCCTTAACATCATGTACTTGTCTTTGGCATCTTCCCCATTTCTATCTTTCAATACATACATCTATGATTAGTGCAAACCAGGCCTTATTCAACCCATTCTTTTTGCCTGATAGATTCTTCTACCCTTTCTATGTTTATCTTCCTTTTTTACTTTCTCATTCTTTTTTGATGATTAATTTGTTTAATTTTGACTATATTCTCTCTGGTCTTATTAGGACATGACTTCTCTTTGAGAATTATTTTTCTTTTAGTTTTAAAGCCAATTTTAACTCTACATTCTCTGGTCATTTCCTATATTAACTTTGTTACATCTTTAATGATATTGTCTTGGTTAGCAATTATAAAATCAATTTCATCTTTTATTCCTCCATTTGGGTTTTCCAAGTCCATTTATTGCCCATTCACTTTTTAAAAATTGTATTCGTAATTGTCATTTTATATCATTGGGGAAGTTAACTAACATTTCCCCTTTTTTGTTTCTTTTCTTACACTAGATTCTGCATTTTTCCTTGTCCCTACTTTTGCATGGCAATCACCCATTAAAATGGTGTAATTAGTTTTATCTCCATTCCATACTGATGCCATCATAAAGCCCTTCAATTTCCTCATTTGTACTTTTGTTAGCTGATGCACAGAAATGGATTACTTTGAAAATATATCTGTTGTATAATCTAATTACTATCCAGCCTATTCTGTTTGATATACTGTCAACACCAACAACATTGCCTACACTGTTAGTATTGACTAAAATTCCTATGCCACTTAACTTTACCATATAAAAAAAGAGATGGTGACTTTATGTTCAGATGTAAGATATTTTCTTAATCTCTATGAGTATTATTAATATCTATGACATGTCAGGTGATGTTGTTCAGTGACATTATTAGTTGGTTCATTCTATAGTCTTTATCTATGCATTGTATTTTGCATGTATATATCAACAGAAAGAGCAATGCTATGTATAACACTAAGAGATAAAATAAGATGACATGGATAAGAAAACAAACCAAATTATCATAGCAGATATGAAATGATAAAATGGAGATGAACAGGACACTTAGCAAGAAGAAAGGATAACAGAAGGAGCAAGAGGTTGTTTGATGTTCAATTGTGTAATATTAACAATTAATAACCCTTAGGGAACTCCCTAGCAAAACAAGATTATTGGCCCTTAACAAACTCCTGGACAATGGGGCACTCCCTGCATGCCAGAAGGAAACAAAGGTGGACTATTTAAGTCTCTAACAGTAGCCTGTAAAATTAGATCCCTAGAGTTTCTTAAGCTGTAATAATTTTTTATTATTTTTATTACAAATAGATAGCAAATAAATTAGAAAAGATCAGATAAGATAAAGGAGTTTGCTGGTAAAACAGAGCAAAGAATAGCAAATTTACAGTCATCATGGAATGAGTTCAGAAAGCAGTGGACTTGAAAGAGCTACTGCTGATAATGATGATATGCTTATATATGTATGTATTATTGAGGTAAAGCCTATTTTGCATATGACTGTCTAAGAAATTATGCAAATTATTTTTTGTTTATATAACAATTTTTAATACTGTTAAAAAGCTTTAATTCTCATAAATATAAAAATGTATTTTTTAATGAATGCAAACTAAAAATAGAAAATATCTTAATCCCAGCAAGTATGGCAAAATATGGTCAAAATAATATATCATAGTTGTAGTTGTTTCTTTAATGAAATATAATAACCATGAATGTATTAAAAACTGTAAGAACATCAGTGGCGGCTTTATCCCATATCCAAGAATTTAATTTCTTGTTTCTTTATGATGATGGCGCTGATGATTAAATTCACCACCAATGTGAAGGTTCAGGACTAGAAGCTTCCAGTTTCACCAAAACCTGCTCCTGTCATCCATTCTCTATTGCCATTTGGCTTTGCAAGAATTGGTTGAAGGTGAAAGAAAATAAGAGTAATAGAAAGTGCTGATGACATTTGTTTAAGGTGGACCTCAACTTACCAGGAAGTGCCCCAGACACTTGATTTCATGACCTTCCTCTGCAGTACATATGGAATGAGATATTCAGAATCCAGTTATGAAACTACAATGGACTGCTACTGACTCTTTTAATTTTGAATGGCACCTCTGTAGTATGTCCATCATGAATAGCCCTCTTTATCCACTGGCTCAACAACTGAGATCTGTTCCACTGTTGTAGTCTTTGGGCTTAGTTGAACTTAGTCCAAGTCCTCATCTTACAACCAAAGGTGGACCTACCAGGAATTTAGAACTCCTGATGGCATTATTCTCAGAGTCATTGAACCATGCAAGCCCCTCTACCACAATAAGGAGAAGCCATAAGAGGTAAGCACATAGAAACATACACACATAGACACACATATATTTTACTGGATGTTGGAGTAAACAGTTTCTCATCGAATGTTACTTTTATGACAATAATATCAGGTCATCCCATAATTTCTGTCCAAATTTTGAATAAAGAAAACAAGTGACCAAATGTTACATTTAATTACAGATTCAATCAACAATGTATTTTCCCTGATTATCTATGACTTCCTTCCATCTATTAACAAGCTTACTAATTCCATTATTGTAAAATTCTTTTGGCTTTAATTTGAACAACTCACAAATGTCAGCTTTAACCTCTTCCTGTCTTACAAAAGCTGTTTCTTCCAAATGATGCTGCAAGCTACAAAACAAATGGTAGTCTGAAGGAGAAAGATGGGGAAAATAAGGTGGATGAGGAATTTTCTCCCAACCAAATTCTTCGATCTTTTGTGACGTGATTCTTGCTGTGTGGGGTCACGCATTGTCCTGATGAAACATCACCTCTTTTTGATTCACTAGAGCAGGTCTTTTTTTCCTCAAAGCTTGGTTCAAATGCTCTAATTGCTGACAGTATATTTGAGCATTAATTGTTGCATTAGGTGGTAAGAATTTAAAGTGGATTATTCCTTGGTGATCCCACCAGATTGAAAGAAGAATCTTTTGCCCATGAAGTTCCCTTCTCAGCTGTGGATAGGGTCCTTCCCCTTTACCAAGCCACTGTCTACGATGCTTAACATTTCGATAAAAAATCCATTTTTTGTCGCTAGTCACAAGTCTATCCACAAAAAGTGAAACAAGTTGGCGAAAATGGAGAGAAGAGCAGATGTCAACTTGGGATTTGAGGTTGTTTTCAGACCATTCATGAGGCACCCATTTTCCAAGTTTAGGAACTTTTCCAAGTTGTTGAAGATGACGATGAACAGTTATATGGTTTGAACTAAGAACCACTGCCAATTCCTCAACTGATAAAGCAGGATTTTCTTCAAGGGCTGCTTCAAGAAGCGTTTCATCAAACTGGACATCTGGTTCGATCTTCATCTTCAAGGGAGAAATCTCCACCTCTGAATTTTGCAAACCATCTTCTGCAAGTTCTTCCATTCACACATTCCTCTCCATAAACTGAGTGAATGTTTCTAGCTGCTTCGGCTGCTGATTTTCCTTTCTTGAACTTATAAAGCATTATGTGCCTCAAATGATTCTTGGGTACTTCCATGTTAGCAGGATTTTAATCAAACAAAATTTAATTTTATTGTTCTCTGAAATAAAATTTGATCAGTTTAAATGCATCTAAACATAAAAATAATGTTCAGCTCCATTAGACATTATAAAATACTCTTTAAATTTTGTTCATTTTAAAAAAAGGTAAAATTCGGACAGAACTCATGGGATGGCCTGATAGAAACAAAACAATAAATAAGAAAAAGTATATAAGTATAAAATTGTCATCGAATATATGAGAAAAAGTAAGTAACAATATTATAGTATTAAAAAAATTCTGTCTTTCCAGTTTTCACCTTAGAGAGGTGAATGTGCACATCAAATATTTGTCTGACAAATATTTTATTTTTCATCTCATAATCATAGAAGAAAATAAAATTCTACTCAAGTAACTTGTAAGTTTCAAAGTTGTGTTATTGTGTCTGTTTAAATAACAAAAACCTGTTAGTCAGCATTTCATAACATTTGCTATTTATTATATTTGCTATTGAAGACCCTACATATATTGATAGAAATGAAGTAATTGACAAAAAGGAAATGATATTACATGACCTTATTTTGTCTGTCAAATTGAATATCATTTATACTAATGGATTCACATGCTTTTCCTATAAAAGAACAAAGACACTTGAGCTAAGAGAGGAAATTAAACAGAAGAGCTTTGAAATTTATATCATGTATTTATCAATGAATGACTTATAAAATTAGATTGTTATATATTGCTGATGATTTTCCATGCTTGCTTTAAAATTCATCTCTCTTTAATTCATCATTCAGAAATGAATGCTCCACATTCGAAAGCTGCTTCTTCCATTACACATTTTCTTAACTTTTTGTCTCCAATTATCATTTCAAACATCATGTCAAAATATAAGCACCAACAGCAAATTTTTATTCACATTTTGAATGCAGCTTCATTAGCTTAAGTTACAGATATGAAAACCTTTGAATATACCTCATTGAATTTATTTAATGCAAGTTACCAATGAAAATGGTTCATGTATATGTTGTTGTATCTTAATAGGGAACAACTGCAAAATACTTGCTCCTCTCCATTTTATAGGCACACAAATGCAGACTGGAATTTTTTCTAGCCAATAAAATAAGCTGGTTCTTGGTTTCATCCAATTTAGTCCTGGTCTGTCTTGTTTTGAAGTCAGAATGCTACATTTGCTTGTCTGAACTTGTGTTTCTGTATCAACTCCAATTTTTAGTTTTAACTTTTTGCCATATTGCTGTTGCTTTACCTTATTACTATTAATTTGCCTTGCATACATTGTTTGTTTGCTTTATATTATCTTTTGCCCTGTTCTTTTCTTTTCTTTTTCTTGTTATTGCTTATTGCAAACTTTGTCAATTCTTTTTGTTAGCCAGTTCTGATTCTTATTACATTTGGCCATGGCTATTCACTCCACGTGTATTTCTCAAATAAGATCATGTTTGTGAAATTAAATAATAAGAAATTTTAAAGCATTATTATAAAAACAAAAAGGTACTTGTTTAAATAAGTCAAAGTGGATAAAGGTCCTTTTTTTCTAGTTTTTGTTACTAATGATTAATTAAAATGATTACAATGAATTCTCTATTATTTTCTTTAAAAAAGTAAATGAGAGAAGCATTGTTTGAATTTGACTCTAATTTACCTACTGATTTTCATACAGAATTATTTTAAATGTAAAAATTCCTCATGAATAAATCAACTGTATCAATAAGTTTCCATGTAAAATTTTCTTTCAAGCATTCTATTAATTTCTTAAATATTATGGATAGTAAATATATAAATAATCAGGAAATGTCATTTATATACCAAATGCATTGATTGTTGGGTTTTTCATTGGAATGTAATGTATTTACTGATGTCTCCTCTTTAGAAAAATCCATTGCATTTATTCGCTCTGTGTTTTTAGTGATGGTTTGCCTATTCAAAAAGAGGCTTTCAAAATGAAAACAAACATTAGACCACTGGCCCAAAGAGACCAATGAGTTACAGTCTTGCAACTTTTTCAGAAATACAATACTGTATTTTAAGCAATACTGTCTCTACTAACTTTTCCCAGTTTCCTCATTAGTGTACTGAAGAAACACATGAAAAAGTAAGATCAAACATAATGTGGGTATGAATATATATTTTGACTGTTGAACAGATGCTTGAATAAATGTGACAGATGTTATACAAGTTATAGAATACATGACAGACATTTTCATTTATTTTCACTTGAAAGGCTAACATGTTCTACAAATGCAAACCTGGAAATAGTAGGTTACCATCTCGTTTAACGTTTACTGATGCATGCTTGAAATACTCACTTCCTATTTAAGATACGTACTGATAGATATTTAATGTTTGCATTTTATCTTTGCTTTCTTAGTCTAGTTATTTTAATAAAGTCTGTAGTAGGAAATTAAACTGGAAATAATAATATTTATTATGTAATCTACAGCTGAATTATTTAAGGAAATTTCTAATTTCAAAACAAGAGTACATAAAACTTACTTAAATAAGTTCATAACTGCAGTCAAAAATTACATGGAATATATAAAAATGGGATTAAATTAAGTTCTTTCATCATATTGCATTAAGAAGATATATCTTTTATATCTATAAAACAGAAGATTACTTGCATTACTCAGACTCATTGCCACATTCACAATTCTCCAGGTGATTGGAATTTCAAACCAACCCTTTATTTCTTCCACCAGAGTAGATTGTTCCAGTTCCACATGCCAAGCCTCCTCCAGATGTCTCAGTTATTTTCCTTTAACTCACCTTTACAAGTTTTTGATTCACCACTGCTGGTATTGAGCTCACAACTCTTTGGGTCTAGTCACTGGATCTAACCAACATCTTTATCCACTGGGTCATGTATCCTTGAGGACATCTGTGTGTGAATTTTTGAGACTTATAAACCTAATGTCTCAGCAACCATTTTTAGTGCTCATATTGCAATTTTTTCTGTTATTATTAATGTATTTTTTTAACAGAACTTATATTGCAATTTCTTTGTTGTTATTCATTGCATTTCTCTAGCACTCCTTTATTACTAGTTCCCATATTGTATTCATTTCTATGCTTGGTTGGCTCAGGAGATTTTTGTGGCCTAGCATATAGAAATAAAGGGTTCAGTTCAAAATTCCAATCCCCTGAAGAAGGCAGGAGCATACAATGGCTGAAACGTTGTGAATATGGCAATGAAGATGAGGGTAACAATCTGAGTAATGTAAATAATGCAAGCAATCATAATACCTCATCTCAGATACTAAAAACAGAAGATGTCTGTCTATCTGTGTGTATGTCTGTCTGTGTGTGTGCATGCTATTTATGCATGTCCACATTTCTTGACCGATTTTGATGCTGTAAATTTATAAAGATAAGTCAAGACCAACATTTCCATCTACAGGCCCCCTGGGTTTGGCAGAAAAAATCAATAAAACTGAAGGTGGGTACGACTTTTTGCAAAAACCAAGATAAAGTTACATTTAAATTTCTACTGGATGAGCTGATATTCTTCACACTTAATGCAAAACATTGCTCACATTACAAGGTTTATGTAGAGTACTTGATAGTTTTCCTGCAACATTAACTTCACACAAAAAATTGCAAAAAACTGAAAAATTTGTGTTTTTCGTACTACTTAAAAAAAAACTTGAATAACTTCCTCATTTTTTATCCAATTTTCTTCAAACATGTCATAAAAAATTTGCCATCATGCAAGAAATAAGATAGTGTGATTTTAGTCCTGCTCGCTTCTATACATATAACAAAAAACCACAAAAAACTGTTCAAAAAGCCAGTTTTTGGGTCATAACTCCCTGGTTTTTCATCTGATGCTTTCTAAATTTGCCATGTAAATTACATGTGACACACAAATTGTCTTGCAAGAATGTTTGGTTTAGATTATTTCAGTTAAGTGGATGAATGTTGTATACTCTTCATTGTGGGAGGGGGAGTAGTGTGTTGTTGGTTGGTCTCATCTCGTCTGGCTGGTGATCACTGGTCATTTTAGTTCAATCCTCTTCAGTCTTGCAAAATGTTCTTTGGGTTCAGAGACGAAAAGCATCAATAAAGAGAACTTTTAACTTACTTATTTTATTAGTGTCACTGCTGTACATTCTATCAAGTCGAGGTTACTATACCCCTATTAGGGAACTGCTTTCAAACACAAAATCTCACATGTCCATTTTTTTTAAATGTATCAGCCAACTCTCGAAAGACCCTTCCCCACTGCGGGGGCGGGGGATGGAGCACAAACACAATCTAACCCCTCTAGCTAGCTTGACGTTCAAACAGCAACTCTACAAAAGACCTTAATCTATAACTCATTCCCACATTCAACTCAGCCAATCAAAATCAACTTCCCTATTTTGTCAGTCTCAGAATGTCTGAGCCAAAATACACTGCCACTAAAAAAATAACAGTCTGAAACTGTTATTTAACACTCCTTACCCAACCATCAAAAAAGATTCATTTAATGAATTTTATTTCAACTACATTATATTTAACACAAAATCTGCAACAAACTAGGTCCAAAATTGACTTTTGCCAATAGTTTCTTCATTTGAATCCATCCTAAATTGGCATTCAAACAACCTTTGTTGCAAAGATTGTTTGAGAAGGATTATTGAATTGTTAAAAGAGAAAATTCCTGAAGAACCTTTTATTAATCCCAGCTTTACAGTAAACATGCAAAGAAGGAGGGGGAGGTGTTCATGCATTTGCACTTGCAATTGAATCAAGCTCTTGATTATTAGATTTGTGAATAATGCTACACTATTAAAAGTTATTACAGCCATAGGAAATTTACTTAATATCTAAAACATTGAAACAATTTAACCCTAAGCAATGACCACACAAGGTTTTAACAATAGAATTCCTTTATTAAGAACAATGAAACATTTGTGAAGGACATACCAGAAAAAAGATGAGGGGGAGAATAGCTTAGTATACCAACAGACGATACATGCAAGCGGGGATTCAGACAGACATCTCTAGACAGTGGGGTGTAGGTATACAGGAGGGTGTGTTTATACAATTGCAGCCATGTACACCCAGGCAGTGCCAGATACATCAGTTTGTTTATATATAAAAAAATAAATGTAAAAAATATAAAGAAAAATAACCTATAAGTATAAAACAAGATGATTTCTTATGCTGAATTATATTTGTTTTTGGCCTTTTATGTAAACTTCGGCACTGACCAGATTTTATCTAATTTCTCTCCTCACAGAATAATTCACTAAAATTATAGCAAGTCATCTCAACTCTACTATTTACTGATAGAATGTTATTACTAGCTGTTACATAAGGATACATCTAGTTTGATTATTAGTTAGATATCTCAATTGCTGAAATTGTAAATGATAAAACTTAAATTAAAATTCTTACAAATATCAAATCATTATTTACATTATTTCTAACAAAATGAAAATTATAATGGATTTATTTGGACAATAAGAAACTGGAAATGACAAAGAAAAACAAATATCTGGATTAGAACATTTGCATTTTACTGACATTATTTTGTTTTGATAAAGTTTCAAAAGATTAGTAAGAGTTACCTAATAACATGTAACTGCTGCTTTCGGTTATATGACAAGGATTGGCATCTATAAGGTGCTGGGGTCATTATATGAGTACATCCAATTGGGAGGATTCAAATTTCTTAGAAACAGGATCTTTCTTCTTTTACATGCTATATTTTTTTCTATAAAATTAAGAACCAGTTCTCTCTTCATTTTTTACATTCCTAATTTTTTTGTTGGATATAAAGGCCAAAAGAATTAAGAATTGATTCTGTAAACATGTGTAATTTTAATAAACAAATTACATGAACTGTTGTTAAGCTCTTGAATCCCATCACTGGATATATCTATTCAAGCATATTACAGGACTGTCCATAACTGGGTGTGTTTGTTGGGTGTGATTGCAGAGAATTTAGTTAGGTTTGCAATGTGTCTAATATATGCTCACTGGGTGAGTGTGGGATTTAATGCAGTACTCTGAAATCAGCCATACATTCCTGGAACAAGTTTCATGTCACCCATGTTATAATGTGTTATCTTACCAGAATAAACCATCACTTCTTGGAAATATGGTAATCATAAAGAAGTAGAAATTGTTTGCAATACGATCTGTGTATGTCACATTTGTCATAACTAGTGGTCTGTGTGAAATCTCTACTATTACAGAGATATCACTAGATTGCACAACACACTGCTGACAAGGTAGATCTACAGCTTCCTGTGGTTTCTGTGTAGCAGAAACCCAACCCCCTCTACCCCAAAAAGCTGGAAGTATGACTCATCTAATCAGACAGTAGTTTTCAAAAGTCCAGTGTGTAATGTTCTCTAACTTAGTAACAGTAACTAATGTCATTGTTTCCTAGTTGGTCAACAACTACCAAACCTCATGGATTACCATGTAGGCTGTACAGTATGTTGACTTATGGGTTGAGTGGCACTAGCATTGAGATTTGATACAATGTTTCTGGGTGTATTGAGTGGTTACTCTCCTTATCAATCACCTGTAGAGCCATTCATGGATCATGTGTGAGTGCCAGTAGTTTTCATATGTTGGTGATGTCTTTCCAGAATTTATATATTCCTAGTATACTCTTACTATTGTTTCCCAAGAAAACCCCAGAAATAGAGCTAACACTAATCATCCCATGGTCAAGTGATATTAAATCTTATCCAAACACCATCACTGCCACAGTTAAACTACTTCTTTACCTTTTATGTCAAACATACATCATCCATTTGAGCCTATTTTTACAAATGAGTGATGTTGAAAACATCCAATGTAGCATTGTGTCAAATTTTTACGTACTTCAATTTAATTAAATAAGTGAACTTTAATTGATTTAATTGTACATTAATTGAAAAATTATAGTAGAGAAATAGCATTGAACAAAAATTGAAATGGTTTCTTTTATCTTAAAATCACAGTAGCACCTCTTACTAAATTAACTACTGGTGTAGCTTGCGTTTCTGTTAGTTTTTTCTATACAGCATGTAGGAAACTACTACTTTCTTTCTTTCTCTTTTGTTTGGGTATAGCCATATGATACCAGATGTATATCTATTAAGATATGCATCTACAACAAAGAGTAATACAGAAGTCTTTTAAAACTCAAACTCACTCAATAATAACTTTAAAAAAGAACAGAAATAATTAAATTAAAAAATGTAAATAATACATGCTAAAAAAAAGAAAGAAGCTCATTGGCTTTTAAACCTGAGCCTACTAAAATGCCATTAAACAATTTATTATGGGCTCTAATAGAAAACAGTAATAAAATAATGATAAAATATAAATAATAAAATCAATTATTGCTCTGAAGTAGTTATAAAAACAAAATCTAAATATTGAAAACACTGTAAATATTTACAAAAAAATAAATCCTTAATTTAGATATAATTTCCAAATTTGTTTAATATGAATAAAATGGGCAGCTCATTTGAATTTATAATATATTTCTAATTTGTGCAATTGAAAAACTCCAAATAGCAATTTTGCCAAGTAGCAAAAGATTTTATTAGTTATTCTTTGTTTAGTGAAATATACAAAATACAACATTGAAAAAAAGATCAGAAAATGTCTAGAAGAGACTTGAAGCAACAGAAATGTGGTTCTACAGAAGGATGCTGAGAATACTATGGACCAAACATGTGAGTAATGATGAAGTTTTAGAGAAAATGGAAACAAAAATGACACTTATACTTAACATCAGAAAGAAATAGTTGAAATTTCTAGAGTGCATAATGAGGAAAGAGGGCTTGGAAAATTTGATACTCACAGGACAGATTGAAGGCAAGGGAATAGAGGAAAACAACACATAACTTACCTAGCAAGTTTGTATAAATGGATGGCCTTTGAACAGGGATTAAGAGACATAACTAAAAGACAAAATTTATTAAGGATAGGAAATTGTGGAGAGCTATGATCGCCAACATCCTGAAGAGAGATAGTACATAGAAGAAGTTTGAAAAAGAAATTAAGTTGCTTTAATTGAAATGTCTCAATGCATGTAAAATTCCCGGAAAAAAACATTTAAAAATATAAACAGATAATACAAAGTAAATGAGTTCAAAAAATTTATTTTATTTATTCTTAGCATTATGTAAAAATAAAAAGAGATCAAATATAAAGATTTTTTATGTAATAAATTGCCATAAAAATATAACATTTGTCAGCTAAGGTTCAGTATCACATGGCACATACTTTTATAAATACATGTAAATACTTTGGTTTGGCTGACATGTTTCCCTAAATTACCTTACTTATGACTCAGAGCTTGAAAGTTTTAATAAAACCAGGAATTGCATGCATATGGGAACAATCCATAGAATACCACACCCTAAAGAACTTACTGTGACTCCTTCAGCAATATTAATTGTGAATGACACTTGTAAAATTTAACCCATAATATGCACATATTGATGCATTATCTATTGAAAATTTGTAACCTTTTTCTTGGTTAGGATTTGATTGATTATTATTTGAAATTATTTTCTGGTGTTATACCACTGTTCTATTGCATTTAAGGACTGGTTGATTTGTTGAGATTATCATAAAAATGATTCTGAATAAATTTCTGCTTAGTCTAAGACAAAAAAGAGAACTGTAAGTTGCTTCTCTCAACATTAAAGAATATTTAATGTCAACAGAGAATTTGAACAGAAAGCAAATTCCTTTTTAAGCTTTTGAAAGTTTAAAACTTTTATTTTGTAAGTTTAGTGATGATTAAAATGTAACATTGCAGAAAGTTAGCTATTTAGATAGTTGTGCTTATTTTAGAATGGAGTTGTTATTTACATTTTTATTGCAACTCTCCAACCATCAAGTGATGATACTTTTTATGAGTTTTTATTTATTTCTAAACTCCTTGATGCACTTATATGAGAAAAGCTGAATTGCTTTTGTGTTTATATAAAATATTAGATACCCTTAATAAAGGAAATTAAAGTCACTTAAAGGATCATGCTGCTTTAAAATATTCAACATTTTTAGAATCTTTGTCAATGAACAACTAATGTCATTAAACCGATCTCTGTAGGAGCAATAAATTCTGATCTGGTCTAATTGTATTATGTGATTCACTTCAAATGATATTAAAAATGACTTTGCACTAGTGTTCATCAGAGAAGCCAGGTGACTTCTTAGCTACCAAGTACAGATCCAAGCACTTGTTAGATGCCAGTGGCTGTCTCTGATATGTGAACAGGTGACCAACCCAACTGAATGATAGGTAGATATGTGAGCACCCACCTGAGAGGGAAGAAAAAGAGAGTTGCTTACTTGTTTGTGAGTATATAGAATCCAAATTGAGAGAAAAGCCACTTGACAACAGTAACTGACAAAGTTCAGAGTTGAATAAACCCTAATGTTGCATATGAGAGATTTAATCTGGTGTTTTTATTAGTCTGTATGAGGATAATATTACATAATTAGTAGCAGTTAGCAAAATTACTGATAAAGAAAGAAATAAATGACATGAGATATTTTCTTAAGGTTCTGGACAATAGACAATGGGGAAGAGAAATAATGAAAAAAGAATTGCTGAGAATGATCTCCACTCACTGTGTCTTTTGGTATGTTTGAACAAAGGCTCTAAAGCAGATTTAATTTTTACTAATTCTTGATAGAACTGGATTATTGTTGTTTAGAACTGGTTCATTCTGAGTGGTGATTTATTTGCTTGTGAGTTTTTAAATGATTAGAAGTTGTAAATTTTTCACAGTGAAGGAAAGTGAGAAGAAAGAACTAAACATCAATTGCAAGACAGAAGACAGAATTCATAGTTGTTAACAAAAGGAACAGCCCAACAAGCAAATTTGGAGATACCAAATTTATTATAACAATTTAAATATCTGGTAAGTGTTTTAACAGAAGATAGAAAGTGTGTAACTGAAATATGAAGGGCATTGGGATAATGAAAGATGCTTTCCAAAAGTTAAGAAACATGATAATTTTGTTAAAGAAAACTGAACCATTACATAATATCAAGGCCAAAAGTATGGAACACTCAGTGTGGATCAAACTCACTACTCAGTCATAATTGAGCTAGCAAGACAAGCTTGCTAACCATTACATCACATCAAAGTACCCTGTTGATCCTCCTATATGTCAGTGAATGCTAGAAATCTCCTCACAGATGAAGAAGTAACTTGAAGCAACAGAAATGTGGTTCTACAGAAGGATAAGGATACCATGATTGAAGGTAAGAGGAACAGAGGAAAACAATGTATAACCCGCCTAGTGAGCTTCAGTGAATGGATGATAGAACAGAGTTTAGAAGAAATAACAAAAAGACAAAATTTATTAAGAACTACAAAGGACAGGAAATTGTGAAGAGCCATGATCACCAATACCCTGTAGGCACATAGAAAAAGTCAATATAGGCTTATAACTCAAGAAAAAAGGTGTTGGCTATGACTTGTCATATATGGTAAATCATAAGTTAATAAAATGGTTGATATCAAGTTTTGTACATTAAATAATAAAACTTATTTTTTCCAAAAAAATTAATGAAAATTTATTGTACTAAGCTATGCACCCTAGTAAAACCAACTGTATTTTGTATCCCTTTACTTGTTCGTATTTCTCCCCAAAATTTGGTTTTGATCAGTCAATGTATGACTGTTTTAGAGGGTCTGATGGATGGATGAACAGACTAATGGAAGTCATAGAATTTTATATATAGAGTGATAGCAAAAAATTCATTGAAAATTTTAATATTTTACTTCTTATAATAATTTACTTCAATCATAATAGAAGATGAATAATTGTTTAATATATCTGAAAATGTTGAAATTGAAGAACTGTAAATTTCAGCATCTTTATTACAGTACAACTAATTTCATCTATACATTCTCTTGAAGTTTATCATCTGACATACATGATTAATTCACTCTAATTGTTTTGAGGAAACTTTTATGATGAGCCTGTCTGTATCTCCCATTCTAACCAAACTGTCTACATTGTATGTACAGTAAAACCTTCATTTAAAGAACTAATTGTGAGGTGAAGAGTGTGTTTCTTAAATCTGATAGTTCCTTAAATCCTCTCTCCCAAAAATTAAGCTTTAAGAAAAATCCCTCATTTTAAAATAAGTTCTGCAGATCACCACAATTAATGAATATTGTTTTCTTAAATCCAAGACAGTCAACACACAAATGACCAATGTCATATAAAATGGTATAGAATATCAAATAAAGCAATTCTACAAGGTGGTCCAAAAGCCTTGTCACCCACTACCAAAAAGTAACGAGAACAATAGAAGAACAAGTAATACAAAGCACATGTATTGGATTCAGTTTATTCACTTTCAGTAATGCTGTTACAAATCAAGAAGGTCTGTATGAACACGATCATTTTCGTGTAGGAGCTCATATCATCCATCTGAAATAGGAAATTATATTATGTAGGCGTGACAATACTTTCGAACCGCCTGTACATACCTTTATTTGCCTGTATTAAGAGGATTTTTGGAAGTCATACTGTAAATGTAATCTGCATTGTAATTTACTTTGTACTCATATTTGATGCTTGGAAAAAGCAGGAATGCAGATAAAACATGTAAAAAAGTTTACTCATGATCATTTGTGGAAATTCAACACGGTAAGTACAAGGTCTAAAAAGAAAAAAAAACACTCTACACCCTTGTTAAAACAAGATTTACAAAAGACACTTGAAATTTAAAATATATCCAATAAATAAATAAATTTGAGGATAATGATGATAGGCACAGAATAAAAAAATGTGTTAATTTGAATGAGCATATTTATCTAAAGGGATTTAAGTTGTAACAACACATGTGTTACCTAGAATCATTCTTCTAAAGATTATGTTCTTAGTGCACTTATGTTCCACTCTCCCAGAATATTTTATCTTTCTTAGCAAAGAACTTCTTTTGATACCTTTTGTTGTCTTTCAGGGAACTTAATTTTCTTTTTATTAAGACTATTCTGTAAATACCAGAATAAATGGTAATCCAAAGGTTTAATAGCTGTTGAATATCATGGATGAAGGAAATTCACCATCCAAACTGTAACAATTTCTTCCTGGTACTCAAAAGAAACATCATTTTTTTGTTATCCTGATGGAATATTATATCCTTTTATATTCTACATGCTTTTCAACTTCTACCTTAAATTGGTCTCAATACTTGTTCAAGTCAACCAATTGTTTCTCTAGAAAAGACACATAGTAGAGGTCTTCCTTGTATTATATATATAGTATCACATTCTTAGGATGAAAACCAAATTTTGGTATGTCTAATAAATCTTGTCCCATGATTACTTTTATTCTCCATTGTTGTAAAGTATCCTCTTTTTATCACATATTTGTCTAAAAAAAAACATTTGAATATTATATTTTAATTCATGCAAGAGTCACACATTAAAGTACCTAATATAATTAAAATGGTGCAAATGTCTTTCAGCACTTGATTTGGGTATTTTGAGCAAATTGTATCATCAGTGTCATCTAAAACTGATTATCTCAAATTTAATTTGACCATAAAACATTATTCAGTAAGAAATTTCCAACATCAAAATTTGCAAACCACTATACCTGTTTGATCAACTACATTATTCTCTATATAAAATCTATGTTTTGCAAAAGAGATGCAATTTTTACCCTACTTAAAATAATCTTCTAAAATCTTGCTTATTTTCTTCCATCTTCAATCAGAATCAATAAACAAAAATATGCCAGTTTTTATTAATTTTCTTTTAAAGGTTCTTTCATATGACAGTTGTTACAATTCAGTCAAAAGCCATCTTTTGAGTGAATATTAAAACTAAACACTCTTAATGCTATCTAACAACAAAACCAGAAAAAACATTTTTCGTCAACACAATTTCTTAAATTAATGTTTGATGACTGCCGCTGTTAATGTTGTAGATTCCATGGTGACATATAGGGTCACAGCCTCACCAAAGTAGGTATTTGATGATTATGTAATAATTAAAAAAATCTTTTATCTTTAGTGTGTTAATTTTTTCAGATAAGATTATCATATCATCATAGTAGTTAAATTGTTTATAAAGATATATCCACTAGAACAAGAAAAATTGTATCAGTGTAATAATTTATAAATGACAGTGAAGTAACCTGCTTCCCATCAAAATGATTAAAACTAAGCGGAGGTTGTAATAAAAAAAAAACAACAGACATCCAGTGACCTTGTGTAACATTTTGATAAATGTTAAAAGTTTATTGAGTTGTTAACTGAGAAATTATCCATAAATCTTTTTTTTATTTGTTTTCAACAACTGTAAAACGTCTGTGAATATTGCCTCACTTTTATACATTTACAAAAGCAATAAAAATTGGTTGAATATTAATCAAGTTTATCAAGTTTTTGTTTTTGCCAATTTAATTTGAGAAGCTTAATTTTCTCTTTGTTTCTCATAGAATTTTCTTCAACATTAAAAAATATTACTGTACTTATTATTTCCTTTATTATTATTATTATTATTATTATTATTATTATTGTTGTTGTTGTTTTTTTGTAATTCTTGTCAGTACAAGTCCAAATCAAATAAACCTTATTAGAATTATTTGGATTTTTAATCCAATTTTGTACAAAACATGTCCTTATATAATCAATAAGAAAGTGTAGGGATATTATTATTATTATTATAAATAAATACATATAAAATAATAATGATAATAATAATAATAAATAAATAAAATAAAATAAAACAATAACAAAAAAACATTGTATAAAATAAATTAAATAAAAATTAAAAATAATAAAAATACAGACATCCTGCCAAAAGATGTTAAATTCAATCTTTTCACCAGAAACCTTGGTACAGGCAACATGTGTGTAACTTCACTCTGTGATATGGCTTGTAATACTATGGAGTAAATTCTTACTAATACCACATATACCATAAAACAATTGTAACCTAAAAAATACACACACCAATATACACCAAAAAAACTATAAATAAATTGTATGAAATTAACATACAATTTACCATGCTTCTCTTGTTATTTCTGTATGTTTTATTTCCCATCAATTATGCTTTTATCTCTGTGAACGCAAGGCTAACTTTTCCTTCTATCATGTGAGTGAACCCCTATAACATTTATAGTGCTTCCTCGACATCCAAAAAACTTCCTACTAATCACCACATCATTTTGGTGACTGCCTACATGCATAACAAAAACAACCTATTCACCCACAAAAGTATACAGGTCCTTGTTATGACTAAATAGTGTAAATAAATAAAAAAATCACCTGTTTCTGAAGAATAATTATAAAAATTTTATTACTGTTAGTCTTTGGGGTAATAATAAATGTTTATTTGTCTAGGTTTATTTTTTGTACATATTCTTTTGACAAAGCTAGACAGTTTGTAGAAAAATTATTACACTTATATATCATTTAGGCTCAGCAGTTAAAACCCACTAGAATTGTTAAAAATACATTTCAAGTTTATGAAAAATTGTTTTTTTTGTATTCTTTGGTCAATGAAAGATATGGCCTGAAGCCCTTGTAAAAACTTGGAATTGAACCTTCTGTGAGCCTCATTTTTTTTTTTTTTGCATAAATAAAACTCAGGTTAGCAGAAGAAGGCATATCAAGGAGGAATAGACATTTTTTGACATCAAGAAGAAAATATCTAGACGTTCAGACGAGAAGGCACAGAGTTACAAGCCAGCTGCAGAGAGCCCAAAAGAATTTTGAATTTCAAGTGAAAATTATCCTGCAGTTGGACAACAAAGAACAAAAAAGGAATTCAAAGAAATTTTCCCAAAAGCCTCAGTAAAGCATGAACAGTGTGAATATAAAAAAGACATTTCCAAAACTGTTATATGTACCAGAGACACTCTTGGGACAAGTAAAAAAGTAGGTTTATTTCATTTTTTTCTAAAAGGTAGTTACACCTTTGTTTTACTGCCTTCTTCAATATGCTTTTCTCTTTTTGTCATTTTTTATATTGAATCCTTGTGTCTTTTTCTAAATTGTAATCCTTTTTTCATTTTCGATGGTTATCCCTTTTTTGTAATATATCAGTAAATGTTATCCTGTCTTAATTATTTATACAGCACACGAAAGGAAATTTTTTTTGCAAGAGTCTTATATGTAAATTTTTGTATTTTTTTCCTTTTTCTGTATACTGTAATAAATGTTTGTCCATTAAAATTTTACACAGTAAGTTGAGTCTTGATTGCACCTTATACAACTTTCTATTCCTACTAACTACAAAAACAAATGCTGTAATATATATTTCTCAAGATGTGTAAACATTCAATTAAATTAAAGTAACAGATATACAGTGTGTGGCAGAAATACCTCCCATATATATCTCCCAGAAATACCTCCCACATGTATCTCCCAGAAATACCTCCCACATATATCTCCCACATAATGGTAAGACATTAGTGGAAATGGTATCTTCATCTAGCTAATATCTTACCATTATGTGGGAGGTATTTCTGGGAGATATATGTGGGAGGTATTTTTGCCACACCCTGTATAAACAAATGAAGAATTCCATTTTCCAGGTATCAATCATGACAGTAAAACTTATTTCTGATGATCTTGAGGACAAAATAGTTTAAATAAGAGTGTGTGTGTGCGTGTGTGTGTGTATGTGCAAACACTAGTTATGACATAGATAAAATTCAAGTTTCCAGCCATTGTTATGCAATGAACCATTTCCCCACCATTGTTATGTAATGAACCATATAGGAGATTAGTAAATGATTCTATTTCCAATGCAATGGTTATATTACTAGCAGAATGACAATGATTAGAATGCATTTTATAGATTTTGTTTCACTCAATGCAGACTTATAAGCTTGATTCTACAGCAACAAGTCAATATTGAAGTATCTCAGTTACAAGCACACACACACACACACACAGAGACATATATATATATATATATATATATATATATATATATATATGAAATTTGTCCAATCTACTAGAGTTCAACTTGGCAAAATGCCAGGCAAAAATCAATCATACAGGGTTTGAAGATTGTTTGAAATATGTTAATCTATAACGTTTTTACACTTTGTTTCCTCAGTTCATTTCTTTTCATAAAGATCTAGTACTTTAGCCAATACTGCAAATTAAGTAAATACAATAGAGAAACTGGAGACATGATTCTCATACAGATATTTACTGCACAACTATGAATTTATTAGTATATCTTTTCTGTTTCTTTGTTACTTTCTATAATTTAACTGATACATTTAACTATAGAAATTCACACAGTTGCTCACAGTTTAAAATGAGCAGTAGAAATTTTTAAAAACTAATTTCTTTTTCTTAGCAGTATTTTTAAATATCTATAATCAAGAGAATGTGACAGTAATTTTTAATGCATGTTGAGAAAACTTCTTGATTTCCATGAACTGAATTGATGATGATAATGTTAAAAAAATAGGTTTTATTGTCAAAAATATCATGGAAGATACTTTTTTAATTTCTTTACATTTTTGAAAAGATAATTGCATGAATTATATACAATATAAAAAATGTAGTGCACCAAAATTTTAATTAATAAATTGCATATTACTATTTTATCATGAAAATGAAATGGAATTCATGGTTCACAATGTATGTGGATGACAAATGACGGTCAAGGCACGTCAACGTATATGACGGTTCCGTATAGGATGCAGGTTCGAATCCTGTCAAAGAACGAATATTTTCTATGAAAATTTCTCGGACATTCAGGCCGGTAAATGTTATTTAATACTGTTTATCATAAACAGAGCATTTGCTTAAATACTTGTATCTATAAATAACAACGTTAAACATAAAAATGTCTTTAATAAATAAATTGTCGGACCTTGTCCATTTCTTAACATATGACGTCATTTGTTTACATTGTCACGCCAGAGCAGTTATGAATGTACGAGATTCATGGAAGATTGAAGTTTATAAACAGTAAATTCGACCTTGTCTACCGTAGAAGGTTCTTTTGCGGCCGAGCGGTCAAGGCACGTCAGCGTATATGACGGTTCCGTATAGGATGCAGGTTCAAATCCTGTCAAAGAACGAATATTTTCTATGAAAATTTCTCGGACATTCAGGCCGGTAAATGTTATTTAATACTGTTTATCATAAACAGAGCATTTGCTTAAATACTTGTATCTATAAATAACAACGTTAAACATAAAAATGTCTTTAATAAATAACTATATATATATATATATATATAACTATATATATATACACATGTTTTGTGAAGTTAAAAAATTAGTGACTTTAATTATTACATATGGGCCTACATATAATGGTCAATGCATATCTAATATATGAATTCATCAATAAGATCATAGTCCAATGATAAAAAAGCATTTATTTTACACAAATATTTATTTTCAACATAATATTCTTCCCTATTAACTCATTTAACCTAGTACTTCTCCATGACATACATAGATAAAATTTATATGTACTTCAGTACAAATTTCAGTTAGAACTGTCATCTATGGACCAATTGATCCACCTTCATATATGTGTGCATATTTCTTATACTATATGTTTATGTGTTATGATAAATATATATTAATATATAGAGAGAACACTATGTATGCATGATTTCATTTGTATAAGGTATTGTTGTAAATATATAAGCCAATTTGGAAAACTTATAATCTGACTGGAATTCAAACTTGGCTCTCTGAGTTCAAATTCCAGTCAGATCCATTGGGAAAGGTATGAATCCTCTTCTCCCCCAGCCATGGATAAATAGCAGGACAGAGTAGGTTCTATAGCCTTGTATGGCAACTGGTCTACTGTAGAAAGAAATAGCAACTTACTGTGGGAAAAAAATCTGCCTTGTCAGTCATGTATTGAAAGATACATGACTGAAGAGATACATGGTCATCTAAGTATGTATCACGCATGGCACATAACTGACTGGCTGATATATTTACCATTCCATCAGATTTTTATAAAAATTTAAATCAGTCATAGAGTAGTGTACAAGACTTCTACATTATTTTAGCAGTAGCTAATTGTTGGAATCTTATGCCAAATGAGACTTAAAATTGAAAAAAGAAGGATTTGTTTCTGGTTTGATCTTTGGTTGTAACTTGAAGTTACCAACATTTCTGCATTGATATACACAATTCCACAATTATTTACAATAATACATATTTATATACTTATACAATTCATCCATAAATTTATACACACACACACATTTATATATAAACTTTAGTTTATAACATTTTTTTCTTTCTTTTTTTATTAAAGTTCACCTAATACAAGGCTCAAGAGTCATTCAGAGTGGAGGCTTACTAAATGAGGTGTGTGATATGAATGTAAAAGAAGATATTGTAGGAAGTGAAGATTATGAGGATAGAGAGGGTAGATAAAATTGACCCTTGGCTTGAAGAGGTTAAGATTGTTGTATTCAGGGAAGTACCAATGCAGGAGTGAGTTACACAAAGTAGCATATCTTAGGGAAAAGCTGTCTGAGTAGAATTTCCTCCTTACAATATGAATATAGAGCACATATATTTACATTTTTACATATATTCTGATACATACACACACACACACATACATACATATATATATATATATATATATATATATATATATATATATATATATATATAGATAGATAGATAGATAGATATGTAAACATTTGTGTACTGACATATGCATGTGTCCACACAAATATGCACATTTGTGTATTTGTCAAGTTTATGTAAAGAGCATATATGTATTTACTCATATATGTTTGTATATATTCAGATATATGTATGCACATGCATACACCTGTAGAGAAATGTATGTATACATATAAATGCATATACATATAAATGCATACATACAACCTGAGAAAAACACATGTGCTCAAACCCTTAAAGTTTTTTTGCCTCAGTTTTCAATCATTGTGTTTTTTAACAAGTTGTTTCCTCTCCTTTAGAGGGGAATGGCTGTTATAGAAGTCACTCTTCAATTTTACATCAAAAGTTTTCACAGATGTCCTTTACACCAATTATTTCTCAACTAATATAGTGGCCAGCAGTGTCAGGCTAAAAAAAAATAAGAATAGCAAAAACATAGTCAGAATTGGTTCGCTGGTAATAGTAACTGCTTGTGCCTCTTAAGCATTATATCTAATTAGTACTTACTCCCCAGTATATTTTAAAAAAATGTAATACAATACTTCATGGTTCCCATTTTATGGGGAGGTTGTACTATGAGTAAGTAAAGGAACTGAGTCATAATATCTTTATTAAATCTTAAAGAACATGTCATAGTCATGTCATATTTAATCATTACCTTTCTGTTCCTAGAAAGACAATAATGCTATTTAACAGTTTTATCTATTTCACATTGAGTACTGAGTGCTTTTTGTTTGTAAAACTGTTGGCTTATAAGACCTCAAGTGTATTTTTTAATATTTTTAATAGCTGACTTTGAGATTTTAGGTTTTTCTAGTAGTTTCTTTCATATTTTTAGAAAATCATTTTTCATAAATATATTTTATTCACTATTTCTGATATCAACATATATTTTTGAAATTGCTTAAAATAAAAGAAAGGACACTAACAGAAATCTATTAAATAAGAAAAAAAATAAATTGGGCTTTGAGTACCTGATTTTTCTCTCTGTTTTATGATGACTCCCTGAATGTTACAATTTTTTATCAATTTTCCTCTAATGAAAGGTTTCCAACTTCCAATGTTGAAAATCTCTTATTTTAAACTTCTGGCATCTTAAAATAATTTTAATATAATGCACATGCAAAAAAAAAACCCAGCACATTTCACATTTCTTTACTGAATTATTTTTATACAATTTGGCTTTCTGTAATTGAATATTTGTCTCATGTTTACTTTTGGTTTAATTTTTGCAGTTACTTTTTATTATAACTTTGCTCAGGCCATCAATCTGCAGCAGTGAGGTGACAGTGCAGATTGGAAATGAAGACTTAGCTCTTAGTGAGATTCAAACTCATATCTATTTTGCTTCAGGGAAGCCTGATTAAACACACTAGCAGTTTTAACTGACTAAACTATAAGATCTCAATGGCCTTTCAGACAATCAAGTCTCATCTACAAACCCACTATTTGCTACAAGTCCTCTAAAATGAATATAGTACATAAAAAGATTGTAGATTGTTATTTTTCTAAGTACTATATTCATTTTTGTTTTACATTAGTATTATTAGTTGTAACAATATTATATTTATAAATTAAAATGCAAATAAGTACCAGTCAAAATTAATAATAATAGTTGACAATACTTCATCAAATAAAGATAAAATAAAGAAATTACTGCTGTCATCGACAATAATAAGAGGAATAATGTGAGATTTTGTTAAAATTATTTCCAATGTGAAGCTGTATAATGAATTTTAAAATGTTTTCTTGATAATGATACTTTCAGTAATATAAAAAGATCTCTAATTTGGTGCTGATCATGAGTGCCAATATTATTGATTTTTTATTAGCCTGGAAAATATTATATATATTTTATATTCAACAAGTTTGATTTTTCTTTGAAATAATTTTCCATATATTATTTGGTAAAAAAGAATTTGTAAATACTTGGTTGTACAATTTCCCAGCAAGAAAACAAAGTTTTAGCAAGAAAACAAAAAGTTTTTAGCAAGTAACAAAATGTTGCCAAAAGATGCAAAGAAAAAGAATAAAGTGAAAGAATTGAAAAACAATGGAAAAAAATATCAGAAAAAACAAATTGATAACATTATGTCCTAATGCTTTTGTCTGAAAAAAAATTAACAAAAATATTGTGCCCATATAATTTTTAACTGATATGATATTTCATTAAACTCAACTTATTTTTGCTCATAGCAAAGCTTATGTATTTATCTTAACTGATAAACAATAGATATTGTATTGGAAAAGAAGAAAAAGGTGAGTGATAAAAGTTTATTTAACATTCTAAATATTAACGACACAAAAATATTTAAATCTGTAGTTTTAGATAATTTCATAAAATGAACTGTAAAACTCTTTGATTATCATCAATATATAATGGTCTTATAAACAATCAGCAGGAACAAAGGAAATAATATGAAACTTCTCTGGTAAGATTAATCAATTGTTGTCACTTGTGTAATAAGATGTTATTACTTTCATATAAATACTATAGTGTACTTTTCTTTGGAAATGAACTTCAGACAATTTCTGACTGAATTTCCTCCTTGTCTTATTTATAACTTGCAAAAGTCGATCATTAAAATTAATTGACACAAAATGTCTGTTGTTTTTAATAGTATTTGCCTTACAGTACATTTTACATGTAAACTGACTTATTTGAGAAGAGTTAACTATATAATATATAACAATAACAATAATGTGTGTCAATAGGTGTATAGCTGAGTGGTTAGAAGATGATTATCCCAACCATGAAACCAGAGTTCAAATATCACTGTGATTGATCTGTCAATTCTTGATAATTTATCAGCCTGGAGAAATGATCCCAGCATGTATCACAATTGGGAAGTGACTGAAAACCCACCCATGGATTGACCCGAACCTTATTAGTGAAATTGGTTTGACAAAACTGTTCAGAAGTTATCAGCATTTATGCTAGCACAAAGTCACAAGTCATTGTAATGAAAGGTTCAAGCATGCTGGCTTTATTCAACTATTTATTATGCTAGATTGTATGCACTCTCCCAGGATCTGCAACTACAGTTTACTCAACATACTTACAGGTTGTTGGATTTGAAGAGACACTTCTAAAATGTAACCAAGCAGGGGCCTGCAACAAGGTATAAAGTGGTCACCCTGTCAGATGGGCATACTTGGAAACAAGTAGATAGCCATTACTTTGTGTGTTAACTTGCAACAGTTTTGAAAAATTAAGTAACTTAAAAAAACATTTTTAGATTAAAAGCTTACATGAAGGTACAGTAATAAGTTTGTAGTATAATAATGAAAAACTTGTACATCTTTACACCAACAACCTCATTTAATAACCTTCTACCTTGAGTTGCTATTGGGCCTCATACTAGGTTATCAATATAAAAAAAAATTGAACTTCTTTCAGTGGAGAATACTAATTACTTGCACCAAACACTATACAGCAAAAACTACAGATCAAAGTTCAGTTAATAACTACATGTGGCTATGGATTTATTGATTTACACTTGGACCTATTTTAAGGGGAAAAATGAAATGATAAATGCTTAAATTTTGTTTTAAGTTCAAAAAGTTAAAAATATATTAACCAACAAATTTTTATAGATAAGATAGAATAAGCTTTGATAGTTTTAATCTATATTCCTAAATGTCTAATGCAAAATAATTTTATTTTGAATCAATTGGTAGTAAGTGTTTTGGCAGATCAAGAGAAATATATTTTTCAATTTTAAATCCACATTTAAAAATCCTTTCATGAATAAAAAAGTTTAATGATCTATACAGTTTTTAAGTCAACCTTAAAAACTGTGTGGATCATTACACTTTTTTGTATTCTACCTTAGACTAAATTTTTTAAGAGCATTTGTAGTTCAATGATTACACTGCTGCACTTGCAAACCATTAACAATAAGCTTTATGTACACAGTGATCAAAAGATGTAAATTTGAGTTGTCTATATCTAATAAATATCTATACAAAATGTTTCATTTTTTAAAAATCTTTACCGCTTTAATGTTCTGGTACTGACCGATATATATATATATATATATATATATATATATATATATTCCAAAATTCGCTTGAAAATGAAACAGTACAAGGGATTTTAAATTAATTCTGTAATTAACTTTGAAGCTTTTAGTTTCTGTTTTGAAACATGGTGATTCCTGTGTAATGATGGAACCATATTTTTAAATTAGTAAATTTATAATACATATAATATATATATATATATATATATATATATATATATATATATATATAGGGTGCGATGGGCAAATTGTCGTTATTATATTATATATTTTTAATTTCACACATGTGCATTGTTTGTTTTTAATTTTGCCAAATGCACAGTATAGTAGGGACAATTGGGAACCATCTATGAGAAAAAGAACACCATGATGCAATTCACTCTGCCAGAAATTTGGAAATGTCATGCTGTACTGCTTGGCATTTGTGCTGGAAGCCCCCAATACGAACATTTCAGTGTATTTGGATGTCAATCTGAGAACAGTGCATAGGATTCGGAAAAAGTTGGATGATATATCCAGTCAACGTCATGGTATTTGGAGTGATCACTAGTGATGGTGATGTTATGCCTCCATTGATCCTTCCACAGGGCCTCAGACTCAACATGGAGGCCTACATCAAGTGCTTTGAGGAGGTAGTGCTGACCTGGGTCAAGAGGGTGTCACAACACGCCTCACATCTGGCCACCTAATTCCCCAGACTGCAACTCCCTTGATTATTATGTATGGGGTGCAGTTGAGTAAGAGGCCAACAAAATGCCTTGTAACATCAAAGACAATCTGAAGGCAAGGATTATAGCAGCATTCAGCAACTTAAACAAGGAGACTGTCTTAAACAGGAGATTTCGACTTAAACAGGAGATTTCAAAGTCATCTGGAAGTAGAGGTTGAAGCCAATGGCTATTTTATTGAAGAAATTTGCTCTTTAGTATTTCAAGATAATTTTGGGTGATTTTGGTAGATATAGCTGTAAAAATGAGATGTCAGTGTTATTTTAATTGATAATTATATATATACATATATATATATATATATATATATATATATATATATATATATATATATATATATATATATATATATAAATATATATATAATAAAATATTTATAATAAAATATAGGTTTAAGGTATGCTATATTTATGGGTTAAAGTGCTCAATATCAGGGATAGAGTGTATGTAAATATAAAAGTGAATATTGAAGTAAACACTCTGAGTGGACAGTCTGTTTCATGCTAAAAGTAATTGTCAGGCCATATATATATATATATATATATATATATATATATATATATATATATATATTGCCTTTTATTTATGAAAAATTACTTTTAAAAAATATTAAACATCTGTGAAGTGCCTTTGTCCTCATCAAATATATAAAATGAGTGAACTTTATTAAGAGCTCTTCAAGAATATGGGTGTGTATGCTCTTAGAATGTGACTAGAAACTATTTAACATTTATCTAGCTGCCTCACCAATAGACCATTACTCATTAGTACTTAAAAGGAAATATATTTAGTAAAGATCTTATCTCAAGCTTAATGCCTGGTACATAGCTAAAATAATGAATAATGATACATTGTACTTTTAAGTCAGTAAAAGGCTACTGCATTTAACAAAAAGTATAAAAAAACATGTCAAAATCTTAAACCTTCATTATATTTAATATATATATTTGGTAACTTAAAAATATTCTCCTACTTTTTTCCCATTAGATGATATTAGGAACATTTAGTTTTAAATAGTTTAAATCCAAAATTTATTTTTGATTATATTTTGACAACTGCATGCATTTTCAAAAATATTCTCAAAACTCACATAGTTTTGCTTATTGATTCTAACATTGAAGATGGAAGAAAATTAATAAAATAAGCAACAATTTTAGCATATTATTCTTTTTATTTTAAGAAAGGCTACAATATAATGTTGTGCAGCTTATTGATAAGGTTTTGTGAATCATAGAACATGTCAAAAGTGTTTTTTAAAGTTTTCTGCTGGAGATTTCTTTTCTACAGTTGGGTTAACAAATAAAGACATTGCTTGAGAATAATCAATAATTGTATCAAAGTCCATTCTTCAACCAAAGATAGTGACACACACACACACACGCGCGCACACACACACACACACATAGAGATGTGTGTGGGTATATATATGTATAATATATATGTATATATAAAAGTAATGGATTTTTATTTATTAATCTGACAGATCTTTAAACATTATTTTTAGCAGATATTTGAGTAGATGGTCCATTTATTTTTTAAATGGTATTTATTTTCATCTATTTGCCTGAAAATTCAAGAAATCTTATTAAAACCAGAAGGTGCTTTTTTTTAATAAGCTTTCTCAAGTATCCAAGCCAGTTGATGAAAATAAATAGTTTAAAAAAATAAATGGAGCATCTACTCAAATATGGCTATCCACTAAAAATAATATATAAAATGATAAAAATATGTGTGTGTGCATGTGTGTGTGTGTGTGTGTGTGTGTGTGTGTGTGTGTGTGTAGTAATGCCTTGAGATAGGAGTTTAATTTATTCTAAGACTGAGTTCATAACTCAAAAACTCGTATCTCAAATCAATTTTCCCCATTGAAATTAATGGGAATATTTTCAATATGTTACAGGCCCCTAAAAATTCACCACTGCTCATTACACTTTTTTGGACCCATGGTGTCACTAAAGGAATTTTGAAAAATAATGACAAAAAAGATACAACACAGTAGAACAGAAATCCTTCCAGAGCAGAAGTGAATACTGTGGATACTTGCTTGTATCTCAAAATTCTGCTTGTATTGCAAGGCAAAAAATTGGCTCATATCTCAAAAAACTCATAATGCAGCATGCTCTATATCTCAAAGGTATTAATGTATTTATATATATATATATATATATATATATATATATATATATATATATATATATATAATAATAATGTATGTATATATATATATATATGAGGAAATATACTCTTAAGGTGTGCTATATTTATGGGATAAAGTGCTCAATATCAGAGATAGAGCTGTAAATAAAAGTGAACATTGAAGTCATATGGGCTGATGATTGCATCTAGCATGAAACAGCCTGTCGCCTCTAAATGTTGACTTTAATGTTCACTTTATATCTATCTATCTATCTATATATATATATATATATATATATATATATATATTAGAATATTATTATTCAAAAATATGTATTCATCGCAACACATAAATTACCACGTTTTGGAACTAAAAACTAAACTTTAAATTAAACTTAAAATTAAACTTTTTATTTTATTCTCAAACAATGTTAAATAACTTTCGAAAAAATACTTTACTTTTTTTAAGCTAAATAGTATTATATAATTTAAGTTGGAGGGGGAAAGAGATTACAAAATTTTAAAATGTGTTTTCTTTTTTGACAAATCAGGATACAAGTCTGATTTAAGAGGGCAAAGTGTAAATATATGTTAAGTGTTAGGTGTGTATTTGTAATGTCTGCCTGTCAATAGTGGCTTCCTTATATGAGGACATGTCATCCTGTCTGTTTTTTTAATGGCATGCATAAGATACACTAAAATACATTGGCATTTTTATTTATTTTTTATTTGTTTTTTTTTATTTTTTATAAAATACATTGGGATTGTCTTAAAAGGGCTACAAATATGATTAAGTCATATTTTATATATTTATATTCTTATTTATAAATATCTAAAATACTATATTTAATATATTTATTAGTATACTTTCTTTGTAGACACTGCATTATGTTTACTTTAAAACATAGTTAATTTAAAAAATTTCATAATTATATATCTATTATTTGATCACAAATAAGAAATTTAAAAAAATGCATAATTAACTTCCTAAATTTTAAATCTTAATTTTACCAAAACTGTATCTAGTATACAAATATAATAAATATAGCATTTTAGATCTTTATAAATAAAAATATAAATATATAAAATATGACTTAATCATATTTGAAGCCCCTTTAAGACAATCCCAATGTATTTTATAAAAAATTTTAAAAAATGCCAAAATATTGCAGTGTATCTTATGTATGCCCTTAAAAAAGAACAGGATGACATGTCCTCATATAAGGAAGCCAGTATTGATAGGCAGAAATTGCAAACCCACACCTAACCCTTAACCTATATTTACTCTTTGCCATCTTAAATTAGACTTGTATCCTGATTTGCCAAAAAAAGGCAATACCATTTTAAAATTATATAATTCCTTTCCCCTCCAACTTAAACTGTAATACTATTTAGCTTTAAAAAAGTAAACATTTTTTTAAAAAGGTATTCAACATTGCTTGAGAATGGAACAAAAAATTTAATTTTAAGTTTAATTTAAAGTTTAGTTTTCAGCTCTACTGTGTATCAAGCACTGGTTTTTAAAATAAATGCTAAAGAACTGTGGATTATAAATCTGACTATTCTTTCTTTTTATTTTGATATATGTATGTATATATATAGAGAGAAAGAGAATGTAAATATACCACCCAAAATTACTTTATAAACATAATCTCAAGACCATTTTGATCTGAGCAATATAAGTTGTTATACATAGTGTGGTGAGGCTGTAGCCATGTATTATAGAGGGGAAGCTACAGAGTTAACATATCTGCATACAATATTAGTTGTTCTATTAAAATTAGTGTCTCAAAGACCATTAAATGGTAGTTGCAGAGAAACTAGTGATATAGTCATATGATTATGTGTATTTAATCAAATACTCAGCAGATGCATTCGTAACCATTCGTAACCAATCATATTTTGAAGTGGTTAGTTGAACTACTTTAGGATGCTTGACAAATTGAAAAAAGAAAAAGTGAAAATTTCATGGCAAGATGAAAAACAAAATGAAGACAGCAACATAAAAATTGAGAATTCCATTTAAAATACTACCAACTACAACAGAGAATGAAAGAAAGAAAATAGTGGTATCTAAAGGGAAATTCTTGAATATTGTTGTTCAGGTTTATCATGAGAAAGAAACAGTCGCTTTGAATTAAAGCATAGAATTTTCATGCTAGGCAGTCAGTTTTATATCTATAATATCTTTGATATCCAGGTGAGACATTATTAAATTTGTGGTAAATCTGTCACACTATGCATCAGTTGTGTCTATTTATAAATAAAAATGTGTAAAAAGTTTATTCAAAACAAAATTTCTTGCTCTAAATACAATGAAAAGTAAAAGAATTTAAATCCACAATTCTTATGTTTGAAAAGTTCAAGCAGTTTAATTAAATATTTACACAGCTACAATAAATTTATCTGCATTTCTGAGGAATTGTATTGTTACTATTATAAATTGGTTTATTTGAACCAATTTCCTTGTCATTAGTTTGAAAGATTAAATATTAAATTAAAGATAAATCACTAACTGAATATCCTAAAGGACATGGTCTAATGGGTAAAAGCCCTAGTAAGGCACACCTAGTGTGTGGCAGTAGAGAAACATACAGTGGCACAACAGAGAAATATATCTGTATATTAATGAAGAATTGATAAATTCTGAAAAGAAGGACACTGAATGTAACTGTTATAGGAATGTGAATAGCATATTTTTGTTGACTGAATAAATATTTCCATTGAACATCCTTGAAAGATTACTGAATATGACAGACATGTAATGAAGGCCAGAGGGTATATTTGTGACACTGTAAGAATGTTGATAATTTTAAGAAAAAAAAGGGCTTAAATGAAATTGAAAGTGAACACAAAGATAAAGAAGGTAGTAGATAGATTGAAGGACATACCAAAAACAAGAGAAAATAGACTCTTATCTTGTTTTCTCATTTCAGGAGTACAAAGAAGGTAGTAGATAGATTGAAGGACATACTAAACTAAAAACAAACAAAAATATTCTTTTATTTTGTTTCTCACTTGGATATCTGGTTAAATTGAAGCTAAGGGGAGGAATTGAGATGAGTGCAATTTTGAACAAAGACCACCAAACTAGTTACAGATAATAATTTTATGGCTACAAGTGGGTGAGGAAAAGAATAAAGAAATGATTCTATGTCACTTGTTGATAGGAGTGGAGGATGTGCATGTCACTAAAAGAACAAGATTTTCTCAGGCCGGAAAATTTTGGTCAAGTGGGAAAAAGAGGAAAAGTTATGGACCAAATGTGATAATTAGGAATAAGAAATGCAGATAATAATTTTATGGTGACATTAAAAATAACATCTATTTTGGGTCAGGTGTTCACAGTGGAACACCTATTCCCTGGATGGTGGCAGTGTGAGGAGCTGATATGAGGAAGTGAGAGGAAAATGAATATGCCCACTGAAAGGTATTGGTGTAAGGTGTGAGCAAGAGAAGGAAGGAAAACAAGATGGTGGATCGACCTGTTACTAATACTCCCCTCCACGAGGGGAGCTCCCCATATTTGGACATACAAGGGCCACATAGCAGCACCAGTGGAGAGATTTTATTGGGTGACAGGAGATTCAAAGGTATCCCAGAACAAGCCAACCTCAACCCAATTTTTTGAGGTTGGACTCCATAAAGAGCCATGCAGACGTCCAGGAGCAAGAAGTGAGAAGAGAAAGACAGAGGGAGCAGCAGTTGAGGCAGAGACACACTTCGATTATGCCATATGATTTGCTGCTACAAAGAACTCCTGACTCATGCCTTGTTCCAGACTATTAGATAAATTGAGCAGAGTGCCCTGATGAAATTGCAAAGTGGAAGAATTGAAAGCCTCTATATAATGACAGAGAGTAAGAGAGAAAGTGGGTGACGAGTGCTTTGTCAGCATTCCATAATTTTCTACTGGAACGTTGACTCTGACTTGGAAGTTAAGAAAAAAGTGTCATGAAATTAAACTATGAGGGAATGGTCATTAGCCTGCATGCTTGTAGATTCTTATATGGAAAAAGTGCTCCTGTATAAACCTCAGTTATATAAACCTTGCTGATTTGCACAACTTTCTTTTTTTTGCCTTATAACATCATCCTGCTTGAATGACACCAATCCAGCGATATCTGGTGACAATACAATCCTTGCCTGCCTTGTGATCAAAACTAACACAACATGGGACATAGTGAAGCTTGGATCAAAGTGACCAACTTCACAGTTAGCCACAGGATTTGATTGCAGACACACTAGTGACCAAGGACAGGGTGGTGTTGTTATGTAGTGCTGGGGCCAGGATTACCTGCAGTGTTATATATTGGCTGAAATATTGTGATAAAAGAAAACAAAGGTAAGAAGATTGGCTTGAATGAATTTAACAGTCCTTTAGTTTCAATTTGGCAAGTGATAATTTTTGTTTTTACTTTGAATCATGAAATGATTTTTAATTATACATTGTGAAAATAATAGACTACATGTAGTTATTTGGTTAATATCATCAACTTTAGTTTCATGTGTGCACTATGGAAGAAAGGTTTATTTTCCCATTTGCATTTCCCCCATTATGGCATTATTATTAACCATGATATAATAACACCATATTTCACAGACAGAACAAAATATCTGAAACATGTTTTGTACTCTGAGAGAGTCTTATGATGCTAAGTCATACATATATTTCTACATAGATATATACATTTGTCCCACACATAGAAATTATAACATGTAGTGTGTAAAAAAAGAGGGAGCCTTTCTTGTAATATTTCCCGAAGAGAAAACTGGAATTACAGCAGTTTCTCTATGAACCTGGTGAGGCTAGTGATTTTTCTTGTAAGACCTTCTACTGTAACCTAGAGATGTTCTGCTTCAGGTTTTAAATCGCAACTGTCCTTCATCACTCTATCTTCTGACATCTCTCACCAGCCATCATGTGACCTGCATGACTTTATCAAAAGGGAGATAATCACCTTTTGTATCTCTACAGGTTCATTTACTTTGTCAAGTATATTGCATTTAAAGAGTGAAAAGAGAATAAAATAAAAATGACTCATGGTTTTTGTTAACATCTGTTATTTTAACAATACAAAGCAAAGTTTTCATTTCCAGGATGTTATTTTTGATGCATGTGTATTATCTTCTATCTTTAGTTCAATGGTATAAAAATGTTGTATCTTGTGTTTTCAAGATAATAGAGGAAAATAAATAAGAAAGACAAACTCATAGTTAAGTAATGAAAAAAGAAAGGTTACTACTCAAAAGTACACTTAGCAATTGACCTGATGCTAACTCTGTTCAACTCCACTTATTTATATAAACGATTCCATTCATTTATATCCTATATGACAAAAAGCAAGGGCATCTACTCATTACAATCTTTTAATTTTTGCAAAATTCTCTTTTTAAGTCAATGCCTCATCTTGCTTGTGACTGTGATTCTTTTAGTTCAATCCAAATTTAAAGAACTTGTGTAATAAATCAGAAAATTATTTCTTTATATTTGTGTGTGTGTGTGTGTGTGTGTGTGTGTGTGTGTGTGTGTGTGTGATAGTAGGGATGTAACTCATGTGTGTGTGGGAGTCATTGATTGTATCTATTTTTCATTACATCATGTTATTGACCCTGCAGCAAATGTGACAGTATATAGCTGATGGGGTCAGGTTTTCATCCAGTTACACAGTATCACTCTAACAATACTCCCCCTGCCCACATTTTGTTGAAAGCTCTGTGGAAACACAAACATGATGGGGTCAGACAATGAATGTAGAAGTGCTTGGTCAAAATCTCACCTAACTAGTCATATGCAATAACCATTGTTATGTGGTGTTAGAAACTTTCAAAATACTGTAATTGGACAGAAATCTGATCAAATTTGTTATTATTAAAGACCATAAGACAAAAACTGATGGCATGAATGAAAACCAGTTGTAGCCAACAAAACAACCCCTGAATCACATTTCTACTTCATCAAATTTTGTGCCATGATCAGGTGGCCTTCTATTAATATAAGGTTCAGTTTTGATGCATATGTATCCACAGAAGGCACTTTCAGCAATGGTCATAGGTTAACATGGATGCTAAACTGCCCTACATGCAACAAGGATCAATGTACTGTGTGTTGTTACATAACCCTTCTTTCACCTTGATTAAAGTTATCTAAATATGTATCACAGTAGCATTTCTATTGACTCATACTTGGTGGAAAAACTTCTATTCACTTCTCACATCAATAAATCTTAGCTGTCCAATACTTTTTTGGCATCAACTGAAGTTGAGGATGTGGCTACCATCCTAGGAAGGCTTATGGTCATATCACATTGAAACAATCACTTAAGTTTAGCAACATTGATCCTGGTACTGTTTTAGGCAAAACTACGTTCACCTTTTTTTGAGACTTTGCTTTTACTTTACTCTGTTTTGTCCGACAATGGCAACCTCTATGGCCTACACGCCCACAATTAAAACATATTTTATCCCTAAAGAAACAATCCTTCTTTATATGCTGTCCTCCATATGAACTGCATATAATTTTTCTTTCTTTATTTTGTATCCACTTCTGTTGTCTTACAGTTTGTACTTGCGAAATGCTCTTCTCCTCAATCCGAGTATTATCTTTTTTTATGTTTATAAGTTGCTGACATTCTTCCATTATTTTTTGTAGTTTAATCTTCAGATCCTGTTCCATGATAGCAAGGATTCTTGATCTAATTTCTTTATCCTTTGGTGTTGTTAGACCATGCACAAAAATTAGATACTTGAACATGTCACTTGACAATTCCTTTAATTTAAACACCTCACACTGTGCATTAACCATACCTGCATATGTAACAAAGTCATCATCCTCTTGTTTTACGATATTTAGACACTTGTATCATGTATGAAACAGACTATCTCTTTCATCAAAAATTTTCGACAAAATTTCTACTGTTTCGCTGAATGTAATTTCTTCTGTCTTCTTTGGGAGGATTAAATTCTGTGTATTTTGTATTTTCTTCTGTTCCCAACTTTTGCAACAATAGAGTGATTTTTTCCTTGTCAGACCATTGTTCGCATCTTTTCGTAAATATTGTTTCAAACCAACGAAAATAAGCCAGAAACGTTGAACCACTGTCAGGGTCGTATTTAAATTCAGAGAGTAAATTTGAAATTCCTTCAGCAGAAAAAAATCTAGAACCTGGTTCTTTTGTTGTCCTAAATAATATGTCTTCCCAAAGTGATTTATTGTCTTTTGCCTGTTGTTTGAATAACTTTTTAAATCTTTCTTGTTGCTGAATAAATTGTTGTTGGAATTGTTGCTGTAAAGTGACTTGTAGCACCTTAGTTTATTCCATTCTGCCAACATATCCACAAGAAAAAAATTTTGCTCCAATTTATGCATTGCACCAGATTTTCCTTTTCTAACATTCCTCATTAATAAGTGTTAAAACAAAAATGAAGGAAAAATTACTTACTTTCTGTAAGCGTGGAACAAGTCTTTCTAACATTCTTCATTAGTAAGTATTGTCAACTGTATATTTTCTTTTTCTTTTGTTTTAACTTGTGAGGTCGTTTTGAATCTCGTCGCCAACTGATATGTCCTGGAAAGGGATATATTTGTTCGAAGTAGCAAGTGGTTGATGACTACTGTAACCAGGTAGGATAATCTAGCAGGTAACCGTAATGAACTGGTCCTCATCAGAGTGGTAGGCAATAGGTGAAGACAATAGGCATAGGCAATAGGCGTCGTCCTGTACCTCCACATCAGTCTGTATTTATGGCTGATACCAGCCAATCATATTACTGTGAGGGGGAACCTAGGTGTATGCATATTCATTACATCATTTTCTTTTCTATTTGGCCATTTAAAAAGTTTTGTATCAAAATTTAAATTGCCACTTATCATCATTTAATAATTATGTTCAAATTAACTTAAGTTTTGTTCCATATTTGAACAAATGTAATTCTTATGAAAATCTTGTTTCTCTGTGTACATTCCTTATGACTTAAAAAGCATAGATATTTTATGTTGTTCCACTTGGTTGAGTAAAATTTTTGAAAATCATCAACATGAAACAGGGAGAATTATAGAAGATGACTGAAATTGGTAGGGTATAGGTAAATTACGAGGAATGAGGTGGTTGGGGGCATACAAATAAGAGATATCACCAAAGACAGATGAACTTACCTGTTCTAATCGGGTTTCTATGAGTTCCTTATTAATCAATTTGGAAATTCTTACATATATTAGTTTGATTCCAATAGCCATAAACAGGATATTAATGTCATTTAAATTGGTACAATAATTCCACAATATGAAAATAATTAGATATTGATAACATTTTTATTGGTATCCTGAAATGAGTAGAATATTATTTAAAAGATACACACAACAGAATAAAATAACAGCACAATGTAATTACACAAGAAAATATAGATATCTTAACATAGTGTAGTATATTTCATGAAGTATTTTTGTATATATTAGCATATATTAGTTCTCACTTCAGATTATGCCAGAATAGACTTTATACACTGTGTCCTTAAGAGAAGCTAGGTGCAGATTTCACTCAGGGATGACCTCTTGGCTACCAAGTGCAGATCTACATAATCATCCCAGCTGTGCTTGGTATATGTGCATGTAGAAAAAAAAAAACATGTGATGTAAATATATAAATACTGAGCCAAGAAGCAGGAAAGGTCTCTCTTTTAGACCTACATTCAGATAAAAGCCCCAGGACTACATACTTAATGGTTGATAACTGATAAAGTCCAGAATTAAATAAAATGCAATACAACATAGATTAAAACTTGTGTTTTTATTAGCTGGCATGACAATAACATTTATACATAGTGAATCTATTTAAAAAAAATCATTTACAATGTTTCTGGTGCTTTCATCATTTAATTTTCTTTTGCATTTTTGTGGTTTTTCCTCTTTTTTTTTGTGTTATACATATCTTTGTATCTTAACCATTGCGCTACATGTTCCCTTCAATATTTTTAAGATATGCTGTATTTGATAATCTTAGATAACTATACAAGTCTTTTTGTACTATGCAGACAGTATTATAGCTTTGTATTAAATCTATGCTTCTTGTGAATCAGTAAGCCTTGTTCAATTTCTCCACAGATAAACCAATTCTTCTTGTTGCAATTCATGGTTTGCCAGACATTGCAGACTGTCATGCTGCTTTGGCTGTATGAAAATTCTTTGCCTGTTATTGACTCAAGCAACAAGGATTTTTAAAGTGTGAAGTGAACTATGAAGCTTTCCATTACAAGATGAACTGGACAAAATACATCAGCACCCATTATACAATCAATATTATCAATACAATGCTTAAAAGAAATTGTGCAATACTGGTAAAGTAGATGATAAAGTAGGTACAATATTATTGAGGTAAAAATATTGTGCAATAATAAACATTCAAAAATCGCTACAACATGGTCACTTTTATTAAATTGTATGTTCTAAGCTTATCTTCATATTCATACAATTCATTACATTTATTAATATTTATCTAAAAAGTAAGTTTAATAAAATAAATAAATGTTAATTTTACATCTATATATATAAAGTTGTAGCCTCTGTTAGTTTGTTATCGAACTCCTCCTAGGGTTTTGGAGATAAACTCCCATAAGCATGTATATTCTGAGACTACATTACCCAGGATACTTCGATAAGTATATTTCATTTTGATCAAAGGGGGTGGGGGGCAGTGTGTACACCCCACACTGAATTTTTTTTTCCTTTTGGTTTAAATTAAATTTAAATTTGAACAAGGAAATGACTCCTATCCAAAATATAGAAGAAGAAAGCCAGAAGATGGAGGTCACATCGGCAAGATCATTGAGTGACATTGAAATGCATCATTTTTCTCCACAAATTATAACAATGATTTAAAATGAATCATCATTTTCTTACCAAAAACAATGTGTGACATGCAGCAAGGTGCAGGTAATTCAGCTAGTTATTATGTAAAAATAAACATTAAATTACTTAATAAATTAAAAAAGTTTATTCCAGATTTTGAAAATAAATGGATATTACAAATTATTTCTTTTACACAGAAATTATATCAGCTTTCATTTTTAAAATGAGAATTCACATATGCAATGCAGATGTGAAAATATAAAAACAAAAAACTTTTTATTATAAATTCTTAATGTTACAATGGAAACCACTTATTTACTTAAAAGCTAGCCAAGTGAAATGGCCACTATAACAAAAATTAAAAACTATTAAATAGATACTTAATGTGTTAAATGTTATGCAAAAAATCAAATAAAATGATTTGAAATTATTTGGGCATTTCAAACTTGTTTTTAATAGAATGACAAAAATCTACATGAAAATGCACAGGCAATAAAAGTCTGACTTAATGCTTGAATTCTGTCATATTGCTTTTAAAAGGTCTCTTATATTTTTTATTCTTAGTATTATAGAAAAGAATTATACAGTAACTTTAAATATTAAAATACAAATAAATAGAGAAGCATAAATTCTTTGCATTCTTATAAAAATTTAGCCTTTTGACAGGGTTTTTTTTACAACATTTTTAATAATTTTCTCTTTATTGTATAATCACTAAAAGTTTCTGAAGATAAAGATTAACTGCTTGTGAGCATTTTGCATCAAATTGTTTCTGTGTTTTTATTTTAAAAAAAGAATAAAAAAGCCTGTAAAATCAGATGATTATACACTAGATATCTGAAAAATAATGTAGATGCATAATGTTATAACCAGTGTATGCTTGCAAAGAACAAAAAGGATTAAAGTTTCAACAATGTATATTGATCAATTTTCAGAATATATTCATAATTTTGTGGAAAAATGACAAAATTGCTGATATGTAGTTCTTTAGTTTAATTGCTGTTGGTAAGGGAATCATTTAGGTGTAAGGTTGTTGCTGGTAAGGCCTGGTGCATTGTGTTGGCAGGTTGGTTGACTGAGGTTAAATTGGTGACAACGAGAGAGGCTTGGAGTGGATTCATGAAGCAGTGAATCCATGTTTGCATGAGTAACATGTTGTTGCAGGGTTTAGCTGTGGTAAGCTCTGGTGAGGTGTGTTGGCAGATTGGTTGATTGAGGTCATAGTGATGATGATGAGAGAGACCTGGAGTGGATTAGTGAAGCTTGATCAAGTGGAATGTCTCTGTTGGATTCTGCTCAAATGGGAGATTAAATGAAAACAGGATCACAGTTGTGATGATGTGAGAGGCCTGAAGTGTAATAGTGAAGCTGTCCTAGTGTTAGAAATCATACCTGGTGATGACAGCTAGCCTGTCAGTTGCATCCTGTATGTAAAGAGTTATGTGGAGTCAGAAATTTGGTTGTTGTTACATTGGATTGATCAAGGTCCTAGTAGTGATGATGAGAGGGTTAATCATAGTAGTGATGTGGACAGCTCACCAGTGTCGACAGCTGGCCTGTCGATATAGTACTGTGTCAGTCATTTATGAGGGGCTTTCTTTTATACAAATCTGGTGGCTCCCAGGTTCATCTTTTTTTTGCATCAATGTTCCTGATTAGCTATTGTATTTTAGATTTTTGTGGGGATTTGTTTTGTGAACCGGATGTGATGCTCGGAGCCCTTCTGCAGATGATTTTTTTTATTTTGAGTTTTACTTTCTTCGTGCTCAAAATCCAACATGAATTCTCTACGAACATACTGCTGTGTATGGTAGACATGTAATGAGAAGGAAGCCGGCATTGGATATCTCTGTTCACCAACAGAAGACAACATAGCATACAATGAAGCTTTCATTCAAAATGGTACAAACTTTGTAATAAGGCTGTTGAACTCAACTATCTGAATGGCCTATGAAATCTCCATGAGAAGTTGGTATATTAGAAATTGTTATCATGTTTGGTTTCAAAGCAAGCGACTGAAGAACACAAGCCCCTGTGCATGGGCATTTCTTTTCAGGTTTTAGAATGGTATAAGCAAGCTGATAGGGACTTTCTGGAGTATATGTGATGAGACCTGGGTGTATCACATCAACCTGGAGACAAAGGTTGATTTCATGTCCTAGAATATAAACAAACAACAAAAAGAAGTAATTACTGCATCCATGAACATTTAACCAAAAAAGAAAACTCAAAAATATCAACACAGAATTAAGCAAGGCAAACAATAAGATATTCTAAAATAATGAAAGTAAATTCTATAGATTGTTAAATGGAGAAATAACAAAATAAATAACCGGAAAATCAGATGTGAATGAAACTAAAAGTAAATTATGGGAGTACAGGAAAGAATAAAATGAAATAACAGTGGATGACAAATCTTTATGGTATGGGAATGTGTAGATAGACACAAAAATAAAAATCAATAAATATACTTTGTGAACTCTTAGAAAAATAACCAATTGGAAAGGTTTAGGCCATGACTGTATATGTTCTAAATAAAAAAAAATTATAGTTATACATTAAAGATTAACCCAATAATTGTATTAATATCTAATGGAAGTAACTTTAAATAACTAAAAAAAAACAAGATGATCTTAATGATAAAAAGTTAATGCAAAAAGTACAAAATTCAAATAATTACAGGTCTGTGAATGCCTGAGTCTGAAATGGAAAACTAACAGGACAATTTGGAAATAAAATTTATGATTCATTAACAAGTTGAGGACTTTTATCTTAGAAACAAAAAAGCTACAACAAAAGAAAAAAATAACCAAAGGAAGAAATGGTTTACTTGTTTATTGATAAAAAAAAAATCTTAAAAGAGGCTAAAACAAAAAAGACTAATCTAACAATTGCATAGATAGATAGATTTCATTATAATCAACCATGAATATTTGAATGTTTGATTATGCTAGAACTCATAATATATGTTCAAATGCAATGAAGAACAAGAGAGCTAACTGCATGAAGGCAATCACTAATGAAGAACAACATAAAAAGAGATATTTTTCCAACATGATTCTCTGCCTCAATTACATAATAGTCATGAGACTGCTCAGTTGCATCTTGTGGAATCATAAAGGTGGCTGTAAATTCAGTAATTCAATGCAAAGATTCAATGATTTAATGAATCTGATGATCTAAAGGAACTTTACTAAAATAAAAATGAATTGAAAACTCTGGTATAAAATCACAATCTTAAGCCAGGTAATTGGAATGGAGTTTGGAATCAAGAAATGTACAATGTTAATGAGAAGCAAAGGAAAACATGTCACAACAGCAAGGATTCAACTCCCAACAATGGAAAGAAGATTATAAATATCCAGGAATATTTGAAGCATATTCAAATAATAATGAAAAAAAGACTTTAGAAGAACAAGAAAAATTCTGTAAAATAGACATAACAATAGAAAATATGATCATTAGCATAAATACATAGGCAGTATCCACAGTTAGATAGTTAAAACCCTTCCTAAATGAGATAAGAGAACTGAAAGATTTAGATCAAAGAAGAAAATTGATCAACATGCTTAGAGGCTCGAACACTAGAGAAAGGAAGAAAAGTCATTAGCATTAACAATTGTGCTAATTCAATTATCAAAGGACTTGAAGACTACATAAGATAGTAATGAAAAATTGATTAGGACTACCAAATGTTGCAACAAGATTGATAAAAGGAAAATTGTGGGATCAGAAAACTCTGAAACAAGAAGCAAAAATTGGGGAAAATAGCTGTACAGAAATTCTAAGAAACTGTGGCAAAGTTGACAATCATTTAATTCTGACTCCAGATAAATTGTCAAAATTGACCAACAAAAATATAGCCTTGTGATAATTGAATGAAAACAAAATGATGAAATTAAATTCAAACAAAATATGAACAAAAATTGTGTTTTCAATAACTGTCAAAATAATTATTTTTAACAATGTATACAAAATCTTCATCTTTGAAGTTAGTGTGAAATGAAATGAATATATTAGAGTCAAGTGTTAAAGAAAGTAATTCTTACAAAGGCTATTGGTATATGTATATATGTGTGTGGGGTAGGTTACAAAGTGGACAGTTGACTCTCTTTGATTGGATGGCCAGTGTGTTTGGTGAGAGAGTATATACGTGTGTGCATATCTACATATAGCGAAACAAACAAATGGACTTGACTTTGGCTCTACTGGTGGACAGCATCCTTTATATAAAGATCAGATAAATTGTTTTTGAGAGTCATTCTAATTGGTCCATAAGAAAGGCATTTTTTATAGCAACTTATCTGGATGTTGTTGACTGAATCCTTTGAAGTTTAAAAGAAGCTTTTCTTATTGACTATAAAATAATTGTTTTTTAGATTTGTATTTAGATTTGCTTCAAGTTACTACAAAACAATATAAGGAATTGCAGAAAATTTTGGCAGAAATATAAAAAATAAATATGTCTGTGTAGGGAAGATGATCTACTGGAAATTACACCAAAAACTATGATCTGGTGGTACAAACCAAACCTCAAGATGTCCTCAAGATTAAAAATAGTAAAGCTTTAAGGAATTTGAAATTCAAATGGATTTCCCAGTCCAGATCAAAAGATTAGATATAGTCAATGTAAACAAAGATAAGAAATTTTGATGTTGCTGTAAAATTGAAAGAAAGAGAAAAGCTAGAAAAATTATTACAATTTACCAGAGAAGATAAGGTTGTTGATTGTTTCGATCAATAATGGATTACTTGGAATGGTCCAAAATAGCCTTGCAAAGAGATTGAAAGAAGTGAAATTTAAGAAAAATTATAAGTACCACTAAAATCAACTTGGAGTAGATATGTTTGTCTATCATCAAGTTCACACACCTCCTTGGTCTTTTGATCAGGAGTAGAGGTTTATCCCCTGTGTCCTGTTTAGGATTGGGTTTCTGGTTCCTTCTAAAAAGTTTTTTCATTCTTTCTCTCTCTCAGTAGCCCCTTGCATCTTAGTGGCATTGTTGCATTGCTTGGGATGAAGCGATTTAAAAAATATAGAGAGAGAAGAGTGCTGCAGTTTTGAGGAAACTTGCTGTCACTAGATCTCCAATGAAAAGCCACTAAATACTAATGGTGTGAAAACTTAGTGATTAATAATAAGTATGTATATGTGTGTGAGCCAGTACAGTTTTTTCTTATGGATTTAGTATTTGAAAAAAAATCCTCATTATAATTTTCGTTTTTCGTTTGTTGCACTTTAATAATATTTTAGACTTTTTTAGTTTTTTTCTCACTGTCATCACCGATTATATCCAAATACCAAATTCAATTGTTTTTCATAGATTTGGAGTTAAAGTTTTATTGTTATTATTACACTACATATTTTTAACTGAATAAATCTTCCTTTGCTTTTTGACTTCAAAAGCATGAGCAAAAATGGAAAATCATAAAAAGATGTCTTAGAATCATCTTGTCACCTATGAGCACACACACACACACACATACATACATAAACACACACACACATACACAAATACACTTTTTGTTTTGACTAGATACAATTTACAATTATTTCTCAGTATCATCATCAATAAAATTAAGGACAGAAAAATGTCTCTAGCCACATTCTGGTATAAAAAAGATACTTTACCTATTTAAATGACTGTAAAAATTAACAACTTGCATGGTTTAACAAAATTATTGAAGCATCGTCTTCATGTTTTAGCCTTACTTAGCATTTTTAATAAGGAATTATATTTTTAACAATAATTAATTACGTGATGTAATTGTAATAATTGTATGGCTTGAAACAATTGTCATACTTTATTAACAGAATGCATAGTCCAGTAAAAATTTTACCCATAAATAAATCATTTATGATAAATATTTCCAAGATCGAAAGTAAACCAGCAATTAAAATGTAACAACTCGAAACTGTCATGAAACTGAAAGAAATTTTACGGTATTTTTGAGCTTCCGTAAATGTTCTTTTCTGCTCTGTACGATTTTTGAAAATGTTTAATAATGCCGCTAGGTGGCGTTGTCTTTTACTTTGTCAACCTGAAACATGGCGGCTACATTTACAAATCCTTCGCAGTTGCTACCTTTAGGTGGGTATTTTTTATCCTCACCTTATTAAATTTGTTACTCTTAATTAAGCATTTGTATTTATATGTTTGTGAAATCGAAAAATGAACTAAATTACTGCTGCAAAAATGTGTACAACAAGGTTTCAATAAACGGAAAAATTTCTTCCTTAAAAGTGTAAAACGTTTTCTTTTAAATTAAGAAGAATTAATTAAAGAAAAAACTGAGACTTGCTCTAAATTATCTCATGAGAAAGTAACTCAGAAAACTGTAATACAGTTTTCTTCACACTGGTACTTAAGAATATTTTCGTTTGTATCAATAATTTACTACTGAGAATATGTTGCGACCACGTGTTACTACTGCTTTAACTAACAACTAACAGTAATTATTGCAAGCTTCACGATTAACTTTTACTTTTTTTTATTTGATTTTAATTTCAGTTTAGTTTTATCATATATTTTATTGATCTTTTTTTCACTCTGTCTACCTTTTGGTCGTTTCTTTGTGTAGCATTGATATATCTTGGTGGTGTAGTAAAAGTACTTTAATGTAATTTTTCATTCATTCTTCTCTCTAGTCATTCATTCGCTTGTCTAATTAATTACTGAAGTTGAAGTATGGAAGCACTTTTAGAAGTTAATTTTTCTTTGAAATTTTATATAAAATCTTTAGTTCACGATGCAAATAATTTGTAATTCGTTATAAATTATGAAAATTTTAAAGACATTCATTAAAGTCAATTGCTGAAAGTTGTCCTTTTTTTTTAACCCCCCTCCTCTTCAAAAGAAAAATAAATCTGTATTACAGTGTAGTCCTAGCGGTTTTAGGTATATTTTTAAACACTCAAAACTCAGTACATTTGTCTTCGGTATTTTTTTAATTTGGGTATCAACAAACAAAAACTAAAGAATGAGTGAAAAAATTTATAAAATATATTACTTGTAAAATTGTATAAACTAATGATTTTTTTATTTCTTTACTATAGTTGTGAATTTTACTCTTTCTTTACAGTCTGAGTACACACTTAAAATAATTATAAATGCATTTCTTTTACATTGTATTATTCAATAAAAGTAGCTAGAGATTTCAGAGGCATGTTAATAAGCCATGTAAAAGAGAACACCTATCAAAACTGCAGACTCCATGAAAATGCCTCTAAAAATAATATCTAAAATAAAATTATGAATGTGTGGGTGTAGTAGAAAACAGATCATGAGATGTAAACAAAATGTTCAATTACTTGCAGTCAGTTTGAGTAAATTCAAATACCTTTGTGTCTGTATTCTCTGAAAACATAAATATGAGACTTTGCAAGAGGTCAGGGTCAGTCAATTCAAAAAGGTTAACTAATCAACTACCTTTCCCCAAAGAGATAAGTGAAACAGCTAGAGATCAAAATATAATCACTGACAACTGAAATTATGCCAAAATACTTTCTCCTATAAACTGTGTAATGACATTAACTATATCAGACGTATCTGTTCTTATGACTCTTTCAAATAAGACTGTTTACATGATACATGTACAAAAGTCAATGTATCCAAAGCTTTACATACAAAAACCTTGTAAAATCTAAATAGATTGCAATTTTAAATTTTCTCACAATTATTGGAAGTTTTATTGACTATAGTCTTTGACTACCAAAACTGTTATATTAATCTTAAAGACTCACTTCTAGCTTCCAAGTCTAACTTACTGGTTGCTGTGTTCCAGAATATATGGTAGTTTAGGATGGTAAAATTCCTGTTTAATGATTTCTTTTTTTGTTGTCATGAATAAGCTTTCGGATTATGTAGGTATCATGAGGTAACCATTCTAGCACAATGACTTGTTCTTTAGGAGTGGTCTCCTTGCTTCAATTATTTTTTTTTAGGCTCTTCCCGTCTTTCATTACAAAAATAACAACTGGCCTGACATAGCTGCTGAATTACTTGGAGGTCTCTTTGTTGTATTTTTGAATGTTAATCTTGCATATCAATTGCTATATTATTATAATTAATATCTACTATATAGTGTTATACAATAATGATTATAGATAGTGTCATATAAGCACTATTTGGTTATCAATTGTAAGAGATAGTTTTAAATATCATGATTGAATACTTGTCAATACCAGTACTGCTACATCTATTACATATTTATTATCGCATATAATCATTGTAATCTGCTTACTGATCTGTATGGAGGTAAGCATAATTTGTTGTAACTCATTGTTTGGAACTCTTTCAATGCTTAATGCAAACAAGGGAGATAATATGCATAGAATATCTCGATACCTCCAAAGAAAAGGGATACCTTAGATTTAAAATGCATTTTTAAAATGAAAAATCTTTCTTGAAGCTATTTTAATTTCAAGCTAATAAATTAACTGTAATATTTCCAACAAGCAAAAATGAATTTAAATTGGAGTGATTTTTTTTTCTTTTTAACTGTTTGATATTGTTACTATTGTCATTTTTCCAATCCTTGTTTGTGTGAAATATGTTAAAAATATAATAATTAGCAAAAAATGAATATAGATTGAGAAAAATATACAATGTATAGAGACACTACGATATTTTTTCGACGTTGAAAATTATGTATCTGTGGGTAATATGAATTATCATAAACAACTAAATTGTAAGAAAAAGAATTTAACATGTAAAGATATAATAGTTATATATAGGTAAATTAAAAACTTAACTTTAACAATCAGGTTTAAGAGACTTCATTTTCATTTTCCAAAGCTGAGAAATATAGTCAATTAATTTTTAAGTAACTGTATTTACAATTAAGTGTACAATTTTTCTTTTCTTATTGAATATTAAGCTTTGTATACAAATGTCTTTCTTACATAAACACTTAAGTTTAATGTACTTGTATGGTAGAATCAATAAAATTATTTTTCAAACAGCATAAATTTTAAAGCAAACTTAATATCATTACCTTTTTTTTTTTGCATAGGTATTCATATATACCTTCACTGTCTTGAGTTTCATAAATGCATTTTGCTTGCTTTTACAGTATTCAGATTATAGACAGAGCTGATAGAAAACTCTTTTACCATTTTCATTTTTCTTAATTTGATCAAGATATGTTGGTATATATGAATTATGCACACTCACTGGAGAAAAACTGGATTGTAGCAATCATTTTTTTATGCTAATGTTATGCCCTTTAATATTAGTTCATGCAATTCAAACGATTATCATTACAAATATTTATATAACTTTTTAAAAAGTTTTTTAAAATAAGTCAAACAGTGAGTTTTAATAGCATGATTTATTTTTTTAAACTTACAAGGGCCAATTGAATGATTTGGCTGATTATATATTTATATAATCAGCCAAATTGTGTACAAAGAAACATCAAAAGATAGAGTATTTTCTTTTTTTTTTTTTAAAGTAGAAGAGATTATTTTTTCTATTACTACAATTATTATGTAAATATACAAAATATCAAACTTTATAATAAAATTAGACTTGCATTTCCTATTAGCTCAGCTGTTACTATTAAATAACTACACAATTGCTAAGTGTAGCCATTATTGATAATGTCTCGGCAGACAAAAGAGAAAAAAATGATTATAGTAGTGGGTAAAAAGTTTTTGGCCTACTCACCACTCCTAATATTTTGTCAGATTTGGGGAATGTGAATTAACTAGTACAGCTTATTTTATTTTCTTTGAAGCAACTTAAAAATATTAATTGCAAACAAATTACTTCAAAAGGTTTTATGCTATAGATATAGACATAAATTTATCTGCCCCCATCTCAACAGTACTTTTAATGTATGAAAAAGTTATATAATTTTAAAAACAGTTTAGGGTATGCATGTACATATGTAAAATATTTTTGGATGATGTAGGGCTGAATTATCCTTAACATTTTTTCTTTTCTACCAAATAATAGTCCACTTTTTTATTTAGTTTTTATACACTCAGACATACAGATGAGTAAAAACTATAAATAATTAAAAAAAATAGCTGATATTATAATTTTGTTTCTTCTAAACTGCTACTGATTAGAGATTAGTCAATTTAAAATTATAAATGTAGTTGATATTTGCTTAGGTCCAATCTGCTACAAAGTTCAAGTGAACCAGAATCTTCCAAAGTTTTTAAGATTTTTATTTTCTTCGGTTGATTTTTTTCTTAAAGTCTGTTGAAGTTCCATTGTAATTAATTTTTTTTAATTCACTCTCTTTGATACAAATTCTTAGTTTTATGTGTTTCATGGTTAAAATATCTATCATAATTATTGATTTTTTTTTTCAACTTGAAATTGTGATTTCTATAGCTATGTGTTTTAAAAGTGTTATATGAAAATAGTCTAAAAATTTTAAAAGTTTAAAATCTAATAACTTTAAGAAAAGTGTATAATAAGCAAATTTTTTTTTTATTGTGGCTTTTAAATTATTTTTCTTTTTAAAAAATAATATTTTTCATTATATTATGACATATATAACTGAAAATTGTTGTAGACTGAATTGTAAATATTTACAACTATGAAGCATGATTCTATTTTTAGACCAAAACTTTGAAGAAACATCTTGATATTTGTATGGTATTTATTGTAATCTGAAAACCAATCCTTCAGAAAAAAATGTAGCCTTTTAGTCATATGCTTGTCTATAATGATAAAATTGCTAAACTAACATTAAAACTAGTCTGTTTGTTATTTATTGATATTAGCTTTCAACAGCAAGGCATTCAAAGGAATATTATTGACCAGAGGTGAAAAAGTAAATCAGGTGGGAGGAGGAGAAACTAAATTCATAGTAGCTATTGATAGCAATACTTTTTCTCTTTCATCTTATCAATTATAGTAATTCACTTCTTGTTTTGTTCTAAGGGATATATGCCACAAGACATTTTTTAATTTTTTATTTATAAAATTAGTGAAAAATCTATACAAATTTTTATCCTTCACACAATTTTTTGTTGACTTATCACAAAATACTGATATAAAAAAATGTAAATTCTGAGTTTATTTTTCTTAAATTGAATATTGGAAATGTAAATTGATTTTAAAATTTTAAACTCAAATTTGTATAACTTTCAATCTTTATTGTAATTTAATAATTTAAAAATTAATTTCTTAATATCTCTTCTTTAAAAAGAGCTAAAGTTTTCCTAGATTAAGATTTTATTAAATGAGGGATCACTTTAATCAATTCTTATGTTCAACTCTATGATACTAATAAAGGATCTCTTTACCGTATTTTGGTTATGTATCTTGTCATACAATTTACTAAAAATAGTTACATATTATTATACTGTACTGAAAATTTAATCCAAGGATAACTTTCTGTATTATTGTTCCAGTTAATAAGAAAGAGCTCTTAAGACTTCTTGATATTCATGATTATATGGAATCTAAAAATTTACAAACTTTCTAGAAGCCTGAAAGAAGCAATCTATATTGATGAAAACCATTCAAGTTAGTATAGTCAACCAAAAGTTTTATTGTGATCTATTACAAAATTCTCTTATGGCATAGAATTAAAAAAATCTAGTACTTTTAAACTTGGCCAATTTTTGTCTTAAATATTTCTATTAAATGAATGTTTTTTTTTGTATACAAGAATTAATATTTGGCTTCCAAGTATCCCACATTTTAATGTTGAAGATGTATTTTTAAGGAAAATAAACCTTTAATGATGTGAGATATAGTAGTTTTATTCTATTCTAGCAAAACATTCTCCTTAATTTCAATGTATTTGTTGCCATGTGTTTTTGTTTTTTTTTAAGTCTCAAACTCATCTCAGACCTCAAATGAAACTTGTACACATGATCCATCACTAAAGATGCAGGTAAAATGGTTCATTCCCTGTTCTACACTAGTAAATACCTGACTCTGTATGCTATCCTTTACCTCTACAAAAGCCAGATCAAGCCTGAAATGGATATTTGGGTAGAAGCTACCCAGTCCTCACTTTCCAGTCTTGATAGAGTTTGAAAACTTCTCTGGGTCCTTGTGGGTGATAAATTATTTTCAACCTTGTAACTCTTATAGACAAGATATAGCAAGCCTCTCACTTCTCTATCGCTACTTCCATGGAAAATGCTCAGATGAACTACATTGCTTAGTTCTACCAGTTCTAAACTTCATGGCTAGGACCTGCCATGCTAGGCACATTGTAGTGAACCACCCTCATTCCATCCCATTGGTGAGAAGTAAGTTCCATTCAAACAGCCTCTTTCTGCAAACCACTGCTCTGTGGAACTGACTCATGTTTTCCTGATCACTACAATCCTGACCTGATCTAGGATTAACTGTTATCTTCCCCACCTATCTGCATAAACTGTGCCCCTTACTCTATAACCCTTTACCTTGATTGGCTCCCGGGTCTTGTACAAGGGAAACCTCACTGTAAAAAAAAAAAAACAAAACAAAACAAAATTAAATCTGCAAATATCTTAGCTAAAATTACCTGAATAATTTAGCTTATCTGTTTCTTAAATTTTATACTTAACTTTTTGTTTTATATGACTTTTATTTAGATATGTACATTCATTAATTATTACTGGAGTATCTCAGTTTCCAATAAGCAATTATTAGAAAGAAAAGAAGCTTTTATTTATGCTTATGCAATTAATGAAAGTGTCATTTTTAAAATAATTGAAAAATATCAGCAGTTTATAACAGATTGTAAAAAGCCTGATATTCAATAAAAGTTGGATATATTTATCTCTCTGCTTTTAGGTGCATTCTTATGTTTTCTTTTTAACCTCTAGCCCAGATGTTACCTTCGTCACCCAAATTTTCCCCATATTTGTTAATGATTATTTGGCAGATGTGTTTTTTCAATGAACAGCTTGACAACAGAGAAATTATCTTTTTACTTTTATAAGTTTAGTTTTTAGTGCTAATGTTAAATATCAATGTCATTTTTAGGTATTCATGGTTAAAAATATTAATGTGTTATCTATAACCTCTTGTAGTCTTCCTTGATGTAACTTAGCACCCAATCTCTAGAGTTACTCACTTGGTGCTTAAACTCCATTTAGTGAGATTGTGAAAATTGCATTTTTTACAATTCCTGATTAAATAGATACTTCACATATTGTCCAGGTTTTTGTCAAAACTTGGCATTATCCTGGTTTGTCCCAATACACTTCTGATTTGACGGCTTTCAAATTGTGGCTTTTCCAAAAGCTGAAATTGTTTTGAAATTAAGTGAACAAGATTTAGATGTGATTAAAATTTATTGGGAATTGAAGTCCTTTGAATTCAAAGGGCACATTTGTTAGAATTATATGGATTCTGAGAATGAACATATCTTCCTTTTGCTTACTTCAGTTAGTGTATTTACTGGGTATGTGAGAGGAACTGCTTGAGGACTAGGTGAATTCTATTGCACAACTTTGGAGTATAATAATTGTCTCAACTTCTAGTTGAAAACTGTGTGGAGGAAAACTAGGCAGCTCAAGAGGTTTGAGGAACTCAATTGGGTTCTGAACAGCCTCTGAAGTGTTCAGAACTGTGTCAATTGACTTGTATAGTTGGATCTCTCCAGGAATTTGTTCTAACAGCTTTATTTCTTTGATTGCATCATTCTTTGCAGCAAGAATACCTTGATTACAGAACCACTGGTAGTTTCAGTAGTTTGAGACATTTTTAAAATTTGACATTGAAAAATTAAGTTTACTCTTAAAAACTGGAATGTTTTGTTTGAAAATATTTATCAGGGTTGCATGTATTATAAACAAATCAGAAAAAATAAAGTATTTTTAGCTCTTAAAATTCTCAATTGATTAAAAAAAATCTTAAATTGATCTCTGATGACATCCAGTGATATTAGAGACCAGCAGCACCTATCATTTATCCTTTTCTGCTCTGTTGTTTAATATAAGCTAAAAATTCTACTTACAGTGGTCTCTGGTAACCTCAGAGTTTGAATTTGACCTTATCTGCACTAGAGTTTAGTTATAAAGGATTTTTAAAGCTTCTTTAGTGTTTCATATTTTCTTATTTCTGAAATGAGTCATTATTAGTATGTAAACTTGTTATGGATTTGCTTTTGTTAAAAATTAACATTGATCATTGCGACAATTTGTTTCTTATATAGATAGTTAAAAATGCTCAGCACTTTGAATGTATAAGAATACATTTAAATTTTCTTTTCTTTTTAAGTTAACTATTTTTGTTATAAACTTTTAGCTATTGCCATTATTTTTTTTTTTCTAAAAGAAAAATATTTGTTACTATTGGCTGTTCTGTTCATCACATAAAATTATTTCAATACTTTAAAATAGAAAATGACTAGTGAGTTTTTTTTAATCACTTTTTTCACCAGTTGAGAATTGTATAATATTGTAATTAATACTACAAAAATAAAGTCTTAATCTATATATGAAACAGGGAAAAAATTGGAAAGAAATTCTGTTATTGAATATGTAGATAGCATGATTATTGTTTAGAGTAAGTGTTGACAAAGTTTATGAATTTAAAAGTTCATTAAAATGTCCCAATGAAAGTAACTTTAAGAACATTGAAACTCCTGAAAGAGTATCTACTTTGACTTCAATTTATGCTTTATTTATTGTTAATGCATTTAATTGTTTTATATTCTTTCAGTGTGTTCATTTTTAAATATTCTGCCTTTGGTATGGGAGTTGCAAACCTAGATTAAAGTGTTTTATATGCCTTTGTCTCTATTGACTCCGGAATTTTCTATAGTGACAGAAAATGTAAAAACTAAGTTTTATCAGTGTAATAACTTGAATAATGGAATTTTGATTATATCTCTTCTATTTCTTTTGAAAATGAGGTAAATGGTATTGGTGTTCCTACAACTTGGATTCTGAATATCTTGTTTCGGTTATAAAGAAAATGAATAACTGAATAATCACAATTTCATAGCAATAATTCATTACTCACATTCATGACTCACATCTCAAAATATTTTTTTTTACTAACAATGTTTCATTTTTATATATTATTTATTTAGTAGAGTAAACATGTTCTAATGGTTAAGATTTCTTATTTATATGGAATACCAAGAAATATCATCTTCCTGTGAATAAAGTGGCTATCATTTGATTATAATTGTTTTTCAGTAATTTTAATTATAATATTCAATTTAATTTGTAACTTTTACTTTAAGTGAAATCCAGTTTGTTACTTAGGTATTGAAGTTTTGAATGAAGTATTGAAAGGTTCTCTGGTTTCAATCACTATATAACTATAATAATGCTAAAAGAAGGAAACCATTTGATTTTAAATTCAGTCCTGATAAGAATTCTTTGACTTAGGGTAACACTCCTCTAATTTTAGGTAACCCACAAGTTACTGATGAACTGAATTTCTTATTAAAAAAAAAGAATTGATCTCTTAATTCTCAGTGAAGAACTTGTACTACTGGTAAATCATGAAATTTACTCACTTCGGTTGATAAAAAATGATTAGTTTGAATAGCAGCAGAATGAAGAATTTTGGATATATTTTCAATGCTGACATAGGCATATTTTCATTAATAAAACAAAAAAATGAACTTTTGAGTATAACTTATGGATTATCCTACAAAAAATGTGATATAACTTGTACAATATCAGACATGCTATTATATATATGAAACATTAACCAAGATGTTTTTTTTACTATCTGCTTTGCAACTTTGAGGAAATGTATCATTAATAACATTTTGATGATATGATTTATGTTTTTTTCTTATATAACACAAGATTCATATCAGTAATTTTCAAAGTATCAGTAATTTTCAGAGTGCGCTAGTGAAATCTAAAATTCCCCCTCTAATTTACTTACTTCATATGTTGGGAGAATTTGACAAGGTCTTGAGAACCTCATGTTAAAATGAATGCAATATATAATTGTAAAAAAAATGATATTCATATTATTCATATGAATAGAAAATGAGCATGTGAGAGAAGGCAATTTTATTGATTGAATAAAGTGACTATGCCATGAATAGCTTAATTACTTCACAATGAGAATAACATAGAGTGCCAAATGTCCACTGTTATTTCTAAGGAGAATCTGTGCCATAACAAAAGAGGAAGTCAAGTAGTCACTTTATCAGTCTTTTGTTGCCTGGATGGAAATTTTTTTCCCCTCACAAATTTTTCTTTGTAAACTTTATCAGATAATAATTTAATGTGTTGTCTTCAATTTTTTTGCAAATTTTAATAAAGAACATATTTAATAATCAAGAGAGCAGATTAAAAGCAGGTAACTGATGATTACAAACTCAAAAACAATTTGTTAAATGCCCTATTAAATATTTTAAAATTTGTTTGTGTATTTTTGTTATAAAAAATAATTGATCTCACATACTTGTTTTCCAGTAAATAAATAAATAAATTATAAATTTTGGTATGTTTAAAGCCTTAAAGTGGCAATTTTTTTCCCTTCATAGTTTTCAGATTTGTAATAGCAGAAAAATATAGTTCCCAATGAAAACCATTTCTTAAAATAATATTGATCTTTCATGACACAAAATGCTTGGAAATCAAAAGAACAGAAGAGGAAACAGAAGATTAGTTTGTTAGTACAAACGTCTCTTATTTATTTTGATATTGTCTATTAAAATATTAAATACATTAGACAAATCCTTGAGAATACTATGAAGTCATAGTAACTGGGTTACACAAAAAATATTACTCTGGTAATCTTAAATCAGTTGACATTAATGATGATAAAAGGATTGGTATTTGTTATAAAATAACATGCTAAATGACATGCCCCACATAAATGTTGATATGCCAGAAATATATACAATGTCATTACTTAAGATATGAATACTCTAATGATTTTCTCTGTGATTTTATAGACAATAATAGATTTAAAGCTAAAGCACATTTTATACTCTTTTAAACAATTTATATTTTGAGAGTATCAATTTGAATATAGTAATAAATTTTTCTTTAAATATTTTATCATTAATGTTATCACTATCAGTTTAAGAACACTATTCAAAATTAACTTTTATCCTATTTTGATAAGGTGAAGTAAAATTACATTTTTCATTAATGTAATTCTAATGGGCAAAAAATGTGCCATCAGAAACTAGAGCAAATATTGTGAAACTACATAAAAATAACTATTGTTAGTATAAAAAATAATGGAAGAAAAAAAATATGGTTTGAAAATACTTATGACCATCAAAAAAATGTCAAAAACAGTTTTGGTTCTTTGGATGTCCACTAAAATCTGTAGGTTTCTTTAAATGGGTAAGGAGGAATTCAATTTATCAGAATGTTTGAAGTTTGATAAAAAGTGCTGAAGCAATATTTAGCATCATTAAGTTTGATGGTTGAAATTATAAAAAAATAAACACTTGCACTGTATTAGAAGAACAATGAAACAAAAAGCAGTGTGTAATGGTGTGGAGTTATAGGTTTGGAAATGGTATTGGTTCAAAGAATTATTGGCAGTAACTCTTGTCTAAAAGAAATATTAGGTTAGAACCTTATATCACAAATCATATGAGGTTAGACATGAATTTTTCTGTATGACAACAACTTGAAATATATTACCAGACTAGTGGAATACTACATTGACTGTAATAACAATCAGATGCTATGGTTGATGACCCAATCACCATAGCAAAAGATTGAAATTAATATCTGATACAACAAGTCCATCAAAGTAAATAAGTTGTACAATAATATAATAAAATATTAAGAAAAAAATAATTGGAAGCAATAAATTTCATCAATACTCTTTATATGTGATTCTGCATTTAAAGTTTTGACTATCTTAGATATTAGTATTCTTTTATACACTTATTTTTGTTATTTAAGAGAAAATGGCAGATAATTAAAATACTCCTAAACTATTTGACTGCGGTATTTTTTCCAAATTATTGTGCTTAAATCATTCACATTAAAATATCAATTAAAAGAGCAGAAAATCTCTGCATTGTTCAGAGGGATAAATAAATCAAATGAAATAATTAGAATTTATAGACCAACACACTCATGTCTTTAAATTAAGTGATATCACTGTATATAAAGAAGACAACTTGTTACAATCACAACTGTAATTTGTTCATTCATGCCTTTGACCAAGAAATTATTCTTTTTGCCAGCAGTGATGAAAGACATATGTAGTTAAAATTGTTCTTTCTAGTTGGTTTCATACTAAAAGTTGAGAATAAATCCTTGCAAATTTATGACTTGTCTAAATTACTTTGATTATCAAGGTTGTACAGTCATGTACCACCAAACAAAGGAATATGTATGGAACCAGGTGTTAAGACATTCATATACTGCATATGCAAGCATATAAAATAAGTATTTAAATAATAATAATAATCCCTTCAGATTGTAATGTATCTTTGAAGATCTTCAAAAAAAAACTATCAAAATACAAGGATCTTGAAGTGGAAATCTCAAAAATGTGACACTTGAGGACATCAATAATTCCAGTTGTAGCTGGAGCCCTCAGATTGATTGGAAAAGGTTCCAATAGACTCATTGAAGGGATTCCTGGTAGCCCATGCCTTAAAGAAATACATAAAATTGGACTGACAAGTACAGCTCACACATTAAGAACTTTATCTATGTAATCTTAGTCTTTTTTTTTTATATAAAAATGTTCAATTGAAAATGTCATGAAGCCATTTCTGACCTTAGGTCTTTGGTTGGAACCCAGAAGAAAATGTGTATACAACAGAAATCAAAGGAATTAATACTAATAATTATACAAATATTACACTGCATTTAACTGGTATTATGGTATTCTATTAAAGCTTGAAATGGATAGTTATTGGTCTTGGATAGTTATTTTCAGTGAGTGCTAGTTCTCCATTTTAAACCATGCATTTTGTAGGCCAGCATATATTGTATATGATGAATTTTTGTGTTATGATTATAAAATATTTACTTTTGTTGTTTTACCACTTATGAGCAAAGTGAATTTGTTGAAAGAAATGGAACATTTTAGCTGATCCTCATAGTATATGTGTTCCTTTTAAGTTTAGCTGTGAATATAAGTGAGTTTGATTTTGATAGATTTTATGATTTAAAATGGCTATTTATGATTACCACACAACAAATATGTTATAGTTAAAAGGTATTTGTTGAATATTTTGTAAAAAGAGTTCATTAATTGAAGTGCAAAAAGAACTGACTGACTTATTTTCATGCCATTCCCCCACATAATTTATTAACAAGTGAATAAAAGCAATTTGCTTATTATTTACAAGAGAAAATTGTTTCTCTATGGACTTGATGGCAAAATTATCATTACCTAGGTGAACCAGCAGGAGACAGGTATATAAATACGATTAAGCTGAGAATTATTCACCCAAGAGATCATTACTGCTTTTAATCTACTGCTCTTTTATATATAAAATTACTTAGTTTATGTATTTTTCCTTGCATGTTTTCTGTTCAAGCTACAATTAAATATCTTATAAGTATTTCTGTTTATTATGAAGTTTGTCTTTATCATGATCTCTCAGTACTTGTACATCTATAATGAAAAAATATTTGTTTGATTTACAAGCATCTCTCAGGCTATAAAAGGGCATATATGTCTATTTGTTAAAGTAAAAAGGAATGTGTGACATGACCTATTTACTTGGTGTGTCAGAAATATATACTTTTTTTTTAATTTGTAGCTTTTTAAACAGTCTCATTCTCTTAAACTGAGAATTTTTATATATTCTTTTATGAACCTAACTCAATATATGCACACATTAAAATCACTTTACCTGGTGATGAAAGAAACATTTAGTCTAACATTATCCTGATGAAATATTCCGATAAACAAAAACAACCAAACCAAACCTGATGGAATATTACACCCTTTCCCTAAAGTAATTTTCATTGATTGTTGCCTTTTAATTGGCCTAAGTAGGAACCATATATATTCCAATCTATTAGACTATGGAATATAATGTTGTAAACAAAATATTAGCAGTATCCACATGTATTATTAGATGTAGTATCCACTTTGAGAGTAATATAGTAAACTGATGGTTATACACTTCCCAAGATTGACATTCTTATACTTAGTTACTTATATGTTAATACATATGCACATAGACTTCAGCAGAAATATATGCACACATAAAGGTTTACACCAACTTACAGTGAGCAAACTCTGGCATTCACAATTCAAATCTAAGGTATAAAGTTTAAACTTTACTGGCATTGGAAAATTTCTTTAGTTTAACTCTAGTTGCACATTTAGATCTGCATTTTGTTCATATAAAATATATACAAAATGCACTTTGGACATAATGAAAAGTGTTTTATATTATGTTTTAATCTTTGTTGTTGTGTAGGATTTTTGAGAAGAGCTAAAGTACTGTGATTTTTACAGTGCTTAATAGCACAATTGAACAGATTAGAATTCATCAATCCACTTTTTATCATATCTAACAATTTACTTAAAGGAAAGTATTAGATCACTGATGAAAATACAGTTCAGTAGGTTTTTGTTGCTTTTTTATTTCTTTTTTTTTATACAACTTATGATGTGGAAGTTCTACAAAAGTGACTATCTATGACATAATATAATGTTAATTATTCTCATATCTTGATTTGATCAAGGAGAAGCATCATTTAAGCATGAAACTTGACAAACTAGTTTTGACATATTCAATCAATTGTAATACCTTTTCTTAACTGTACAAATTCTTTTTGTTTTTGAGCTACAGTTTTTTTCTTTTTTAAGCTAAAAAGGTATAATATGTTTGAAATGTTATAGGCTGATGCATAAATAATTGCAGTTATTAATGACCTTTTAAAGTGGTATTTCTCAGAATAACAATTTATTGATTGAAATAAAAACCATTAGAATCTACACATTGTTGGCAATGATAAACAAGTCTACTTATTATGGTAGCATAGAATTCTGAAATCTTAGAATTGCTAAATTCTTCAAAAGCATTTTGAACTGTGACTTTGTTCTAGAAAACCATCTCTTGCAGGCTATTTTCAAGATGCTTGAAAAAGTGACAGTTTATTAGATCGAGGAAGCAAGCTGGGTAAAGTAGTTATATAATGCAGTTTGTTCAATTTTTTCAGTCTTTTGCCAGACATGCGGTCAGGTGTTGTCATGAAGAATTGGTTACATTTCTTAAAGCATTTACTCAATTTCCTGGCATTACTTCACTGTTGTGATGATTTTGCAGGCTTCAAGAAATTGTAATGTGTAGTTCCACTTGACTATCACCAAACTGTAACCACATCCTTCTTTTGATGTGCTTTTGATTTATTGAAATTTTTTGGTGCTTCACCATGAGCCAGCCACTACATTGAACACACTTGGTTGTCTTATAGAATCCATTTTTCATCATATCACAATATCATCAAGAAATAGATGATTTTTGTACAAAAAGTGCAAAACATCATATTATGCAGCACCAATTTGTTGAATTTTTTCATTTTTCCAATATGGTCAACATTTAGTTCTTCTACAACATATTTTGCATGATTTCAGTAATGATCCTTAATAGGTTGTCATTAATTGCAGAAGAACGTTCAGAGGACCCTTCTTATTTTCAATGCTCTGATTGCTGATATTTTTGGAACTGATGTTGAACTATATGCTTTTTTGACAGCAAATTAGCCATTTATATTATGAGCAATTACTGTTACTTTATATCCGATTTTAAACTTAGTTTGAATTTACTTTTTCTCCATCTTTATTTTGACATCTTAAAATAACAATGAAAACAAAACCATTAGTATAAACCAATAGAACAAAATTTGCATTTTAAAATGCTATATCACATGTACATTGTTAATAATAATTTATTCCAAAGTAAGCATCAAAGTTTTGAATAATAAAAATTAGAATTTGAAAACAAAATCATACCAATTTTGACAAAGTTAAAAAAAAATGTCACTCTAACACCTACCTCAATACAATCAAAAGCAATCTTTTTTAATTGAGTTTGTTAAAGCTTAACTCCTAATGTGATTGAGCAACAAAAATGCAACTTTTTTTAGGCTATTTGATAGGTAACTTATAAGTTTTAAAGCTCTCATTAAAAAATAAATTTTGCATTAAATTTTTTGAATCTCTTAGGTAATGTATCAAGCGTTTGAACAGCTACCAGTTGTGTTCTTTCCATTAAAGTTAATGAGGCATTTTAATTTTGCAAATATCTCATGCACATGTATATTGTATGTGTATGTGTGTGTGTGTATATATATATATATATATATATATATATATATATATATATAAATAATTTGTGTGTGTGTTGGTGAGTTGCTTTGTTTGGTTAATCAGTTCCAGCCACTGAATCCAGAAGAACTTGGATCTGATATTGTAAACATGAGAACAAGAATGTTGGACAGGTGGATGTATAAACAATCGCTCTGGTTTTGTACACTCCACAGAGAGAGAATGTAAAGCCATGTGCCAGATAAAAGGTGTCTGAGGTTACTTAGAATGTAAAGCCATGTGCCAGATAAAAGGTGTCTGAGGTTACTTAGAATGTAAAGCCATGTGCCAAATGAAAGGTGTCTGAGGTTACTTACATACCACAAAATGGCTGAGAGTAACTGATGGAATATTGAGGTGAATAGTATGTTAAGTAATTAAGTCTCCTGTTATCATTTTATTAACACCCTTGATTCATTACAAATCCATGAAATTGAGTTATATACAAAATCCTTTTAAAATTTATTCCTGTCTTATTTATTATATTATTATATTTTTATTTATTATATTATTATATTTATATTACTATATGTTTTATCTCTTGTATATGAAATCTTATTGACACCCTTTTTCTATCTTTTCTTCTGAAAGTAATTCAAAATGTTCTAAAAGCTAATTTTTGCAGAATATAATACATGGAATGCCTATAAAGTTTCTCTGAAATCAGTTCATTTTAAGAGATGGATCAAAACACATTGACTCTGACATTACCAAAGATAGTCTTTTATTTAGAATCATATTAGATCTCTCTTAAACAAGAGATTCGTGTATTGATTATAACTGATATCATATTGGTTTATACCTCTATTCTTTCTTCACTTCTTGTGAAAAACACAGTCTGCTCTGTTTTTTGTGCTTATTATTTACAACAGACATTTTCTTTTTAAAATTTTTGTTTACTTCATCCGTTTTAATTATCCTGAAAGCTTAGAGTATTTGCATTCTTCTGTATACAGTGTGTTTTTTTGCATCATCTGTTTTTCAGGCAGTCATGTCTCTGACTATTTCCAAGTGCAAATCGACAAGTTGTAACCTTTTTATTATTTGATTACCATCACCAACAACTATTAGATGAATGAGGGACTTTATACTCATTTCATATTAGAAGAACAAAGGTTTCCTCTTTTCAATGAGTTTCTCTCAAAGCTGATTTCAGTTATTGACTTTAAAAAGTGGACGAATAGTAAGGCTTGTAATTCAGTTTTTGCTAAATTTGAGAAGACTGAATCATATCAGCTGAAATGGAAATAAACAACTGGTAATAAAAATAATTTCACTTAAATGTGTTTAAATTATTTTATCCAAACAAGTTACATGTAAAATTAAAAATGCCTTTTTGTTTTGTTTTTGTTACTTGATATACTCACTGAATGTTATTTATATGTTAAATGATTTAATCCCTACCAAACTTAAAAAGGTGTGCTGGGAATTAAAATAAATGAAATTTATGTTAATATAGATTAAACTTTCAAAGTCAATCTTTGCTATTAATCTGAGCCAGGTTTTAAATTTAAGATTTTCTTTTTGGTCCAATGAAGCAATTTTACAGCTTTTAGGTTATATTTATTTATTCCATCTTATTATCTCTTGTCTACCTCCTCCTGTGTTTCAATCTGTCTGTATACAATGATAATGAATAAGTTCTATTTACTTTGGGAATTCATGTTGAATTCCCAGAAAGATATTTTCGTAGGTAATTTTTGGAACACAAGTGCACTTGTTTATGTGTTGATGTCAAATCTAATTTATAGATAAGTCAGGAATGTTTGTATGTAAACCTGGCCACTGTGCATTTATGAGTTTTTGGTACTGGACAGGAAATCTTTTATTATAAGTCTTAACAAAAAAAAAAAAAAATAATGAAATTCCATTTCTCCTTATGGTGTTCTATACTTATACTATATAATGTCATGCTCCATCTACAATCAGTTCTAACTGCCAAGAATGAAATGCTTTATATCAACAAATTGGGTTGTGTCACTAGTAGTAGATTTGATTGGTTAGACACAAAATCATGTTTAGTCATTAATTTGATAATTTTCTATTTAAAACATGCTAAGATAAGAATTCTCTTCAAAGTATGGGAATTTTTCTTAAGAATCACTAATCTTAAAATTTATAAATTAAATAAATAAATTTACTGTACATTTTTCTAGATAGTCCTTAGTATGACAATAAACTACATCTGGCAGCAAGGCCTCTGATTGGGAGATTGGAGGTTTTGATGAGCATGGCACCACCTCTTAATTGCTGTTGTTCACATGTCCAGCCTGTTAGGGTTCTAGCTATGACCAAATAGTGAACCTCCAAACAAAAGCAAAACACTATGAAAGTATAAAAATACATATTTATAATAAAAATACCAGCAATACATTTTTATATAAAAAGAATTACCACTAATACATATTTATAGTAAAATTAACAATACATTTTTAAAGCAAAATGACCAACAATACATTTAATCTGTAGTTGTAGGTGTATGATTGAATTGATAGTAGAAATTCTACTCTTTGGTCATTAGTTGCAGTTTAAACTTTATTACTTATCCAAAATGAATGTCTCAATGTCTATTTTTGTATCTGTTACTTCATATAATTACCACAGCAATTAAAACTGTAATTGATTTCAAGTAAATAATATATCTTGAAAATTTTTTACTAATGTTTCTTCTGTGAAAGAAATTTTCTTTATACAAGTCTTAGGTTAGATATGACTTATTTTAATTTGTGCATACATGCATTACAAATGGCATGAAAATACCTTTTGGTTATTATAGACTTTGCAAATATTTTATTAACTGCTATCTAAAAGACTTGGGTTTGAATTTAGTTTTCCTTTTCTTGGTTGAAAGTAATTACTATAAGTCTGTTACTTGACACTGAAAATTAGACTTTTGATATGATGACATATTGCCCACAGCTTGAGTTATACTTGTGATTAAAGTTTTTTTAATAAGGCATCCACAAAAATGACTGATTCTTTCAGTTTTAATTCAGTCTACTTGAATAATAATTTAAATTGTGAAACTATTGCATTTACAAAAGAAGCAAATGATTCCTAAATAAAGTTTACTTAACTAAAATTAGATTAACTAACCACAGGACATTGTGAAATTTGTTATTAATTAGTGATGCCTTTTCTTTCATTGCTGTGTCATTATTTTTGATTGTTAATTATAAAAAAAAAACATCTTAATGAAAGTAGTTTCAAGTTTTGCACCACATTTGCATTCCTACTAATTATTCCTACTGTTTCTCTGGCTGTTAAAAGAATGTGTCCTTGATATGCTCAAAGCAGTTACAATTGCATTAATATAATTTTCAAATCAGGTTCTCTGGGGAGTTTGCATATTTGTTGAATATTAGCAGTGATACATATGCAGATTTTTCATTTTTATATAAATATTTTCATTATTTTTTATTACTAGTTTTAGTTTGTCTTCTTATTGCTATTTGCTGTAGTGGTCTAAGTGTCAATTTATAGTGTTGTGATAAAAAGCAACAATATAGAATAAAACTAGTCAAATAATACATTTACAGCATGTAACAATTAGTGTACATATCTTTTAATGAATCTCAACCTCAATTGATATGATGCGCACACTAAGATGTTTCAATTCTTTTGGAAATATTGAAAAAACAAAAGGGAAAATATTTTTTTCCTCTAAAAGAACTACCAGCATAACAATTTTTGAGATATTTCAAATATTCTTTTAAATGTCCTATTACAACTTTATTTGCTGGGGTAGTTATATTGTAAAGTAACACACACAATCAGATATTCAAGTTTCAAAACAAGCATATGATGTACTAAAGGCTAACGATTGAAAGATATTTTTATATTATGAAGTTATCTGCCTCCTCCCCACATTCCTCAATTTAGTTTGAACTTAAAACTGCTGATTTTTAGTTCATTAATAACTGAAGTGACCTTTGCATGGTTTTCTTTCTGAGGTTGTTTTTATAAGTTACTATTGAGTGGTTGGCTTATTTCTAAGCCCAAATTTTCTACCAGCCAGAAAAATGTTGCTTTGGAGGGACTTCAAGAGATTAACTTAAATTACTTGACTGTTTAGTTTTTGCCTGACTGGAAAAAATGTTGTTAAAGGAAATTATTTTCTTCTTGAAGATTGGAATGAAGAGTTCATTCATGTATTGAAGAATCCTTCAAATTAGCTACTTGACTGTATATATACCCCATACTTTATTTAGAAAGAAAGATTCAGTCACAGCAGTTAAATTCTGGACTTATTTACTTTTTGAGAGAGTAAATTTTAGTGAGTTCAGTTTTTCAATCTATGCTCAAACATATAAAATAACCTAATGTGTTACCAAAATTTGCATTGTATCTATTAACTGGCTATTGAAACTAAATATAAGACATTAAAGAACTTTGTCAGAAAGAAGAAAATCACCTAATTTTGTAAATTGCAATGGTGCAGTAAAGCGGTAAACATTTGCTTTCCAGTTTGGATTTATAGTGCTGTGGGGCTTCAGGGTTATTATGAACAACTGATTTACCCATGCCAAGAAGATTAATGTGGATTATAATGATGAAACACAGGTAATTTTTAACAAAACAAGATAAGGAGTTTATGAATTTACATACATGAAGTTGTGTCTGTAGCTCATTTCAGGAAAATAAATCAGAAATTTTTAAAGTCCAGAGTTTTAACAAATTGTCATGAAAAGGAAAGGTTTATACAACAGATTAAATGATCTGACACAAAATAATATTAAAAAAAATGTTTAAAACAAAGAGAGTTGCTAACAGTTGCTTGTGTTCAAAAGTAGATGAAGAGAGATAGTTTGAAGTACTTAGCTTTCTTGGATTGTTGAAAGAAAGTTCTTTGAAGTGGGGTGTGCTTGGTTAAAAGCCGATAATATAATTGGCGAATAATTTGACACTGGCAAAAACTTCAATGCTGGACGAAGTGAACAGAACAGAAACTTTTCACATGACTTCACACACACTCTTCTCTTATTAATTTAATTTTTCTCCTCATTTTATATCAAAAGGAATTTCACATAAGCATGTTAATTTCTTTTCTTTCTTGACTTCCATGGCTAATTTCTGTGATGATAAGGTTTTCATTAGTCCAAAACAATTTCACATGGGCTCACAAATTTATTTATTTCTTTCTTTTTCCTCAGCTCACCTGAATTTGAAGGGAGTGGGTGAAGGAGTTATTTCATACTCACTACAGATTAAAAATTTTTTAAAATTCTATTTTTAAAGATTCTGTTTGTTTCCTATTTTTATGAAATAAAGCAGAATTTTCTTAATTATCCTAACAGTTTAAAATACTCATATTGCACAAACTTTTTCTTCTTTCAGTATATTTACAGTTATAAATGTGTTCATCTTTTAGTTTGCCTGGAGAAGTGTGGTTATTTTTTTCCCTTTTAACCTTCTGAACTGCATTTCTTTTTCCTCTATTGACCAAAGTCCATCAAGACTTGCAGCCATTTTGAAATGCCAGTATGTCATACTTGACCGATATATTTCTCATTTAAAAGAAAAGATGTATATAAGCAGAAGAAGAAGAATGAAAATCAGTATTGTATTGGTAGTGAATCTCATTCTTCTTTTCTTCCCATATACAATGAGTCTGACTTCTCATAAATATCACAAAACACAATTTAAAATTTTTAATAATTTTAATTAAGTTTCAAGCACCATCACCTTAAAACATTTCATGGAAATTAATTTAAAGTGCTATATGCAGATTTAAACTATAACCATTGTAAAACATTTAACCAGCATAAGGCCTCAAAGCCCTACTGAATAATTTTTTCTATTTGTGTTCAAATGGTATTATCATAGTGTTTCTATAATTTTGCTGTATTTCTCAAATTTAAACAGTTTTGATCTTCCATAATTCAAAATTATTCTGCCAGTCATTCATTGTTTGAGTAAATATAAAATTGTAAAATATTTAATAATTTTCTGGTGCTTGTAAATAAATATGTTGCATTTCATTCTAATGATAAAACTAATGTATTTTTTGGCTTTAATTTAATCACACACACACATATATATATATATATATATATATATATATATATATATATATATATATAATATATATATATATAATATCATAAAATGTTTTTTTTTTAATGGAGAATTATATTTTGTTCATGTTAATTTTATTCTTGGCTATTGTATTAGTATTTTCTGAATCATCTCTAATCTATAAAGGAAGTGATAATGTTCTTATAAGTATTTTCATTTTTGTTCTAAGAAGTATTTCTCTGCTAAAAGATAGTTACTGTGTTCAATGTACCTAGATTAAAATCATATAATCATTTTTCTTGAGTAAATCATGGCTGAAAAGGGACATATTTTGTTTTATAAAAGTTTATAGCTCATTATTTTTAGCATTTATGTGCCACTCTTAAGAATTAATTGAAAGTTTCTAGTTTTCAAGGTCAAAGCACTAACAATTGACTCGTCAGTGCTGAGGTGGGAAGAAGTAGCAAAGTTGTTTAAATAATTGCATGTTTGTAAATGTTTAGTCGTATATTTTGCAATAACTTGAAATACACTGACATGCCTAAAGCCTTAAGAGAGGTGCCTAGAATTGTGTAGTCACTTCTAGTCTACTTCGGCAACTTGATGTGGCATCAATTCCACAAGTTGTCAGAAAACCTCTGGATATATATTGAACTATGCCATATTGATAGTTGTTCACAGCTCCTTGATATTTGTAGAAGAAGGATTTTATGTATGACTAGATTTCTCCTCTGTATCCCATAAAGGCTTGATAAGGGTCATGTCAGGTGCATACAATTTCCAGAGGGCTCCTTGCCAATTGACATGGTGCATTATCCAGCTGGAATAACACGTTGTTGGAGTACAAGTATAGGGAGTCAATAAATGTTAAAATGGTCATGAAGCAGTGCAATATAGCAGAAACCAGTCAATGATGTGTTTAAACAACATTATGGAACCACCTCCAGTTTGTATGATGGACTGTTGACACCTGGAACAGTGACTCTTCACATGATGCCATAAGGTGGGAATACATCAGGGTCCAATTAGCAATATTACAAACTAAGGTGAGAAGCTGTATTTATTTTTGTGGTTTTAACATAGGCTCTTTATGGATTTTCTACTTCCATATTCCATAGAAGCTAATGAATGCTGAGCTGACCTACTGGATATATATCTGATATCTCTTCTAATGATCATTAAGGACCCATTGTCAGTAACTGCTCTGATAGTAATGCATTCCATCATGTAATTCTGGTACACATGTAAAGCTGTAGATTGAGGAATTTCAAATGTCTCTGCACTTTCATAAATGGAATATATCAACTAACGTCCACTATCCTGCCCTGTTCAAATTCCAATAATTCATGTCACCTTGCCAGAAGCACCTTAGCCAGTGTTCACACTGACTCATAAGTTGTCATTACTGATATAAATCTGGGCATTTACATGACACTAAGGTACAGTGGAATTACCTACCATTATCTTTACATACTGCTTTCCATGACTTTTGGTACACCAGTGTATACCCCTAAACTATAATTTTTCTGTAACTATTTTTGGCAAAATTAGACTGAAACTGTTATGACTTCAATAAACATCAAACTAATTAATTAATGCAAGGATAGTTACAATGTATTAAGAAATTAAAATGTTACTTTCAAAATAAACTTTTTAGGTCTAGTACATTAAATAGGTTAATTTGTTACTGGATAAGGAGGTAAATTAAATATTGGACATGTTAAGTATCTGGATGAACTAACTGCAATAATCTGTATTTGGGATTTAGAGACGTGAGAGAATACTTCAAGTCAACCATTGTTGGTTTTTAATTTAGGAAAATGTACATTAATGTTCAATATATTTAATATGTATTGTTACAGCAAAATTTATATTTAGGAATATTTTTGCCCATTTTTATGTAAATATTACTGATTGATCTTAAGAAATTAATTTAACTTTGATATATCTCTGTGTTCAAAACTTATGTCACTTATTTTGCACTTGTTTTTATATTTTTAATGTTAAAAATTTAATTACCATAAAATTATAAGCTTTTGATCTTATCAGTTCTGATTCAGAAGTTTCATTGCAAGTTATTTATTTTAATGCATAAAGTGGTGGCAATTTGAAAATACCAAAGTATTTGAAATTCCAATGAACCTCAGATCATTTTCAAAACAGCTGATCTAGAGAGCAGAAAGGAAAAATAGTTAAGTAAGAATATTCTCTTCATTTCAATTAGGTTATTATTAAATCTCTATATAGAAACATAAAAGAAGTCCAATGTTCATCTTAAGTGAAAGCTCTTACATGAAACAATTGCAGTTACCAACTTTAGGTCAGTAAATTTAAAAATATGACCTTACAATGACTAATGTATTAATTTAAAAACCTTGTCCCTGTTCTTATCTGTGGAACCTCAGTTATCTTTTCTTTGATCTGATAAAAAAAAAAAAAAATTCCAAAGTATCCCTCACACATGCAAAAAGAAACAGCTGGCCTTCAGGAATCTATTTATTGATGTATATTTTAATTTGATACCTAATACTCTATGGGAAAGGCTTATTTTCATACTATCATGCTTTTACTGGATAAACATTTTTTAATCCGAAACCTGATCCAATCCAAATCTAAGATTTAAACTATATATTAAAATTTAAATATATAATTGTACTGTGTGTTTGTAATCAGCATTTTTTTTTCATTTTTATTAAGTTTAGCTAACAAGAAAAAAAAAATTCAAATAATATTTTTTAAATAAGAATTTTGTCTTATATAAATAAAGCATTATACAAGAAAATTGACTGCAGATATGAAATATAAATTTTATAATTACTAAAATCAATTTTAATGTTTCTTTTTACAAATCTCTAACTAAGGAGTTAAAAATCTGGTAAGATAAAAAACCCGAATTGTTGTTGCTGTTATTCTCGTACTTTTTCTTTTCACCATATGTTTGTTCTGTCCAGCAGTGATGGCATAACCCTTGTGAAAAAATATAAAAAAAATATATTGTTACCATATAGTAGAGGGTAGAAATTTCATTTTAGTAATTTAATTTGAAGCTACATTTTTAATGAAAAGTCCTTGCTTTTTCTAACCACTAGATTAAGCCAAAGCAATTTCTGAGAGTACACATGCATATCATTCCCACTTGATACTGTTGCATGAAATTTGCTTTTGGTTATATATTCCTAAAGAAAATTTTGTTCACAATGGTAATAGCACAGGATGGATATGAAAAGAGCCTAGATATATATGCAAATCACAGATGTTTGATTTTGCAGAATGATCCTTTTAATTCCAGCTGTGTTCCCAACAGTCAGGTTTACAAGAAACATGAGTTGCATTTATTTGCTTCAAAAATTATTTTAAAATTTTGGTATTTTTACATACAAACTTTGTGTCCCCATAACTTCTCTTGATATTCTGGTTTGAGTAATCTTATCTGAAGGATAAGGGGAAAAACATGACTCACTGGTGGGATGTGATGATTGTTCTTAGAGTTGTGATTCATTGAGATTGATTTGAATTATTATTATTATTCTCAATATTAACTACTCTTTAATACTTCATGTATTGCTTGTATTATAATTGTTACTGGAAAAAATTATATTTAAAACATTATGGTTTAACATTAGCGTTCATTTTCAATCCTTGAAGATTAGTGAGTTGAATGTCAGGATTGATTCTGTAGGCTTGTCTTAAGATGTTTTTTTTCTGCTTCAACCAGCATTTTCAGTATCATTATTTCATTATATATGAAGATGAATTTGGTGACAATCAAAAACAAAAAAGAGACTTTTCAACTTTATACTATTGTGAATTCTGAGCAAAAACTTTATTATAACATTGCAGAATTGATCTACTGTGTTATAAATTCCATTTAAGTCAAAAAAGAACATGTTCACCGACATCTGTATTTGAAAATGATGAGACTGTAAAGGAAAAGTGCTCTTAATTATTCTGACATTTTTGGAGGATATCTGTCACCCAGATTTTACAGCCCTAATTATATTTTTTTGAATGGTTTAATTTATCCAGGAGATGAAGTAAATGTTAAGTGCTCGCCCCTCCCCAAATTTCCTCAGGTCATCTTCATCAGTTGTTATTGTCAAAAATAAGGATATCTTTACCTAACACAAGGTAAATGCCATAAAATTGGCATTGGCATTATTACAAACATGTAAATGAAAAAGTGAGCATTATCTAAAGAGTAAAATTCCAATAAAAATTAAATTTCCCATTTTAAAAAGAGCTTATAATACAGAAAAAACAGAAATAGAAAATTCTCAAGTTCATAATCAGCTTCTACAAGTGAAAATTGTATTTCAAGTTCAAATTTGACAAGAACTTTTAATATATAACCAATATATTAATTTTTGATTACTTTAATGTCTTAGTGCACATCAATATTGTTTATTTAAAAAAATGCACCTACAATCAACCAACCACTGACTTGTATTTTGTTAATTAAATATAATTATCTAAGGTTAACAGATTTTTTACACTTAGAATTTCTCTCTTACTTTTCATTGTTTGTTTATTCTTTAAATTTTAAGCAATAGATTCTTTTTTTAATACTGTGGCCTTTTCGGATATAGATTTCATCAGTAGTTTAACATGTGGAAAAAAAAAATTCCCCCTCCAAAAGTTCAACTTCATTTTTTGAGAAAATATAAGCGTGTTTTATATTCAGAATTTTCAGACACACTTGTGTCCTTTCAATTTTTAATATCTTTTCTTATTGTGTTTCTATTTGGTTAAAAGGCCTACTAATATACAATAAATATTATCAATATTATTATTTTCTTTGTTTTTTTTATCTCTCAAATTACTTTCATTGACTTACCACTACTATATCTACATATATAAAAGTAGACATTGCGGTCAACACCATGCAGCAACAGTCTGTTTCATACTAAACACAATCTTCAAGCCTGCTTCTGTTTAGCATGAAACAAACTGTTGCCTCTGAGTGTTGACTTCAATGTCCACTTTTATAATTACATATGCTCTATCCCTGATATTGAGCACTTTAACACATAGTTATAGTATATCTTAAAATTATTTTATCATGTCTTGTGACTTGATGAAAGTTATTTTTCATCAATGTTTAAAACATTCCCTAATAATTTTTGAAACGGTTTGATGCTAATTTATCAAAATTCCATTATACAACTTATAAATTCATTATTAAAACTGAAAACATGCAAGAAGTACTTTACTAAGTAAATCATATTCTGTATTTGACAAAAATACAGCTGTCTACTTAAAAATGTTAATTCTAGAAATACTGATCAGATCCAACTACTTGTTTTCTGTTGTCTGTTGCTAATGTTTATATCTAGTTAAGTTTAAAGACAAGCAAGATTACGGTCAGTCATATTTAACAAAGTCGATGGTATTACATGAAAATGTATTTTGTTTTGTGTACTATATTTTTTCTAACATCTTGAGGGATAAAAATGTATTAGCCTTTTTTCTTAATCAATATTTAGTTTGATCAACAGTCTTGTTTATGCATTCTGGAATTTGTCTACTCTGCTGATGTGTGTATTCTTAAGCATATTAAAAAATCTTTTCTCATGAGATTTTTGCTTAATATGGAACTTGAAAAGTTTGTGAAAATGCTTGTATAAATCTTTTTGTATTTAAAAATGAAAAAGATATGTATTTTGTTCATTGGCTTTTAAAACATTTAAAATAGATTTGATTTTAGTAGTATACTAACCAGAGCTAGTATAAAATGTATTATTTTGAACTTGATATTTTGCAACTAACAGCAATGAAGAAAAACTGGTTTAGTTGAACATAATTTGTGCCATTGTTTTATCTTGATAGCCATTGCTTATTATTGATATGTTTGCTTTTCCCTAAAAAACAAAACAAACTACATCATTTTTTGTATGCTAACTAAAATGATTTTCTACACTTACATTTTGGTAACAGAAGTAATAAAATGAAAAGTTTATAGAAGTCTGTTCTTTCCTTTCTAAACTGCCATTGATGCTTGGTTACACTGATAAAGAAAGATTTTACTTTTGGTTTGAAAATGTGTGTTTACAATTAGAGTATTCTGAATCTGTATTCAGAATTTTTCTAGCATGTCAGCATTTTGTACACTGTATATGATTTAGGAGACCATGTCTTACATTAATTATAATGGGCAACTAAAAAAATTTATTACTCAGCCAAAATGATGCTGTACTAGACTAAACTGAGTACACAAATTCCAAATCACTTTTAATAGCATGTCAGGATTTTTGAGATATGATATTTTAACATCTTTATATTCAAGATAAATATTAATAATATACTATATTCTTAAGTGTCCTGGAACTGAAAACTAGACTGATTTAATAAACAACATACCAACAATATCAAAAAATAGAATGCTGGTGTTTCTTAAGATGCACCTTTTGATCTTCCACCACCAATAGTTCTGGGTACTACAAATGATGATGATAGCGAGAGATTCCACCAGAAAATATCCGAGAGGGAATGGTGGTATCAAGACCTAACCCAGATATGATTGAGTGATTTTTACTGGATCCTACAATGGGAGATGAACTTAACACACAAATGGCAAGTGTCTCAAACATTTCTGAAGATATCAGAAATGAAGTGAATATTATTTTTCTGTTATTTCACATTGTCATCTAAATTTTCTTAAATCAGTGTACTATTTACTTATACTTTATGCCTATCTCAAAAACTGACATAGTAGGGATGCAAAATCTGTGTACCTAATTTAGTCGAGTACAGCATCATTTGTCTGGGTAGCAGACAAAAGCTTTTTTTTTTTTTGCCTGGTGTTGTTAAACCTGTTATTTCTCAATACCTCAAATTTTGGCCCAATTTAGATTTTCTAGCTTATATACTTTCAAATTATTTTTGATAAAATCCCAAGCGTAAATCATAGAATGATCAGTTTATATATATTGTTACGTTAACCCCATATTTGTATCCTCACCTCAGATTTTATAAGTATATTTTCAGTACCTTGTGTATTTGCGACGAAACATATGAATCTTAATAACTTCTTTATTTCTTGAATATGCAGATCGTGAGATATATATTGTTTTTATAATCAGATGAGTCAGGGCCAGTTCTCTGAAAAGAACCTTCATTTCTACCCCCATTTCCTACCTGGTCCCTGAAGTGTAGGCCAAACAAACGCTGTTTGACAGATAGGTGCGAATGATGTTAGCCAGTTCCATAGTTGCTGGCCAAAACGAACGCTGTTTGACAGATAAGTGCGGATGACATTAACAGCGTCCATGAATGATACATACCTTTTTTGGAGGCCAACACGTGACTCAACATATAGCAGTTTTCGTTTCGCAAGTGTTGAGGTAACAACAACCTCACATAGTTGCTGGCTATCAGAGAAGTTGGACGTCACCAAAACCAGTCTTAGCTATTTGCCATTAGAAGAAACAGTTGTCACCAAAACCAGACTTCGTTGTTTGATGCCAGAAGTATTAGATGCCACCAAAAACCAAAAGACTGATGCGAGAATCTAGATCAACATCGTCAACCCAAGTCAGCTATACTCCCATGATTTTTCTGTGTGTTCTCCTCGCCATCAACCCGGATTGGACGTCGCCAGTCAAAAATTCATGTTAGAACATTGTCATTCCCACCCATTACCTTCAAAGAAGTGTATAAATATCCTTTGAAAAAACTGTACCCTGATAATAGTCAATCGACGTCGATTCCAACCTTATGTAAGTTTCTGCATGTTTTTCCATATCTTATAATCTGCTATCTCCGTATTCATATGTATTTCGCCGTATTAGTATTTGTTTAATTAGTAACTTATCTCCCAATCCCTTGTATTATTTAGTTTTCTTTTTCTTACATTCACACTTTGTGTATTCTATAAATAAAATCTTTGTATTATATATTTTCGTGTTGTCTTCTGTTGTCCTGTGTCTGCGTATTGTTCATTTTCTCTCAGCGTTTACCAACGTCCGGAATTGGAGAATTCCCCTCCCAACGTTCTTTTCTTTATTTTTATATCGAACCTTGGGATCTCTTATTTTTTTTTATTTTCTCGTTGCGTCCCAGCTATCGTAGTCCCAACGAAACCTAGGGCGTAACAGAATTGGGGGCTCATGTCCGGGAATTATTTCTCCTTTTCCACAAGACTTTGCAGTGAGGAACAGTGCAGTCATAGAGTTACTGAAGACACATAAACCGAGATGTCTGTAATAGATACTTTTCTAAACTCTCCCACTTTTGACGGTCTATTAAAGCTGAAAAAGGACCATATTTAAGAGATAGGGTTAAAACTGGAGTTGGACGTAAGACGGTCTATGCAAAAGGCGCAGTTGGTGAGAGTGGTCTCAGAAGACATGGTCGATAATGAAGTTTTCGACCGGAGCGTTCTTGACAACCTTGTGTCAGAAGTGCCTCAACTATCAGAAGCCCAGATCGAACTGGAGGAACTTAAGATTGAAGCTGAGACCCAGATTAAGCTGGCGAGAATTAGTCAGGAAACTCGTATCAGAGAAATAGAACAGGAACGATTACAACTTTGACCTCACCCGGCAAATCCGACTTGTGCCTACATTCAACGAAGAAGACGCGGATAAATATTTCCAACACTTCGAGAAAATTGCTTTAAACCTAGAATGGCTCATCGAAGCCTGGCCGACATTGCTACAGACAGCTTTGAAAGGTAAAGCACAAGAAACGTATGCCTCACTTTCAGTTGCGGACAGTGCCGACTATAACATCGTAAAAACATCGATCCTGAGAAACTACGAAATGATACCAGAAGCGTATAGACAGAAATTTAGATATCATAGAATGGACGAAAACCAAACATATGTAGAGTTCTTCAGGCAGAAAGAAACATATTTCGACCGATGGATTTCGGCGAAAGAAATAGGTGCGGATTACGATGAGCTAAGACAGTTAATCTTAATTGAAGAATTCAAATGGTGCATTCACGATAACCTCAAAACATTCCTCAACAAAAGACAGGTCGACATAGCCTACGAGATGGCTACCCTCGCGGACGAATACGCACTAACACATAAGCGAGGCAAGAATAAATCAGAGGACCCATCTGAATATGGGAGAAACACAAAGCCTCGAGTAATGGCTAGGACAAGAACTGGTCAGGCAAACTACTCACATCGACCGAACAGCCCGAAAAGTAAACAGTTTGATTCTCATTCTTTTACCCCCCCCCGACGGACGGAAAGAGGGAAAAACATAACGTGTTACTGCTGTGGGAAGGTAGGACACATGGCGGCAAATTGTTTCGAGAAGAAAAGTGTTGAATGCAGAAGTGCAGTCTCAAATAAACCTCAAGGGTTTATATCATCGCATAAGGATCTCAGTAAGAAGATCAAAGGTCAAATCAGAGAGGAATACGAATCATTTGTGTCAAACGGCTCCGTATGTCTGGTGGATGACTCCACGAAGAGGGTTAAAATCAAAATCCTAAGAGACACGGGAGTTACCCAATCTCTGATAGTCAAAGAAGACATGCCACGCGGATCAGAGACAACCACGAATAAGTAGTTATACAAGGGGTAGGAAGTAATTTTGTTAATGTCCCACTTCACCGGATCTCCCTTGACTCTGACATAGTATGTGGACCTATAGTCATCGGAGTGGTTGATAGTCTGCCTATGAAAGGCATATTGATGTTACTGGGAAATGACCTGGCTAGAGAAAGAGTTGTACCCCATCCAAGAGTGGTGGAAAAACTGAGCGTCTCGGAGGAGACTGAGAAGATCGAGAAAATGTATCCTGGAACATTCCCATCATGTGTGGTGACCCGAGCGAATGCGAGGAAAAGACCTGAGGAGATGAGTGCCAGAATGGAAAGCGAGAACGAAGGGAACGAGGTGGTTGACCTCTCCCAAACTTGTTTAGGCCATGAGATGGGATCGAGCCCTATGCTCGAACAGACCCCAACATCAAGCCCTAACCCGCAAAATGAAACAACAAACGTCATGTCCACCATAGAAAGGTTTATGGCAATCTAACAGAGAGAGGACAGCCAAATCGCCCCCCTTTTCGAAGAAACGTGACCTGAGGAAGAATTAAACAAGGTACCCTCAGGATATTACGTTGAGAATGACATCTTAATGCAGAAGTGGAGGCCCACACACACACCTGCCCAGGAAGATTGGTCAAGTGTACGTCAGTTGGTATTACCAAGGAGATACAGAGAGGAAGTGTCTCGGACGGCCCAGAACAAGATGAAGAGAAAGTACGATTGAAGCACTATTCGAAGAAGTTTCGATGTTGGAGACAAAATACTGGTGCTGTTACCCTTGTCTGGTCACCCTCTGAAGGCTCGCTTTCACGGTCCTGACGAAATTTCATGGAAGGTTAGTGACCTCAACTACATTGTGAACACTCCAGACCGAAGGAAAGAAAAACAAATGTGCCACATTAATATGGTCAAACCATATTACGAGAGAGGGAAACCAAGCCCCATCCTAGCCATAGATGGACCCCTCTATGCCTCTAGTCATGCAGACGCTTTATTATGCTGCTAACATAATAAAGAATATACCCTTGATATATATATATATATATATATATATATAAAAGGGAACAGAGGAGAGTAAATCTTTTATTTTTTTAAATAAATCCCATTTTATTGTGTTGAAAAAAGAATGCATAGCGATCCTTTTTCATTTTTTTTTGGTGAGGGATGTTATGTTAACCCCATATTTGTACCCTCACCTAAGATTTTATAAGTATATTTTCAGTACCTTGTGTATTTGCGATGAAACATATGAATCTTAATAACTTCTTTATTTCTTGAATATGCAGATCGTGAGATATATATTGTTTTTATAACCAGATGAGTCAGGGCCAGTTCTCTGAAAAGAACCTTCATTTCTACCCCCATTTCCTACCTGGTCCCTGAAGCGTAGGCCAAACAAACGCTGTTTGACAGATAGGTGCGAATGATGTTAGCCAGTTCCATAGTCGCTGGCCAAAACAAACGCTGTTTGACAGATAAGTGCGGATGACATTAACAGGGTCCGTGTATGATGCATACCTTTTTTGGAGGCCAACACGTGACTCAACATATAGCAGTTTTCGTTTCGCACGTGCCATTAGAAGAAACAGTTGTCACCAAAACCAGACTTTGTTGTTTGATGCCAGAAGTATTAGATGCCGCCAAAAACCAAAAAACCGATGCGAGAATCTAGATCAACATCGTCAACCCAAGTCAGCTATACTCCCGTGATTTTTCTGTGTGTTCTCCTCGCCATCAACCTGGATTGGACGTCGCCAGTCAAAAATTCATGTTAGAACATTGTCATTCCCACCCATTACCTTCAAAGAAGTGTATAAATATCCTTTGAAAAAACTGTACCCTGATAATAGTCAATCGACGTCGATTCCAACCTTATGTAAGTTTCTGCATGTTTTTCCATATCTTATAATCTGCTATCTCCGTATTCATATGTATTTCGCCGCATTAGTATTTGTTTAATTAGTATCTTATCTCCCAATCCCTTGTATTATTTAGTTTTCTTTTTCTTACATTCACACTTTGTGTATTCTATAAATAAAATCTTTGTATTATATATTCTCATGTTGTCTTCTGTTGTTCTGTGTCTGTGTATTGCTCATTTTCTCTCTGTGTTTACCGACGTCTGGAATTGGAGAATTCCCCTCTCAACGTTCTTTTCTTCATTTTTATATCGAACATTGGGAACTCTTATTTTTTTTTTATTTTCTCGTTGCGTCCCGGCTATCGTAGTCCCAACGAAACCCCGGGCATAACAGAATATATATATATATATATATATATATATATATATATATATATATATAGTAAGTTAAAAAATCCGTTGTTGTATAATCCAAGTGGATCCTACTAATATAAAAATATTAGAACTGATCCACAAAAAAGAGCTCGATGTATTTTATTTATGCAGAGCAATCTAATTAATAATCAAACAAATCGCCCTACCTCATATGGAGAAGAGGCTATTTCAGCAGACAACAAAACTAGGGTTGAAAAGACAGATGACCAATTTTGTTGTCTGCTGAAATAGCCTATTCCCCATATGAGGTAGAAGGAGTTGTTTGATTTTATTTATATATATTGTGTTGGAATGTGTCACGAAAAAAAATGATTTTGTCTCTTTCTCTCCTGCTGTCTTAGTGTCGGACGCAGTCTCCACTTCTGAGACTGAAAACTACCCTCCTTCTCATTCCAGCTTTTCACGTAGAGCTTGGTAACTCACCTATGCAAAACACCAACAAGCCAGCTACCAATCACAGTTCCCGCGCATGCCCACCTCCACTCACTTTGGGGGTGTCAAGTTGACCAACCAAATCATTACACACACACACACACACACACACACACATATATATATATATATATATCACACCCCAGTTTAAAATTTGTTAAATAATTTTGTTTGATAATTTAATTTTCAATTTTTAATATACTTTTTTTTAATCATATATAAGAGATCACCAATGAAGACAACTCTGTTATCAAATCTCCTTTTGTAAGAGCTGAATTGAATATTATGGACATTAAGAAAGCATCTAATAGATATTCTGTTCCTTTTCTTGTGATAAGTAGAACAAAAGCTGTGAAATGTATTGTGTGGTTGTGCTTATCCAAGTTAAAAATGTAATAGTTTTTTATTATTGTAATTTTAGCAGAGAATAGATTTTTCCAAATATGATTCAATATTCCAATAACCTTTTAAAAGCATTCAAATTTGTCTTTTTTAAATAATTGCCAATCTTATCATCCATCAATTTTTCTTAACCTCATTCATATAAGGTAGTTTTGTTACAGTCTAATTATATTAGTTAATATTTATGATTAAATAATATGCTATTAAGAAGCATAAAATAAAATAAACTGACTTTGTATCAGTTTATTTGGTTCCTATTAAATTTGATAAATTAATTCTTTAAAATATATTTCATGAACAAACGGAATGATAATTTCTTTTTAAAAATTCAAGTGTATGACTATTCCTTCTGCATACAGTTGTTTGTTTTGGTTTTCAGAAGGAAGTAACATAAGTCATATATTATTTAAAATATCACTGTATACTTAGTCAAAATAAATATAAAATAAACTGATAAATCCAATCAGTTTAGCTGACAATAAAATTTAGTAAATAGAACTAGTAATAGTTATATTTTAATGTTTTAGTTGTTCAAAAGATTTTTTAAAATTTAAAAAAATCACCATATTTTTTAATGAATGGGGTCAGCTATAATAAAAATGTATTATTTTCAATAACAATCAGTTGGAGCATGAGAATAAAATTTATTTTGATGAATCTTTCCATTATTTAAATATTTAATATAAATTTTTGAATTTGCAATACCGAGGTTGGTTGACTTAAAATTAGTTTTAAAAGATATTTTTTCAAGTTTATCAATGATTTACAATTTAATGGTTATTTTATAAGAATGAGAGCTAAAATATATGTATATGGATTATTCCATATCAATTACCCTCTGCTCCTCAGGTCACCTTCACAAATTTTCCTGAAAATTTTCTCGTGTTCCTATACAAAAGTGAAAAAACAAAACAAATATTAACTGTTTCTCTAATAGTTTTGAAATTAAAGATCTTAGAATTTTTACTCAATTTTATGCACTTTGTCAAATGAGCCTTTCATCTAACTTCTGATTTTCATAGCTCCTTTGATATCTGTACAGCTTTGAAACTTTGTGAGAGTTGAAAATTTTTGATAGATTTAAAAAATATAATCAGTTCAAGTAGATCTTCCATACTTTACTCTTTTACAATATTCTGAAAATATTTGAAAATCTAATATGGTTTTGTCCTATTTAGAATATACTTTTGTTAATCTCTGCTTCCAATATTTTTTTTATAAAAAGATATAGGCAAACTTAGTTGAGAAGTGCTGGGTGAACTTTTTTTTAAGTGCTTTAAATTTAGTTGATGAATTTTTTTTGTATTGAAAATAGATTTATTAAATTTGAGTAATTAAGTATGGGCTGATCTTTCATTATAACATTTCATTATAACATAATGAATTTAAGTTGACTTTGAGAACTTTTTATCATGCCTTTCCTATTTTATATAATTCACTTTTATTGAGTATCACAAATGTAACATATAAAATGAAGTTCGTTTACAAACTTAGCATGGCCTTGTTTGTTAGTATACTTTAATTAGATAAATTATTTTTTGGTAATTTGTCAGTTAAACCCAAAGTTAGCATTAAAAATCTGTAAAATAAAAAAATATTCTAATATTCTTACATGATTGTTTCCTTTGTTATATTACTCTTTGGTTCAAGTTTTATGAAATCTAATAATTGATGCTTCTTGAATTTCCTACAAAAATAAATATATTATTATTAATCCATTTAATTATGTAGTTATATTTTTATTACTAATAGTTTAATGTATGTAGTATCAAACATTAATTTGATGTGATGTTTATTTTGTGATGTTAGATGCTTTTGTCGTCATCACTTTTGAGATGTCAGTGAATGCTCATTATCATGTTCGTAAAGTTTGTTGTAGCTGAGACTTTGTAAATGCAGATACTAGTAGTAGTAATGCCTTCGAATAATACTCACACTAATAATACTTGTTTAAATAGTAATTCATATAATGATCAGTATAGAGAATGGCGATCACTTGGATGTTATGCTAATTCCCATTTATATGTTCCCTTTACGATCACATGATTTACTTATTTAATAATGGAATTATCTGTGTTTGCTCACTGGTGATCTGTGTTCAAACTATGGTATTGACAATGACACTTTATTTCTATGCAACAGTGTGTTACTTTGTAAATAACTAAAAAATCTTAATGATTTTACATAAGTATTTCATTTTGAAATGTTCTTATCTGAATCCTTTCTATTCTCTAGAGTTTTTTGACTTGTTCAAACCCATCAATTAATTTTTCATAAATTATATAGCCATAGCTTTCAATATTAGAACTCATTGTATTCTTTCTAAATTTTTATATGTACAATAAAAAGCAATAAGATATCAAAATTTAAATATTGCTTATTGAAATATGGCTTAATGATATTATATCATGACAAGGCAATTATTTAGTTAAGACTCATGCTTATGAATTTAGCTTATAGATAGAAGCCAGAATTTGTTGATTATAATTCAGAAATATATTTTACCAGAGGAAAAATTTTATGTTAAAGCATTTCTATTAAGATTTGCATAATAAGAAGTTACATTTGCAGTATTTGAACTCGTCAAAACAAAAGAAATTTACTGGGCAACCATAATCACCTATAGGAGACTATGAGTAAAGATGTTTTCTTTAGCCTCTTGTGAACAATTTATTTCTTGTTAGTGTAAGAGTTGTTCATATGCTCATTGGAATTCTTTCAGTTTCTTCCATTCTCTTTAAACTGAAATGAATTGAGGTAAAAGTGTTTTTATTGGTTTCAAATTGAGTGCAAATGTGTCTTTCTCTTCTGTTCATCTGTAATTTGGTGCTTTCTGTCATGAGCTAGCTAATGGTAAGCACAAGGATGCTTGTGACTATCAGTCTCTTGAGCAATCATTTTCAAGTGTTCAAATCGAGAGAAAATTGTTTCTTAAAGAGGTTTTTTTTATTGATATTTTCTTTTGAAGATTTTCACTTCTCATTAAGCCTACATATGTGGATGCAAGCAAGTATCAGATTTTGTATCTTGCTCTTTTTCTCTCTTCTTTCTTGTAGTTATTGGTTGCTGGTTGTTGTGAATATTATTAATTAGACTTTTTTTTTTTTTTTTTATAAAGTATTAAATATGTATTCTTTATACTATAAGTGGATTTGAATCGAGATTCAAAAATGTACAAATTTAGATAATGATCCACATTTTTATTTATTTTTTTTTTATATAAGTGAAATTTAGCAAAATGTATTTAATACAGGTGCAACAATTGCTAGACATATTTTAAAAATATCTAATTAATTGAAATTAATAATGTATAATTATTTTTCAATCATTTGATTTTATTTGTGACAAGCAGGAAAGTGTTATCTAAACTTTTGTTTTGCTGGTAGATACGGAATTCAAGTGGGTACAGAAAACTTCTCAATCCAATCAAAAAGGGATTTAAAAAAAAATTGGTATTTGATTAGATTTTGGGAAATGAATTTGGGTTGAAAACTTTTCAGTACTCCCTCATATATATTTTAATATTTGTATTAACAACAGCAAGATTAGGGATTTGAATTAAACAATGAAACTGTTGGTGAATAAGTGGAATTAAGTGTTGTATAATAGTTATGTAGAATAGCCTTGCCTAATTAAACACCAAGAATAAAACCTTTATTCACTTTAAGTGTTACATATAATATGTAATATCAAGAAGATGTCAGAAAAAGAAAAAAAAATTTTAATTCTATTATGACCTCACATTTTTGTACTGAATCCTCTAGGCAAAGTACAGATACTATTTATAATAAAACATCAATGTTTCTCTTTTCATCAACCTCAACTTTTACAGTGGTAATAATTCCTCTCTCATGATATATATACATTATAATGATCATGTTAGTTGAGTTAGTGTTGTTGTCTGTTAAAGTAATTCTAAAAATGGCATAAGAATTTTGAGAAATATTTGATATATTTAAGAATCTGTCACATCGTATTTTCTTAATCTCATTGAATTTTTCTAGAAATGTTTTTTTTTTCTTCTTGAGAGTTTTAAGTTTTACATTTGTTATCAAAGAACTACTAAAATGTTAAAAAATTACTTACCAAGAAATCATTTACACTATTTACATTGTTTGGACTGTTGTCCTCATTTTTATTACCATATTCACAATGTTTCAGCCATTGTACACTCTGGCCTTCTTCAGGTGATATATGTTGGAATTTCAAACCAAACCCTTTATTTAGTCCACGGGGTTAGATTGTTTTAATTCCATGTGCCAGGACTCTTTGGATATCTCAGTTTCAGTTAATTCTTGCCAATCTACCCCTGTGGACTAAATAAAGGGTTTGGTTTGAAATTCCAATGTTTATCACCTGAAGAAGGTGAGAATGTACAACAGCCAAAATGTCATGAATATGGCAATAAAGATGAGGACAACACTCCAATTGATGTAAATAGTTGCAATACCTCATCTCAGAAATATAGACAGATATTCAAGATCATGTTTTCTTTCACAAGGTCAGTCATTTGGTATTCAAAAACATTAAACATGTAATGCTCTTTGGATGAGCCATAGTTGTTGCTTGGCTTGAATTGCTCTATAAAAAGCTCTTGAAAATATTAATATAAAATTCACTTGATCTTATTGTAAAGATGAAAGTTGTTCAAATTTCATAATGAGGCTTATATTGATAAGAATTTCTTAAATCCTGAAATTTTGAAAAAAATGATTTTAAGTTGCTTTAAAAATTAGTCAATGCAAGAAATTTATCTGGACTCTATTTATCTTCGAGGCACGGTGGAGTAATGGATAGTGGCTCGGAATGTGGAATTGGAGAGCTGAGTTCAAATTCCAGTCAAATACATTACATTCACTTTCATGCTAATACCCTTGGGAAAGGTATGAATTCTCTTCTTCTCCCCCAGCTATGGGTAAATAGCAGGACAGACTGGGTTCTATAGCCTTGGATGGCAACTGGTCTACTGCAGAAAGAAATGGCAACCTACAGCGGGGAAAAAATCTACCTCGTCAGTCATGTGTTGAAAGATACATGATCGCCTAAGCATGTATCACACATGACACATAACTGACTGACTATTTATCTTTTGTTTTTCACTTGAGTTTTTATAATTATTCTCAGTTTATTTTTATGCACTTATGTCACATTTACAGTAGATGCTTATATGATGTGCAACTCAATATATTATTAAATCCATATCTATTAAATGTATGAAATCTATTTTCATTTTTTATTTTATTTTTACTATTAACATTGTCAGGCTTTTTTGATAGTTTTTTTTTTTTTAATTTTTTGATTTAATTATGTAATTTGAAGTAAAAATTCTAAGAAAATAATTAAAAACAGGTTGAAATTCATTTCTTGCCTCTGTTGTTACTGGGGTGTAAATTAGTAGTTATTAAATTTGTCTGATTTGAGTACTTCATTAAGAGGTTGACTAAAAGAAACTGATATTTATTAAGAAATCAATAAATTCATTTTAATTATACATTAATAACTTTTCAAAAATGGCTAGGAAGTGTGTTCAGTGAACGATCTTGAATATGTCTTGTTGCTATTATCTATAACTGAAAACATAGACCTTAAGAAATGTATTTTAGATGACATGAAAAACTGTGTTTAGATAGAATAAACAGTTTTATTTTGTGGGTATAGTCTTTTGAAAAATCATAGCATATAGTGGTTACAAATGTATACTGCTTTGTATGTGTTTTTCATTTGGAAAATATATTGTCTTTTACTGAAGTATTATAGTATAAGAAAATATACCTTTTATATGTGTGCTAGCAAAATATAAGAAACTTTTTTCATGTTGAAATATATTATCTACATGACAGTCTTGTGTGCTTATATAAAATATGGGAGATAATTGAAAATCATCAGTGTCATAAGTAATAATTAAAAATTGTTTATAGCAAGACTGACCACAGTCAGGATTGTAGCCATTGTGATCTCCTCACTAGTTTCATAAACTACATATAGCATGTACTTCAGTTTTTGAATTCATAGTTGTCCTTCTTATAGACGTTGCCAACCAAAGCTGAAAATCTCAGTCTGCTTTACTGTTTAACTCCTAGCTAGGGGAAGAGTGATGGATTCATACCTTTCTCAAGAGTATTTGCATGTAAGTGAATGTAAACAATTTGACTGAAACTTGATCTTGGCTTCCTCATTTTGAGCCACTATTCATTACACCACCTGCATATTCTAAATGATGTAAATTGTTTATAGATGAAGATCAAATGTATAGGGAACACTTTCCCATTTGGAAATTTGTGGGTATTAAGTTTGATTAGAAGACAAAACTGTTAAGCATTCATTGGATTAGTTAAGATAAAGTGTTTGTTTTCTCAAATTCTTAGATTAAGTATTGGCTCATTCCGTGTCAAATCAACAAATTTTTTTATTGATTTCATGACCATGGTCCTTATGTGAATATTAATCAGCATTAAAATAGCTTTACAAAGATATACAACTTGACCATATTGTGAAATATCAAAATGTTTTTATATGAAGTAGCAGATACTACATTCCGCCATTTTTAATTTTGCCCAGTCCTATAAAATGCTTGTTGCAACAGTTCTAGTGGAATGCCCATCATGAAATTTGGAATATATACTGTCATAAGATAGAAAAATCTTTTGTCAAAATTTGAAAAAAATTAAAATAACGTTTTTTGAGATAAGTCAGATCAAAGGTCAAGGTCAACTTTTTTATTTGACCTCTAAAAAAAAAATTCCCAGATAAAATTGTAGATCTATCCAAGTACTTTAGAATGATATATGAATGAACTTTGTAGGTTCATAAACAACTGAGATATCATCTTTTAAAGTTGGTCACTATTCACATTTTCGTAAAAAGGTCAGAGGTCATATCTCAGGAACCCCTTGACCTTGAGATGTGTAACAGGTGCCATTCAATTCCTTTCATGGAGATCTATAAGTGTAGCAAATTTGAAAAAAATCCGTGTCGGACATGATCTAACCCCTTGTTGATTTGACACGGAATGAGCCTATTTTTATTATTGCATATATTGTCCTCATGAGGTGGGGCTGTGGTTCAATGCTCCACAAGGGAGTCTACAACAACAACAACAAATATATTATTTGTACTATTATTGTCATATTGTCAATACATTTCAGCTAATACATTCTTCAAATATGTTGTATTTAGTCTTACATAGACCTTCAGTCAGTTAGTGATACACACTTAGGCGATCATGTCTCTTTCGATTCATGACTGACTAGGCAGAATATTTTCTTGCAGTAATTTGCCATTTCTTTCTGTGGTTGACTGGCTGCCAACCAAGGCTATAGGATCCAGTCTGTCCTGCTATTCAACCCATAGCTGGGAAGGAGAAGAGGTGGATTCATATTTTTCACAAGGTTATTTGCATGTAAGTGAATGTAAAACCTGACTGAAATTCGAACTCAGCTCTCTGATTATCTTATTCCAAGCTGATACTGATTACACCATACATCTTAGGAAAGTATATACTGTCTTAAATGTACTAAAAACAACAAAAATGAAGTTTGAATAACATGGAATGACAATTTTTGCTGAAAAAAATTATGGTTTGCCACTTTTTTTCTGAAAAACTCTTACTCTTTGTGTGCACTCGCTCTCTATAGCAAATATTGCTTGAAGCAGAATGCAAACTATCAAAGTCTATTCCTTTTCATGTTTTATGTGTACTTCACAGATCTTGATTTAGACCAGTGTTTCTCAACCACTTTTCCCAGGTGCATTAATTGCACCCTGATAGGTAGCCAGGTGTCTCCCAAGTTAACAGAAGAGTAATTTAATTAATTATTTTTATATCTAAAAAAATTCTTTATTTTTAAAAAGCATGAGACACCAAGCACTAATTCAAGTCTTTGTCATTTGATATTTTAAACTAGATGCTAAATTCCTTGATCTTTAACGAAGAGGGGATAATCCTTTCCCTTTTTCCTTCTTCAGCAGATTTAAATATGTCATTATCGGTCTCTTCAAAAAGAAAAATAGATTCTTTATAAATCCATTTAAAGGAAAACTACTGCTTAAATATACGATGTAATGTCTTATTACAGGAGATTTATTTATTTATTTTCAGATTTCATGACTTATTTTTCCTTATTAAAATTTAAAGTGTGCCCCAAAGTTTTAATTATTCTGCAAGTAGACCCTGGATTAAAAATGTTTAAGAAACACTGATCTAGACAGTGCTATTAATGTGTACATACACATGTATGTGCATGCATACACAGGATTAACTTTTAAAAAAATTTTAACACCAAAACATTTTTTATACAACTTGAAAAATGTAAAATTGGTAAAGTAGAATACATGGTATTTAACAATGTTTGTACAAAAAGGTAAACTAAAAGGCATATTTCTTTCTCTCTGTTGAGCATATGATGTTAATCTAAGTTTCTTGTTCACTTAGTATTGGTAAAGACTGTCATATAGATTTTAAGTTGTTTATCACTTTGATCAAATATATATTGATCTGAAAGTAATGTTGGAATAATATTTAATGTGGAAGCTGTGCCTAATTACTCCAGTAGATGCATTTGATATTTAAAAGAATATCACATGCAGTTGTTGTTTCAAGCTGTTGATTAAGTATTATCCTTATCTGAAGGATAAACACAAAACTGATTCTTTGTCTGTACATTGTGGGGATTAGTATTGTTAAAACTTCCTAGCAGAAAAAGAGAAAATGTTTCTTTGTGCATAGGTATGTATGAATGTATAAATTGAATTGTAGCAAAATCTGTGGGTTGGATATAAAGAGACATTTTCTTTATATGTCTGGCTTGTGCATCAGGTGTTGGATAATATGTAGTTTCTTTTCTTGTTCAGCTTATTTACTTACTCTTATGGAATTCATACTAAGACAACTTCTCATAGTAAGACAATTAAGATATTCTATTTCAGTCAATCTGCCTGGATACAGTATACAGTTCTATCTCTTTATTGCAATACTATAAATAAATCTTTTCTTGGATGCAATGACATTGTCTGGAGTTGCTTGAAGAAAAGAAAGATAAAATTAGTAGTTGTCATTTTAATTGCATTGCACTTGACATTTTTCAGGTTGGCTTGGTCATTTGAATATTAAAACATTACATATGCAAGATAATTATATTTTTTATGAAATAATTTCATACTTACAGAATTACCTAGCATTGCCCTAAAAAAAGCATATAAATAAATGACTGGTATATTTTTTATATTGTATTTTAAAATATAAGAATATATATTATTCTAAATATATTTGGAATAGAAGTTTGGACATACATATTCTTTGCTTTGATAAATTTGAGATAATTATAGAGATATCTATATAATACACTGAGCCAAATCATTATGACCACCTACCTGTTAACGCCCCATGTATCCATATAACAGCTCTTATCTCATGAGTCATGGATTCTAAAAGACCTTGAAGGATTTTCTCTGAGATCGTCAATTGCCATCTTCTGTCTTTTTGAAATCTGTTCTTTTATTGTCCTTTTCTCACTTCTCACTAAAATATCCTCACTCTTTCCTTCCCTGAAACCCCCTGCAAACCAGTGGCATTATTGGTTTTCATGGAGTGAAATGATTAAAAAAATATCTAGTGTTAGGGTGTTAACAGCAGGTCTTTTAACTGCTGCAAATGGTGAAGTGTCTGTAAAGCAAACATTTTGGTTCAACACGTTCTATAAGTACTCAATGGGATTGAGGAGTTTTAGCAAGTTTGATGGCTATGGCAACAAAGTGAAGTTTTAATGTTCTTGAAATTATTCCTCTACATCCTGGTAGATTGTGACCATATATATTGTCCTGCTGAGAGATGCCACTGCCATCATAGATGACTGTTAATGTGAAGGGGGATGTAATTGAAATTCTTTCAATGATATTGAGATAGGTGGTATACAACAAAGTACCTCCCACATGAATGACAGAAACTACTATTTCCCTGCAGAACATTGCTCAAGTCATCATACTGCCATTCTCACAGAGTGCCCTGGTTGCATTCCTTCTCTGACACACACACACACACACACACACCTTGTAATCTACATTATTCAAGAATGTGCGACTATTTTGACCAGAGGATCTTTTTTAATACCAGCTTCAGTTCTGACACTTAGATGCCCATTAAAGATGAATTTGGTGATAGACATTGGAGTTTGTTATTTAAAATATTAATGGCTATATGTCCCACTGGAGGTACATTTGATTTCTGAAACAATTTAACCTGATTGTACTATCACCTGTACTATGGTTGTAAAGTATAGTATGATGCTGTGGGGGTGTCCTGGCCCCTGCGCTACATGACAATGCCATCTCATCTTCAGTCACCAGTGTGTCCGTGATTGAATCCTGCAGCTAATCATGAAGTTGGTCACTTCAATCCGAGCCTCTCTCTGTCCCACATTGTGTTTGTTTTGATCTCAAGGCAGGCAAAGATCAAATTGTTGCCAGATATTGCTGGATTGGTGTTGTTCAGGCAGGATGATGTTATAAGACAAAAAAAAAAAAGTTGTGTAAATCAACAAGGTTTATATAGGAACACTTTTTCTTATAAGAATCTATAAGCATGCAGGCTAACAACCATTCGCTCATAGTCTAATTTTCTGACACTTTGTTCTTCGTTTCTAAGTCAGTCAAGGTTTCAAAGCCAGATATTTTTTCAGGCAGCAAATTACAGAATGCTGACAAAGCACTCGTCTCCCTCTTTCTCTATCTGTCATTATATAGACTTTCAATTCTTTCATTTTGCAATTTCATCAGGGAACTCTGCTCAATTTATCTAATAGGCTGGAACAAGGCATGAGTCAGGAGTTCTTCATGGCTGCAAATCACATGGTGTAATAGAAGGGCGTCTCTGCCTCAACTGCTATTCTCTTTGCCTATCTTCTCTTCTCACTTTCTGCATGGCTATTTATGGAGTCGAACCTCCAAAACCTTGGCTGGGTTGTTCTGGGATGTCTTTGAATCTCCTGTCACCCAATCAAATCTCTCCATGTATGCTGCTGGGTAGTCCTTGTATGTCCAAATATGGAGAGCTCCACCCTTCTTTTGCTTGCACCTCACACCAGTATCTTTCAGTGGGCATATTCATTTTCCTCCCACTTCCTCATATTAGCTTCTCACACTGCCACCATCCAGGGAATAGGTGCTCCATCTGACCAATGAGTGCCTGACACAAAATGGATGTTATTTTTAATGTTACCATAAAATTATCTGCATTTTTTATTCCTACTTATCACATTTTCCTTTTTTTCCACTTTACTGAAATTTTCCTGCCTATGAAAATCTTGTTCCTTTAGTGACACACGCATCTTCCACCCTTATCAACAAGTAACATCATTTATTTACCCTTTTCCTCACCTACCTGTAGCCATAAAATTATTATCTGTAACTAGGTTGGTGGCCTCTGTCCAAAATCGCACTCCCTTCACCTTGTAACCAGATGCCCAAATGGATTTCAGCACTATCATTTAGCAAGGTCCTTATTCATGAAATGAAAAACAAAATAAAAGTATATTTTCTTTTGTTTTCGGTATGTCCTTCAATCTATCTACTACCTTCTTCATCTTTGTGTTCACTTTCATTTTAAGCCATTTTTTTTTCTTTCTTCAAATTATCAGCATTCCTACAGTGTCACAATAGGTTCTCAACAAGAGATCATTATAAATATTCAAAAGAATTAAGGGAAAGTAATTAAAATTGTTATGGCAATGATAACCATTTATAAAATGTATACAAATGAAAATAATTTTTATATTCAGTAACAATTTAGCCTCATTGTTCTATTAATTTGATTTTTCTCTTACTACTCCATGTATATATCTTGTAATAGAAACTTGCTACCAGTGCACAGAACTTTCATTGGTCATCCATACTTCCTTCTCTCTCAAATCCTTTACCTCTTTCCTGTTAATTACAGGAAAGAGCTTTCATGGAGTTGCATATGCTCAGAAGTGAGTTGGCAAATGGCATTTCTTGATTAAGGACATTTTGAGCCAATTCACAGACCTTTAAGACTGTAATTTCAGTGGCTTATGTCCCTTTGTAGTCATGCTTGCATTCATTAGATATGTCCTTGTTACATCACCTACAGTCATATTTTTTACACTGACTTCTTCCAGCAGTTATTATAGTTTTTGATTACACATTTATTATATTGTTTTGTGCTTTCTTTTTCAGTTTTATCTTTTCTTTATTAACAAACCTCTTTAATATTTGCTTGTCTTCAGTGTGATTAATAAAGTAAAAGGATTTATTTCAGCTTTCAGAGCTTACACATAATCTAAGGACAGCACAGGAATCACAACATTGTGCATGTCAAATTCAGCTTGTTTCAGTAGTTTTACTGTTGATATGGTCTGAACTGACAATCTTCTTTTAAATGATTTGTTACTTTTTTGTCATTAAAATAAGATAGAAAGAAAAGAACAGATATCCCAGAAACCATATTTAATATTTTCTTAAGTGTTTTTTTTTTCTAATGGTAAATGATTATCAAAAATACAAAAGGTTTGATTGCATATTTTTTTAAGGGAGCCTTTTATCTTTTTTAATATTAACTGTCTTTTATTATTTTTTTATATTAACTGCCAAATTATTTTTAGATGCACAAATTGACAAGACTACAGCATGCTAGCAGCATGTAAGCTAATGAATATATAAAAATGTTAAAGAATATGTCCTAAGAATTTGTTCCTTTTAAATTAATTGTTCCTATTTTCAAAGTAGTCTCCATTTCTTTATTTTCCCTTTCCACCCTATATTCTAAGCAGATATTTTCCTACAAATTCTTTGTAGAATAGAGTGGAAAGGGTAAATAAAGAAATAGACTACTTTGGAAATAGGAACAATTAATTTAAAAGGAACAAAAACTAAAATGACTACTTCAGGCTCACAATGAAGAATTACTTTCTATATCTAGGCCAAGTTTTTCATTATTTGCATTGCACTTACGACATTCTGATAATTATTTGAAAACTAATTGTTATTAACATTTGATTTTTGAAATTTATTTTGTATGCTTTATTACTTTACACTGTTTGAATTAAATGCATTTCTATTACTTCCTTTACAAAAAATTGATATTTTGAAAATTTTAATCTTATATCTGCCATGATATTTAATTTATAAAAACATGTTTGTTATGCTCTGTTTTTTGTTAATTTCTCCAACCCCTAATGTTTTTATATTAAACTTTTTTTTCCATTTATTTATTTTAAAGAAATATGTCTACTGAAATTTACTTATAACAATTAGATTAAAATAAGATGATCCAATAATCATTTCCAATATTAATGAATAAATGCATTTACTTAGTTTTAATAAACTTGGAATTAACTTTGAATATATTCTGTATCTTGCATTTCATATTGTATGATACACTTATTTTTAGGGGTTAATTAAAGAGTTCCTGAAGAGTAAATAAAGAGTAAATTGTCAAAGTCCTGCTAGATACATTTTGGTAAAATTATACTATATAATAAGTTCAATGGAATGCAGTACAATTACAGTAAAACATTTTAGTTAATTGCTAATAAAATGTATATGACATGAGAATGACAAGAAGAAAATGCTAAATTCAAGACTTCAAGAAGACTTCAGTGTACAAAACTGGAAGGACAACTGAAAACATGGCTTATTGATCTCAGAAGACATGGCATATCACTTAAAATGATTCTTATGAAAACTATAAACATTGACTAACAATGCATATATAAATTATTTAAAGGTCTAAAACTCATAATATGAACATAGATAAAAATAGCACAAAGAACATCTTATGATCATAAAAAGAAAACTGTTTTTCATAAATTTATTAAGACTAGGAAGAGTGAAAATTTTGAAATGGGGGCATTTAAGGATGAAATACATCTTACATTTGACATCTGATCAAACAAAGCTGTTGTACAAAAAGTAAGTGTTAAAATTGGAACAAAAAAAATAATACACAGTTGTCCTCAGATGTACAACTAATGTCAAAAAAGTTATCTCTCTTGTTAATATATCGGAGTTAAACTTTATCAATGGAAAAATACCTTGGCATGTTTATGTTCATTCAAAAGATTGGATAGATGAGGATAGTACTGAAGCTTTTTTCTAATAATATAGACAATATGTAGATGTTTTTTGCCAATGACCAGTATGTTCTATGTTCCTGCTCCTCCCTACCTTAATCATATAATCTCGGAGAAACTTTTCCCTTTGGTACTTGTCCACAAAGGAGGTATCTCTCATTCACTTTCATTACTGACTATATCAGTCGCTACTTGGTCATCAGTAAATTGGCTCAAATGCAGGTGAATTTCATTTTCACTTACAGAAGGTGTACCATTAATTTTGGCCATATTTTACTTAGATCCCAAAAGAGTCAAAGGTCATCAATGTGGTGTAACCAGAATGGATTATGCACTATACATCAGCTTTTGGAGTGGCTTAACCTACACTATGTCTTTTACCTTGTATACCTTATACTCTATCATGGACGCTGGTGAAGTCAATGCAACAATGCATTTCATTCAAACATTAGCTGATGCTCTCAGATTTGAGGTGTTATCTTTTAGAATTATGTTGTATCATTAAACTATTTCCTTACAAAAAATCCTTTTCATGCTTATGTGACACCTTTCTATGATTCTATTTCATCTTTTCACTCCAGTCTTGTTTCATGGATACTCTGAATAAATATGGCCCAGACAGTGACATTGGTAGCAGCATGGTCCTTATCCTCAACTTATTCCTCCTTGTTAACACCTGTGTTAACATTCCTCACAACATTTGACCCATAGCACCTATGATAAGTTGCTTAGTCCTCTAGATTTACCCCACTTTGCATTGCTACCACTACTAGTTCCATTGCTGAGATCATTTTTTAATATCACCCGAGCCCATAATAAAAGTTGGTCAATGTTTCTAGCATGTATCCATGCAAGAGGGCACTGAAAAAAACTGCTTGGTATGGTCTGGTCATCTTGCTAGAAATGTGCACAGTAATCTAAGTTCAGACATTCTGTTGAATATGACAGCCAGTTTGTATAACTCTCTTAAGAATATACTCACTGACTCACCTGAACACAGTGTTCTTGCAACAAACTGTATGTATGCTATGAATACATTAGTCATGAATGCTCTATACAAGACATCCTTTATGCATTTTGTGTCTCTGTTCCCCTAGTATTCAATTGCTGATAAGCAGTATATGATCTATCTGATAGCTGAAATAGTTGTTTGAAATTTGTTACCTAGTTTTAAACCAACTCTTTTTTAAATACCTTAGTTGACATTTGCTCTGTCAAATTCTGGTATCAACTTTAGGTTGGACTTGTTATCTACTGTTCTTCATAAGGTACCAACATAACTTGTAATACTCTTAGTGGTACATTACTTTGAATTGTTAAAAAAAGAATACAAAATAATGATAGTTTGTCAACACAAACTTTATCTTTCCCTATATATCCAGGCTTCTTTTTAATAATGCACCTGATGCATCAATGTTTTTCTACTGGTTGGTATGTGCCATATGTTTTGTGTTCTCAAGATCTTATGTTACTGAAACAACAAAAATGGTAAATTACTGTAATTTTTGGGGAAATTATATTGTAACTGCAGTTTTTAAATGTATAAAATTCAAGACCTTTGTGTGTGAACCTAAGGCATGATTAACTCAAATTGACATGAATTTACTCCTACAGAACAAATGAATGATGCCCTGTTATGCATATATCAATAGGATGCATTTTTAGAAGATATTAAGTCTTTCAAGAACTGTAGGACAAGTAATTAAGTTGAAATACTTTTAGAATTTTACAAATTCAAAGATTCTGGTAATAATACATAAACTTTACTTTAACAACTGAATTTTGATGCTTGCGATGATTTTTTTTGCTTTAAAACAGTTTATTTTGTTTTATTTAGTTATTCATGAATTTAGGTAAAAATTAGAGTATATGTTACATTGCAAAAAATATATATGTTTTCTGTTTAGAAATTTCTATAACAACAAAATAATGTTTTGACTTTTGTAAACAAATATATACAAGCAAATGAATTTGAACCTTACGTTATAAAATAACAAACCAATTAATTTTCTAATGATTCATATGAAATAGAGAAAATAAGGTTAAAATTTATGGTATTAAAAAAAGTATACATGAACAGAAATTTGATACTGCCTATCATTGGATTATTAGAAGTAAATTACAAGACAAGCATGCAATTGTAACTGTGATAAACTGAAAGACACACTTAAACATGTGTTTGTGTAGTTATGCTAAAAAAATTTTTAAAATCTGCTTTCCATGGTCATAGTGATTTTTAAAGACACATAAATGCCCTCTGTTATAGTTATTTTAGAATTTTAAAAATTTTATCTGTTGTAGTCATGGAATTTTTTTACAAAACATGTGTTTCTCTCTCTCTCTCTCTCTCTCTCTCTATATCTATATATATATATATATATATATATATATATATATATTGTTGCTTTATTGTGTGAAGTCAGCAGACTTTGTTTTTTATTGAAATGCTACAAAGATTGCTATGGTCTTTATTGAATAAATCCCAAAATGTACATTTGGATTCTACTCCAAAATATTCAACAAACAAAGATAAGTGAACCATAAATAAGTTTCTGTGACCTGAGAGGTTTAAAAGTGTCCCTAATTCAAGTTTTGCTATTATGGATTGGTAACATTGGTATAGTATATTCAACCATTTTCTTCAGACTATTGAACAACACTCTCCAAAATTGAATTTAGCTACATTGCCACTCCTGTGTATGAGAACACTTCTGATTGTCAAGTTTATGATGATATGGTATGTACTTTGTAGAACCTATATGGAAAACCTAAAAATAAGGTTTATGCAAGGTATATATCAGTCCTCTGACAGCAACAGTCAGGAAAGACTGGATGAATATCTGCAGGTATAAAATCATTGAAAACTGTAATTATAGGGTTGTCACTGTGGAAAAGAGCAAAACATGATTTTACAATAGCTCTGGAACAAATTCAGAAGAGTTTGGAATCATATTCTGCATTACAGATAAGCAACAATTGCTTGAGAATCAGTTACTTGGTTTTGCAACTAATTTTGAATAGGCTCAGAAAAGTTCAGAAACTTACTCCCTATTACAGGTAACCTTCAGTGCAGCAGCTTCTTCCAGTGATAATGTGAAAATATGTACTAGTAGTGACAAATTGATAAAAAAAAAATAAACCTTGGTTTCTGTCTTTAAAGGACAGAAATTTTTCTTTTCTGGGAATAAAATGCAATATCAATTGAAACTGTCTAGTATGGAAAGCTACATGTAATAAATGTGGTGAAAAGGGCCATTTTTCCATTTGTTCAGCAAAGCTTAAAGCAACTGCTACCCCAGACTTTTTACCTACTGTTACTATCTGGATTAAAATAAATGGGAAGAGGATCAGAACACTTATTGACACTGGTAATGCTAAGAATTTTCCATGTCAATCCCTTATTTGGAAGCTACAGTTGCATGTATATCTATGTTTTAATTCTTTATCTATGGCATCAACTTCATTGAACTCTTAAAACTCTAGATTAATTTTTTTTTTACTGTAAAGCTGGGGGATGTCACTACCAGAATGTGAAACTCTCTGTACCTATCCAAGCAAACATCAAAGTATCTGTGTAAATTACAGTGGGGAGAAACCTATTAAAATGTATATGGATTCGCTACCTATTCTGTTTCTTCTCTTTGACTTTTTACTTATCTTACTAATGATTATAGCCCAGTTGCTACTAAATCAAGAAAATATAGTTAACTGGGAATATTTTTTTTTATTGTAGTTGAAATGAAGTCAATTGCAGAAGAGAGAATTTAGCCAAGCACTTACCCTTGATGGGGTCAAGCAGCGGTGAACACTAATGAGCAACACCAGAATGGTAGTTGATTACTTTTAGACTATTTCACATGATAAATGCTTACTGCTCCCTCCCACCAAGTATTGATGAATTGGTGAATACTGATATATTATTGATTCTTTAGTATAATTGGCATGAAATCTACCTACTGTGAAGTTCCAATACTTATACTGCTTTTAAGGCTATCTCAATTCCAATGGATTCCATTTGATATATCATTGGCAGTAGAGTTGCCTTCTTTCAGCACATTATAGACAAATTCATTGCTAACAACCCTCTTTCATTGCTTGCCTTTGGAACACTTTTTTTCTTTCATCACAACCATTATGAGTCTCCCAAATTCAATCAACTAATCACACTCTTCTGTCACTTGTTGCAAAAATCACGTCTTTATGTTTGCTTTCCTGGATAACATAACTATTTGTGAGAAAAGCTAGGGAAAAATATAAATTGACTTCAGGAGATTTACTGAGGCTGCTGAGAGGTTTAACTTGACCTCCTGGGTTATATTATTCCTGAGGGTAAAATTAAACTTAATCCTAAAAGACTTCATTCATTAAAATAACTTCCTCGGGATATAAACTCACTATGCCATGCTATGGGTAGGTTTTCATACTAATCCTATTGCTTTTCTTATACAAATTAAAATCTTTCCACTGTTCAAGATAGATGAAAAGGCATTTGTATACTTGAAAACTGAGACACAAACTACTATAATGTGTTCTATAGATGAAACAGTTCACTCGTTTGAGACAGATGAATCATGCTACTACTGTTGCCTTAAATCAAGCTGGTAGATCAGTGGCTTTCTTTTCAAGGACATTAAATGCCATTGAACAAAAAAAATGCAGCAATAAGAGAATGCATATGTGTATAGTGTAAGCTTTATAAAATGGGGACACAATATAAGTGGATGCCAATTTACTCTTCTTACTGATCAGAAATCAGTGTTATTCATGTTTAATTTTAAGAAAATGTACAGTTAAGAGTGATAATATTCAGAGATAGAGGATTGAGTTTGTTTACAAGTTTTGGTATAAAGTACTGTCTTTAGAGGGAGAATATAACTAGGTGTTTGACTGTTGGTTCTGATGTGAGTTACACAACTTTTTATCATTCCGGTGTTACATGACTGTAAGGAACTTTGTTGTGACTTCATTCTCTAATTCCATTATTAAAATCCATATATTTTGGTTCAGCAAGAATTAACAAAAAATGACATCACAGAGAAAAAAATTGTAAATAATCAACTCATACAAGACATTATCAGCGCAAATAATTGTCATCTGAAGATGGTTAAATCAAATTATAAGGAATCTATGATTCAATATAGATGATGTTAACAATTTCAACTTCATTTTAATTGGGGCACCTGTACCATTTAAAAGACTTGGTGTTGATTTTAAAGTTCCTTTGGTATTAACTTCAGTTAAGCAATATGATAGATAAGGTTTTTTTGCTTTGCTTTTCCAGATATGATGTTTCTGTGATCAAGTTCTTCAGTCAGTTATTTGCTATCTTTGGCATGTTAACATTCATACTTCATTACCAGATGTGAGGAATTTTTTTCATGTAATTTCCACTAGCCAAATCAATTTTGATAATCCTTAAGACAATGGAAAATGTGAACAGTATAATGTAATTATATGGCCTTCAGTAATACTTGCCCATAACTTATTGGGTGCTTGTCTTACAGAATGCATTGCATTCAATTCACACTCTACTGTCAACTACTACTAACAACACTTCACATGAAAGAGTGTTTAATTTCTAAAACTTATCATGTATGCTCTATTTCCACATGGTTGACCTCACTTTTGAGGTGCCATGTCAGACAATGAAAATACAGCCTGATTGTTGAAAAAAAACAAATACGCATATTCATTTTTATAATGGCAAAGAGACAACAGGGATTTAACCCTAGCACATCTGAAAGAGCCTGTTTGAAATTTTGGACCAAGTCATAAACCCTGATAACCTGAATGCATTAGATAAGTCATAAGAAACATTCCAATCAAAGTACAGAGCAAAAGGAAACTAAATCTATTTTTCTTATTGGCCAGTCATTGATTCTTCAGATAAGAGAAACTCATTTTCCTAATGATAATCTGAACATGTACACAACACCCACACATAGAAACTCATGACTTTTGTAATGTATTGCTGTACTTGGATTTTTAGTTGGAGATACTAAATTGAGGCTTTTCTCTGTGTTTTATTTTATGCTGATAATTTTTAATTAACAACAGAGGAGAGTGTGATGATTTTATTTGTTATGCACTTCTTGATTTTGTAAGGATACTTTCTCCACTGGTATAAGGACATGCTAAAGGATCTAGAGGAAAGTGTTGTTGTTTGATCGAATTTACATGCCATTCTCCACCAAACCTATGCAAACTCCAAAGGAACCTAGCATTGAAAACTAACTTATCTGCATCATGACTGACAAAATATAAAATATATATATATATATATATATATATATATATATATGGGCAGCAGTCCTTCTCTTTATACATGTTTCATTGAATGTGACAAACAAAGAAAATTTTATAAGTTTTTTTTTTTTCAGCTTTTCTAGTGTCTTTACAGGTAATCTTTTTATAAGGATTAAGAGCCTGAACAAACTGTTCACAGTGATTATTGTTGCTTTTGGTTAATTCATTAGCCATTTTTCAAAGGGCTCATTGTTAGTATATTTTAGTGTTGTTGACAATTAATCTTTGTAGAAATAAGCCTATTTGCGTAATGATAATGTAGGTGGGGAAATTGTTAACTAATGTTTGTTTTATGTTTGCTGTAAAATATTTTCTTGGAAAAATATGTAAAAAGTGGACTCTGAAATCAAAACCAAGTGTTAATAGACTTTCATGCTCGAATGCAATTTTCAGACCTGGAATTTGTGTTCAAGTATGAAACAGACTGTCACCACTTGGTGTTGACCTCAGTGTTCATTTTTATAATTACATATACTCTATTTCTGATATTGAGCACTCTCATCCATAAATATAGCATGTCATAAGACTATATTTTTATCATATATATATATATATGCGTGTGTGTGTGCTGCTTTCTTATATGCAGTCAATCAATAGACATTTTTTTACTAACTGAAAAACTACAGAAATTGCTGTCATGTGTATTGCCATGTTCTTTGTTGAATAAAACCTAATAAAATGTGATTCTACTCCATAGTTCAGAGACAAAGTAATACAAACTTTCAGAATTTTTTCATTTAATGTATATATATATATATTCTTTTTTTCATTGCAGAATTGGTGGACAAATGTATTGGTTCAAGAATTCATATTATCATGAAAAATGACAAAGAAATTGTTGGGTCCTTACAAGGATTTGATGATTTTGTTAGTATCCTTTTTATATTAAATGAATTTAGTTAACTACAGTTCATTTATGATGCACAAGTTCAGCTAAGTTTACAAAAAGTTGCCCTTATTTCAATTTTTTATCACATCTTGGTGCTGTGCATTTCTTGATATGCATGAATTTTAACATATCTTTGTCCTTTGTAAAATATTATGGATATATAAATATGCACACTTTAAATTTTTTGTGCTACATCTCAACACCTACTATGAAAACTTTAAATTCTATTAATATCAATACTCTTATTAGCTAAACAAATCCAGATGCTTCTTGCATATATCTAAATATATATATATATGTAACTGTTATGAAAAGGCAATGTTGAAATGTGTTGGAAAGATATCATCTTTATTTAATACATGTACCAAAATATTCACTGCCGTATTAAAGTCCTACTCCCAGAGAATTAAGTTGGACTAATTTGAATTCTGATTTAGAGGGCACTTATTGTTAGAGGTCTTGTAATTTTCTTTTTTAAAAGCTTTTTGTTTAACATAACTATTAATTTGAATCTCCTTGAACTTTGTAGATTTGACATCATACACTACTTGTTAGTTTTTCCAAGTTGTGTTTTTTTCCTCAACTTTGGACTTGGCTTACAGCCACATCATGTTGCAACACCAGTTCCCAAACAATCACTGAAGTTAAGCAACATTAAGCCTAGTCATTACCTAGATGGTTGACCATTTGGAAATACTAGGTGCTGTAAGCTTGGTTGTGCAGGTGGTGTAATGGATAATGGCGCAGAATTAATTGGAGAGCCATGTTCCAATTCATGTTGGGTTCATTATAGTCACTTATGCACAAAAAGCCTTTAGGTCATTCTAGCCAGATTCAACAAAGGTCCATCCTGAAGTGCCTAAGATTTCATCCAAATTTTCACCATTTGTTAATATTAATGATAGGAGTTGATCCTGAAAATTTCAGCATGATACTTGATTTCAAACAGATTTTATGCTACTTTGAAGATTCTGAAGATATTGAAAATTTTGAAAACATTGAATTTTCTTGCTTTTTAGAAACCTCTCACTGAACATAATCTTCATTGCTTGCATTTGGAACTCTTTTTCCTCCATCAAAACCATTATGACTCTTTCAAATTCAATTAATTAATCTCGCTCTTCTCTCATGTTGCAAAAATCCCAACTGAAATTTTTAAAAATGCACAAAAACCTCCTTCAGCTTACTGCCACTATATAAAGGCACATGCAAATCACCTCATCTTCTCTCATGCAGTTTGTATCAAAAGCTTCACAAAAAAACCCCCAATAAAACAGATCCCCTCATGCTGCATTTCTGAGAAACAGGATGGCACAAAACAAAAAATGGAAAATGCAATTCTTTTTCATTTTTCAGCCATTGTAATACATTATCACTTGGTTAAAACTATGCATTTTCTGAAAGACAATGTGAACAAAAGTGCAGAAAAGTTTAATTGAAATGTCTTAAACCATTGAAAGAAGTCATAAGCATGTGAAAATTAAATTTTTCAATTTTTGAGCAAAGTCAGAACTCCAAAAAGCAATATGCACCATTTGGAAAAACATTTGAAACAATAATTACTTTTGAACTGCGCAAAAACATATATATGGTTGGCAAATACTACTTTACGTTTGCTTAGTGGGATTTTACATTTCTGAGATTGAGAAGGAGATAATTTTCTTCAAGATGCATATATAGCATGGACATGCCCAGAAATAAATTTTTCTGGAGAAATACTTTCCTCTGAATATTGATGATATGAAGTGAGTCTAAAAAATGTCAGAAAAACAGCCAGCATGTCAGTCTGATGGTCAGTGACATGAAATAAAACTGAAATATATCAGAAGCAACAATCAATACCAAATATGTCAGTTTTTATGGTCAAGGAAATGTCACATCATGAAAACTGATGAAATGATCACAATGAAAACTGATAGGAGTTCCAAAGGCAAGCAATGAAAGTTGTTTTCAGTGAAAGGTCTCTAAAAAAAAAACAAGAAAATTCAATGTTTTCAAAATTTTCAATATCTTCAGAACCTTCAAAGTGGCATAAAATCTGTTTGAAATCAGGTATGCTGAAATATTCAGGATCAACTCCTCTCATGAATGTTAACAAATGGTCAAAATTTGGATGAAATCTGAGGACCTTCAGGATGGACTCTTGTTGAATCTGGCTGGAATGACCCTCTTGGGAAAGTTATGAATCCACCTCTTCTACCTCCTGCTATGAGTTAATTAGTAAGACGTGTATCACTAAACCATTATTATCTCAAAAAAATTCTTACCATCTAAAAATATTTTCTGGCTTTAAATAACCTGAAAAGGGGTTGATAAGCCATAGAAAACGAATCAATTAATGAACTTCATATTTGGAACAAATTTTTATTTTACTTATATGACATGGATATGATCTATGTCATGTTTTAGATATACTGATGGGAAGTCATTTGTAGAGTTTTGGGTTGAAATTTGCAATTGTGTTACATCGTGTTTAGGACCAAAGCAGGAAATGTCATGAAGACAAGTTTAAAATGTAACAAAATCACTTACTTATTTCCACTTACTAGATTAGGTCACAAAACCAGGACTCAGTTCATGGTAAAAGGTTTGTTCTATTGTTAAAATCATAATAAGTTGAATCAGGATCATATTTAACCTGTAATTATTACTGTAACTAGGTGAGAGTGACTCTTCACCTGTTGAAAAATGTAATCCCCTCCCTCAAAGATTCTTGAAGCAGCTAGTGAATTATGAATGATGTAAAGGCTTATTTTGGAAAAGAAAACTAAAGGAAAAATTGTAGACTAAGTCTGAATTGGATTAAAGTGAGAGAAAAAATAATTAAAAAATGTTAATTAGTTACAATAGATAAAATCAGCTAGAAATAGGCTGAGGCCATGGTAAGATTTGAACCAGTGGTTAACTTGATAAAATGTATGTATTAAACTGTTTAGAAATTTGTAAATATCTCATCTCACCGACTTCACTCCTACTTTTGATTAAGTGGGTTGACATGACAAATAGAACTGAATGCTTTGATGTTGTCACTAGAAGTTATCCAATGACTAAAGTTGTTTACTTAAATACTATTAGCCCAAAAATCCTTAGGACATTATGAAAAAGCTTGACCGTAGAATTTTTTTTACAAACAAAATAAGGCTTTCAAACAAAGAATATACTCAGCCAGTGAAATTTATGAGTAATTTTGCTTAATACATCATTTTGTTGGCATCTAGGCAATATCTATAAAAACATATGTGCAAGCACAAAAAGTTACTTTGCATCTGTTTAAATTTGATGCTTGTGGGTAGTTGGTTGAAAGAAGCCATATTGACTTGTAACCTTTCTGCTGTAGACGCATGAATTTTTTTGAATGAATGAATGTTGCTGTATTTTGCAAGGAGACTTGTAATGAACACACATGCACATCTAAGAAAATATGAATTTAAAAGAAGCATAATTTCCCTCCATTTTCTTCTATACTTCAGGATAAAGCATAATCTGTCAGACAGCATTGGTTATTTTGGAATTCTGAAAACTTACTACCAATTTTTTCAGTAAACTTATGACTTCCATTTCTAGATTGAATCCAACTTCAGCAATCTAGGCAATGTGCTGACAATGACAAGAAAGATAATCTGGAATTAATAACCTCTTATTAGTCAGTGAACAGGGGGTGGGAGGTCATAATTACATGTTAATATGAAAGTTCTTGACCAAATGAGTAAATATCAGAATTTGTTTTGGAATCCTGTCTTGGTTGGGTTGAGAACTTTTCAGAAATTCCTTATACACAGAAGCACATGTGATTGCTTGCAAGTCCTGCAGGTTTGTCTAAAACATATAAGGAATCACATTAAGTCATGAAAAAGTTTTATTAAGGGCTTGTATTTGGAACATAAAAGTGGAGGAGAAACATGATGATAATGCTTCCCAAATAATTAATAACAATCTTTAGCAGCTTTCATAATTATTTTGTTCTCATGATACCTTTCAGCTTACTAGTTCATCTGAGCCACTTTAAACAATTCAGTGTTTGTGTATTGTAGTGCCACACCTGTTCATTGATTGTTAATCTCCTCCTTCTCTTCGATCATCCATTTTTAGCATTGCTTTTTATCATGTAGAAACTACAGTGTGAACTCCATCAGTACTCGTCACTGCTTCTCTTAGCGTTTTCTTTCCTTATGTCTTGTATGGTAATTTTGGAGATATTGAATATGGAATCTATCAATGAATGTAAAACTTTCTTTCAAGATTTGTCTAGGATTTGTAGTTTCTGAAAGTCATCATTTTCTTGGCTGTTTTTGGTCTTTGTCATTAGATACATTTTGTTTAGGACTCATAACAGAATAATATATAAAAGAGTGTGGTGACAAGTTCTCAGCCCAACCAAGTTCCTCTTCAAAAAATTATGATGTTTGATCATTTGGTCAGATCTTGGGAAGTGGGTTGCGCCAAGAACTTTTCAGGACCTGTGTATATGTGTATACACACACTTTGGCAGCAAGAATTCATTTAAATCATTAACAATTTTACCAAGCCTATGATATATGTTTTATATATTGATGACATTATTGAAAAACCCTAGATGAAAGAAAAAAAACTCGTAGAAACTTGTTCTACTCTTTGCTTATTAACTTAATAATAGAATCCTTTTCCATGATGCTTTAGTAAACTCTAATAGTTATAATTTTACTATTTCACTATATTTATATAACAAAATTCTTTACTTAGTTACCAAAGTGAATGTCTTTAAAGATATAAAATAGCTCTTATAAAGAACATTAAAAGTAATTTCTTCTTCATATACATTAATGCTTCATAAAGAATTAAGCTACATAAAACACTTATTAACAATAGTTTCCCAAATTGTGGCTGACTAGCACATGAAATTGTCTTTTAAAGAATTTTAGTAAAACACACAACAATCTTGATATAAACAAAAATAAAAAAAATTATTCTATTGTAACCAGATGCATTCTAATAATAAATAACATGAAGTCATTAAAAACTTGATTTGTCAGTACATATCACTTAAGGATTGTAATAAATACCTAAAATTTATCATTTCTTACAAAAAATTATAACATATAATCTAATCATTATTAATAACATGGGATTTCTAAAATCACTTGTGTAAAAACAGTGTTTATGAATTCTCAAGCCATGTGGGAGATTGCATCTCCAATACTAATTTTAAAAAATGTTAAATTCTTACATTGATCATACAAGCACCATACTCTCTTGCCACTCATTAAAACTTAGTACACTTCATACACATGATCAATACACATCACAAACAACCAACATATGACTTAATAACATAAACATAAGAGAAATATGAAATAATGTTAAAATACTATACAGTGCTTAGTGTGAAGAAAGACTCAAAATACTTGAAGCCATTGTTACATAAAAGAAACAACTCCACATTATGCACAATATATTTTTCCACTTTTTAAATGTGTTTGAAAAATTTAAATATATTTGTCTCAGGTACTGTCAAGTTTTGTGATCCCAAATGGGCTAATATAAAAAAAAAAAAAAAATTAAAATTTATAATCTTTACATCTGGAAGAGTACACAGTAAGCCATATTCTGACATGTAAGAATCTGAAACTAGGTTGAATCAAATATTACCGAATAACCTGAAAGAAATCTTTACCGGGGTCAATCCGGATAACATTTTTAAATTCTTAAAAGAAACACACCTATTTACCAAAATCTGAAAGAAAAAACTTTTAACATAAGTACAGTTTATAAATACAAAAATTTAATACTACTTTTGATACAACTATAATGTTAACAAAAAAAAAAAAAATGAATTTCACTATGAAATAATAATAATACACAAATATAAAATCCCAACCCTACTTGCTTTGGATGACTCACTAGGAGTTGATATGCCATTAAACAAAAGAAACAAACTGTTCTCTACATGACATTACTGATACCTGATACATATATATTTAAATCAATTATAGTGTTCCTAAAAATACCAGGATGAAGCTAATAAAAAATAAAACGTTAACATTTCTGATAATGACTAGAGATGGCCAAAAGTACTCTAACAAAAGCATTATGAACTTTGTTGATTCAGATGTGCAACAAGTTATAAACAAACTGGAAAATGCAAGAAATCAAAACTAGCAGAAAAGGATAATAATAAGCCATCTTATTCAAATGAATTTTACTGTAAGTCTTAAGGCATGTGTAACATTACATTCTGACTCAACCAATTTTAGAAGGATAATAAATTTTGCTAGTGCTTTATGTATACCTGCAAATTTGGTTATATGAGAATTAGTGGATTCTTTAACAATTTTTGTTATCTTTTCAAAATGTTAGCCATTTTCCTTGATGCAAAAATGCATCCTTCAAAATGAATCGGGTATGTGAGACATCACAAAATTAGCATGAGTGAAAGAAAATATATTTGACACCAAAGAAACAAGTTAGCTTAATCTTATAGTATAAGCCACTTGAGAGAAATATATGTTATCTTGATTTGAAATAAGATTTTATTGGTATTCAGTTTATTGTCAACCTTATCACTTCAAAACTTTAATGCTGCCAGTCCTTTGACTTCCCATTAAGGCATATTCACATGTTTGTAAAGGTTATGTAAATGTTTTTTTTTTACTTTCTAGATATGTAAATGATTCAGAGAAATCAATTTTGGGGGGAAAATTTAGCATGAAGGTTTTCAATGAAATATTACACTCTCCAGAGAAGGTTGAATTGCATTCATTTATCTAATAGAGAGAAAATGAGTTTTCTCATGGCCTGGTTTAAAAAAAAAAAAAAAAAAACTCTTCTTGAATGTTTTTTCATGCAAAACAGCCCTCATTATTTTTGTTCTCTTTGAATTTATTGATGCTAGTTTGATCATTGATTCATTTGGCAAGATATTTTTATCAATCAATTAATCAATCAAAATTCTTCAATTGATTATTATTGAATTGCTATCTTTAACACATTTTACCTCTTAGAAATGAACCATTAACAATTGTTGGTTGTAATATTTTCATGCATTAGTACCAAATAATATTCTTTTTTTCTTTAGCTTTACTACTCAGAAATAGTTTTACTGAGTAGTAAAGTAAAGAAAGTTTATCTTCTCAAGTATTGGTTTATTTTATCATCTACAGTGTGACTTGTGGCTTAAGTTATAACAAATAAGTATTATAACTTAAAACCCCTTCGATTCCTTCATACTTTTCACAATTTTTTGCAATGTTATTTATTAAGTTTTCCTTATTTTAGCTGTTCTTGATTAGTTAATATTTCACCATATATTTAAAAACTATTAAACGTACCAATTATATACTTTCTCAGATGTTAAAAAATGTTGGCTTAAAACATTTTTTTGATATTTTTATGCCTTCATCTTAACTTTCTATTACATTATATAAATTTCAATCATTACATTTCTTATTTTGTTCTTAAACAAGAAGTTAAAAATTTGGCCATGTCTGTTTCTTAAAAATATAAATAACTTTTGTAATAATATTAAGAAAACCAGTTTCTCCTTGTTAACTGAAGCCCAAAATGATCAGCGATGGTACTTGAATGAGTTCTCTTGAATAAACATTAGTAAACCACATTTTAGAGACAAGGAAATATGGTAAGCATTGTGAATGAGAAATGATATAGGCTCTGAGACTGAAACTCAAATTTTACATCTAGGGAATACATCTAAAAAGTTAGACTATTATATATCTTCTATTACTACTAGGTAGTAAACATGCAACAGCAAAAATAATTACATAAAAGTAGCTTATCACTTTAGAGTTGATTATTCTATGTCATTATGTTTTTGTGAACAAATTGGTATACATGACATTCCTGTCAGGTGGACTCCTAGGATGCAATATATAAGTTCATATCTCACCAAAGGCTACTTATTTATTTCCAATTTACACTGCTTGCTTTACTACTTACAAAAATTATAACTTTGTTTTACATTGACAATGAGTTATTGTAGTTGACATTTTGTGGAATACATAAAAAAGATACAGAGCTCCTATCAAAATCTATATATTTGATTCATGAGGGAGGAAGATTATTGTTAATGTTCTACCTTGCAGATATTTTGTTTAAAATTGTCATACTTTTGAAAGCAATCTGCAAACAATCAGTCATCTTCTTGGGTGCAGAGAACAACATTATGATCTACTCATATTTTAGAAGAATTTTGAGTGAATTTAAAAATTATAAAATTTGTCTGCAGCATTTGTCAATGTCTGGGTCATCTTAGAAAATTCTTTGATATTGATTAACTTCTTTCTTTGCTAAATGTGGTCGAATGCTTTCTTCATTCTTCCTGTTGATGTTCCTATGTCTAATGAATTAATATCTTTTTATTTGAATAACAATTTATATTGTTTCATATTTTCATAAAAATTTGAGCTTTCTCTGTATATCCTCTATTTAAAATAGTTCCAAAGTTTGTTTTGTTTTTTTTATTATAAATTGCATATAAAATGAATATATAACTTGAATCAAAATTTAAAAAAAGAAAAAAAAAAGTCTTCTCATGTTGTTTACTTAGTTGTTCTTCATTCAGCTTACCCTCTCCTTCCATTATATTTTTCTATGTTGGGGTTGAGCAGACCACTAGTATTATTTATGGTAGTTATAGCAGCAGCAGCAGCAGCTACAATAATTGACCATTTCATCACTTCTTTCTTTTCTATTGTCAGCTGATTGCTCGTCTCTCCCTCTCACTCTCTCAATTGTTGGCAGACAGTTACTTTTTATTATTTTTTTTTAATACACTCTCATATACATGGATACAGTATGATAAAATATGATGTAATATTTAAGATTGATGAATGCTGTTCTTTTATTCTTTGTTTTTTCTTGTCACACTTGCTTTTCATGCTATCATTTATAATATCACAGTTTTGCATTTTGAACTGTTACATATTAATAAATTGTGTTTAACTTACTACTTTCCTAAGCATAGTTACATAATATAAACCAGAAAATACAAACTAAGGAATCAATATATTGATATATTTTTTGTTATGCTTTCTGAATTTGCATGCATATCTATATGAACATTTACTTGCTATCGATTCTTTTAATATTGATAGAAGTTTTAATATAAAATTTATTGATCTTTTTAGCATAACTTGATGCTGAAGAATGAACCCAGTTTGTTACTTGTTAAGAAGAACAAGTTGTTCCCATGTATATATAGTTATCAGATATAAAGTGGTACTTGATAATTAGTTTAAATGCTTTTTAAGTATATTTTAAAAAATATGATTAATTTCGTTGAATAGTTTGTATACCAAAAGTTAAAATAATCATGTAACTCTAGAATATATTCACCTAATAAAATGGATATGTACATTGGTGGTCTGTTGTTGATGCTATTGAGTTTGTTTCTTTTTTTGCTTTTTTTAATAAAACTGGGATGTATAAATATTTTAATGATGATGATTTCCATTGATTATTGCATAGATCTTTGTCTTAGGATTTTGATAAGACTTACCTGATAAAAATAGAATCTCTTCTCAGTTTACTCTTTATTTGCAAATTTTGTAGTGAAAAAATGTGTGTATGATTAAAAATAAATGAATACAGTCTACTTTAGTGAAGGTAGCTATCCATTTCGTGCCATAAAGTGTGTATCATATTTCAGTTCATATCTTGTAGAAAGAGATATCTTAATCTTTTGCTAAATGTATTATTGAGAGCAATCTTGGAAGCTTACTTAAGGAATTGCCAAATTTCTAAATCTTTTAATTTAGTATAAATATAGCAGCAGTTTTTTATTCTTGGTTTCATATTTCCAAGATTTTTTAAAGTTGTTTGCTACAACTACTAGTTATTTTGAAACTGCATAAAACAAATAATGGAAATTTCATTTGATTAGGAATAGAAAACAATTCTAACAATCGTCTGACATGAAAAAGGAATAATATCTAAATTCTGAGTTATGAATATTAAAAATATGATAATTTGAAAAATGACTTCCATACTTTTTTGTTGTGATCTTGAAAACTCATCTAAATTATTTAGCTTTACATTTTATGACTTCAAAAAGTTTGTGAATGCTATCAGAAATATTTAAAAATATATATTGATATCTCAAAAAATGAAGTGTTATTTTATACTAATTTTGTGGGAAATGCTTGCTTTTGTCGATTTACATATTGCATTCAACATCTGTAACATAGTTGCACAATTCATAATCTAATATGGATAATCCACTTGATCTTTGCTAATTTCCTATCACAATACAGATTATCCCTGTTAAATTTAACATCCATTCAGTTTTTGCACCTTTATCTTTGAGTTGTCTGTTAATTTGAGGTCTTTTGTTTCCAATCAAATCAGATCCATTACTTGTAGGCAAATGAAAAAATGATTGATGTATTGCAGTAGTGGGTGTTAATGTTATGGGTGTGGTTGGGCTTATTACATGGTTAATGCTGAATATCCCTTTTGTTGCTTGTTCTGTAAACAGGTTAGGTTGTTTATTGTTCTTCTAATCTTAAACCTAATTTGCTTTTAATAGTCTGACCAAATCACATTGGTGCCTCCTTGGCTAATCATAATCAATTACCTATCATATAAATAATTATATAACTGGAGTATCTGAGAAAATCTTGGCTCATTGCTAAGAGGAATTCTTTAACTTGATCACATTTTTTAAACAAATACTGAAAGGTTAATTCCAAGATTATGAGTATAATATTGTAATTTTCAGGTTTACGATTATGTTCTAAGCCTTTATTTGGAGATTGTCGGCATATTTGAACTCTTATATTTAATTTATTTATTTTTTTTTTTATATTCCCATGAGAAAATGAATTTAAATCGTATAGTTAATGTCAGACTATTTTGTAGAACTTTTAAAATTCTTGTGTCAAAAATATATAAAAAAAAAAAGAGTGGAGAAATAGTGTATGATAATTTCTTCTTTTTCTTAGTTTATAAAATAATTTCTTCCTTTATTACACTGTTGAATTTTTTAAATCAACTTTTTTGACATGAAGTTATTATAATTTAAAATATAAAATTATATAAATAATTATTTTAAAAAAATTAGAAAAATTGATTTGATATTAGAAAATAAAAATGAAGTAAACTTCAAAATTGAAGAATAAGTTATGATAAAAATTTCCTGTAATGAATTCTTTTATGTGCTGTCATGTCTATATTTATACTTATCTGTTTAATTGTGAAAACTTTTAAAGCCAGTATTTCTATTTACTGGAATCTAATCTTATCCAAATTAATTTTTTTCGAGACTCCTTTTACTGGGGAATATCTAGGATCACCAACCAATGAAACATCACTAATATCTTTTTTCAAAATTTGAGTCCACAGTAGACTGGTGTATAGAAAATGTCCCTGGTCACCTTAATTTTGATAGGTTTGACCTTTTGTTCTATTCCTGACATACTTATATTACTTATATATTATCTCGGCAATCTATTTTTGTGCTAAATTATTGGATGAGCTTAAGATTAATTCCTTTCACTGTGGGATTAGAGATTAGGACTATTAGTGTAAATTTTAAATAAAACAATATGGATTTTTTGTTAAGCTTTTTAATTCACTTGTTGATTTGACTTGATTTAAAATAGAAATCTTTTTTCAATTTGAAAAAAAATAAAATTTCTGGTATAAAAGATGTAATTTAAAATGTATGAGTATTATTTTCATTTGATATCTGTAATCTGAATTGTGTATAATTAATTGATCTTGTACAACCTAATTGATAAATTTTTAATATAATTATGATTTTGTATACTAATACTAATGTCCTTACTATTATTAGGTTTTCACATATGAAGCTTTAAGTATAAAAATAAATCACCAGTCCTAGAGATAACTAATACATCAAATAGGTACAAACATTTAAACATAAAAGGATAAAATAAAGCAAAAACATTTTGTGTGTGTGTAGATTTAATAGGCTTGTTAATAAAATTTGAAGAATAAAAATGATAACAATATTGGCAATAAGATTGATGATATTTATTATATATTGCCTTTTGACTAAATTCAAGCACAAAATTTCTCAAATTTTATGAACCAGCCTATTAAATCTATTTATTATAAGAAGCACATGTGGACCATCTTTCATTTTAATTATATATACTGGGTGTAACAGCAAAATTGTTTATTTGTTAGATTAAGCTTTGAACCGTTGTATCTTAGAAATGATTAAAGATATCTTACTGAAATTCTCCAAGGTTTTTATAATACTATTGAGCTCTACTTTCAGCAATAAGAATGTATAATTACTCTCTGAGCTTAACAGAAGAATCATGATGAAATCGATCATAAATGAAAATAAACATGTTCATCATTAATTAATAATAGCTAAGGATCAGGTTTCATGTATGATTTAATTTCCAAGTCTTTTCACTGCTCTTTGGACTGTCATAGCTGAAACTCCTCTCTCATGTGCCAAACGTCTTATGGATTGAGTTGGAGCTTTTCTAATTGATCTCTTTAGCTCTAAGTTGAAATGATGTTCCCTGTTCCTGTTGTGACCTCCTGATCCAGTTTTCCTCTCTACTGTTTTTTATTTTTTTAAACTTATTCACTATTCTCTTGATGGTTCTTGAATGGACTTTGAAGATGGAATCCAGAATATGAATGTTGGTACCATTACTGAAGGCCTAAATTATCTTTTTTCTTCTCACCATTGCTCAGTTGGGAAAATATAGTCAGGCTGACACAAAATGATTTTAACTTGTTCGCTTTCTAGCCAAATAACTCAAAGGGTTTTTCAGTGATTCTTACAACAAATGGTGACAAAATGGCTAAATGTCTTATCTGAAAACCTGGAAGAAAGAAACTCAGTTTTTAGATATTAAACATATTGTGGGATGGACAATTAAGCTGTTACATGATTTGGACAATTATGCTATTGCACCTTCTATATATATTAAGAATAAAAGCTAAAGCTTAAAATATAAAACAAACTGAGGGCTCAATGTCAAAATCGACAGAACCTATCTATAATATAATAATAATAATACCAAATCTGATAGTCAGAGTTTCCTGCAATTGCAGTCATCAGGTGGAACTATATATAGATTGGCAATAAGGTCCTGTCACACTTTTGACATGATTACTTTGAGTCTACTTATTCAATAATCATTGTAAAATAACACTAATTTTTACATTCTAATCTTTTTTTCTTTCTTTACAAATGACTTAATATCAGTGTGGGTAAATATTGCATAGATTTTTAATCTTTGAAAATGAGTTAAGATCAGACCTATATCACACATTATCCTGTATGAATTCAAAAGACCTCTTCAGCAATGGAGTGGCAAGAAATTTTCATTTTGCCTGTAAAAATGATGCTTTAATATTCAAATATTCCAAAAATAGGCCAGTTTCAGTTGGGAAATGTTTTTCTCAAAGATTGCCCTTGATCTGGATGACCAAGTTCTGATGATATTGAGCTTTTGCGAACTATAGTTGAGGAAAATCTTAAGCAAACTGCATGAGACTTAGCAAAACAGTTCAATACAAATCACACTTTAATCATAAAAGACTTTCATTAAATTGGAAAAGTGTCTGAACTTAGTGTGTCTCTCACCATCTGACTGCTTCTCATCTTAATCAAAGAGTTGCTCTCTACTTCTCATAGAAAAGTAGATTTGCTACTAAACCTTTCCTGTGATGAAAAGTGTCTTCTTTATAATCATATTCAATGAAAACAGCAATGGTTAGCACTTACTGAAAAAAGGAGAATCCATCCTCCAAACAAAGAAGTTATGCTGTGTATTTATTGGGATAGGAAGTGTGGTTGCAGTCATGAAGTCCTAAACCAAAATAAAACAGTTTATGCAGAGCAGTAGTGTCATCAATTAGAAGAATTATCAGAAAAGGTCCCAATCTTTGGTTAATTGTAAAGGTGTATTGCTCTTACATGATAATTCAAAGCAACATATTGTGTAAATTATTCAGGAAAAGTTTATGGTATTAAATATGGATGTTTTGCCTCATCATCCTTACTCTCCTAACTTTGCTCCATATGATTATCATCTTTTTAGATCATTGCAACTATTTTTAGATAGAAAACTATTTATTAATTGTGAAGAGTTTAAAACTGATATGGAGTGTTTCTTTGCATCAAAACCAAAATAAATTTATGCCTGAGAGATCAACAATTTGTCAAATATATGGAATTATGAGGGGAAATATTATATTGATTAAATATATCAATTAAAACCAAAGAAATATTACTTTCTTCAATTATGACAGGACTTTTTTCCTAAGCTAATAGTAAGATGTTTCTCATTTAGTTAGATTTTAAAAGGAACAAGAGGAAAGTAGGTAACAATTGTGAACAGGAAATACTTAATATTATATAGATAGGTGCTAGAAAGTTTGTGTGTGTATGTGTGTGAGAAAGAGTGTGTAGGTGATTTTAGATTGTGTAACAGTTATCAACGCCAAAAATGGTGTTAGCAAACTAGGTTCAAATTTTGTTTGAGGATGCTTATTTTCACTTAAGCTTTAATACCTTTAAGAAAGGCATGAATCTACATCCTTGTATTCTATCTCATCAGAAGCTATCTTGACAAAAATGTCTTCTTTCTGGTATGCCATAACTGTTAATTGATCAATGAGTGAGCATACTTCCTCCCTATTATACACTCCAAGTAGTAGTAATCATAAAAGATTGTTGCACTTATTGTCAACCTTGACAAGGATTAGCAAAATTATGCATAAGAATTGAGTAACTATTTGATTTTTTTTCTTGTTTGTTCTAAATGCTCTAACAGCTAAATATGATGTATGTGAATTAATGCTGGAATAAATTCAAATTTTTCATTTATATATTTTAGTCTAGATATGTTTGATGTCAAAAATTTAAATCTAAAGCTAAGTATCTTTGTATCTTCTGTGTTCCTCAATGTAAAATTGTAATAGGCATTTGATGCATTTCTACCCCCTTATATATATATATATATATATATATATATATATATATTTTATGCCAACATGGTTGGTTCATTAAGGAACACTTGCCTTGATAAAGTTTCTCAAATAATGAAATATGTTGGCATAAAAAGCTTTCCTTTTGTTTTTTCTTTTTATATTGTCTTCACATATTTGATCTATATCTGACTTTTTGTACACACACACACACACACACATATATATATATATATATATATATAAAACTACAAACAATTATTGGTATAAATAAGTCCTTTTGAGAGACAAACATGTAATGTAGGAATTTTTTCCACTATCATATTGCTAGTCTAATATATATATATATATATATATTCCATATTTTAGTATGGCTTGTTACATTTGGAGATATATGAATATACAAGAATCCTCTGATTAGTACAGCTAATGTGTATATCTGTAACTATACAAAAAAAATCAATTTTCAATTGCTATGGTTAAACTGAAGAATTTTTTTCTGCACTAATTAAGTATTATGCATGCAGTAACTGAATTTTGGTATATAAAAATTTCTGTGCACTAATTGAATGCACACAATTCAATGGATTCTTGTATAAACACTTAGTATTTTGTATATATTTCACAAATTACATAATTTATTTATACATTCTCTTTTGAACTTTGCAATTTATTGACATGCATTCCTTAACAGGTTCTCAGATATGGTGCTTGAAGATGTCCTGGAATTGTAAGTGGATTATGTCTTCTGTTTTTCTAAAAAAATAAGTTTTAACCAAAAAAATGTTGATGTTTATTTTGTTTTTTAAATTAGGGAATTTTGGTTAGAATATTTCTAAATAACTTTAAATGATTGTTGAAATTTATTTGTTGTCTTTTTTTTTATATTTGGAATATATTTGAAATTTAGAAACATACCAGCTATTTTTATGGAGTTAAATTTATTTTGAAGTAATCTGCAAAATACTCTGCATATATATTTTTCTGTTAATTAATATGCCATATATAAATGAATGAAAAATGCTATATATTAATAGATGTAATAGTATTTTCAAAATCTGTGTACCAATTAAAATAACATATTGGAATTTTTTTATATTTATTTATTAAGTCTAGATTTTATTTATTTTTAAAGTTAATTGAACTATAATTTTTTCTTCTTTTTAAATCTCCCCATTAGGGAATCCCTAAAACACAGCATTTCTAGTTTGATTTTTTTTTTTCAGTTGTCTTCTGCTTGTGTAATTTAAAGTGTTAAGAAAAAAATATTTATGAATTATTTGCACATTGTACCCTTATTTTGAGCAAGCTGCTAGTATAGTAATAGACTGTGTGTGATTGAAATCTTAAGGTGTATAAAAATAGTGAAAGATGCTTTCAGAACCTATGGAAAATATTATTAGATAGAAAAATGTACTTAAAAGCAAAGAAAAGAGTGCTAAACTGTTATGTAATATCTAATCTCCTGTTTGGTAGTGAATGTTGAACAATATTATAAATGAAGAAGAGACTTAAAGCAACAGATGTACTCCTACCAATGAATACTGTGAATATTATGGACAAAATGTGAGCAACAAAGAAGTTTTAATGAAAATAGGAACTAGGAAGAAACTTTTTAAATTTCTGTAATAAGGAAAGAGGGCCTGGAAAATTTAACACTCACAGGACATTGAAAACGAGAAGCTAGGAGGAAACAGTGATTAACCCGCTTGATGAGTTTGAGTGATTGAATGTCAGAAAAAGGACCACAAAGAGAAGTGGTAAAGAGGAATCTTAGAACAACAAAAGTCAGGAAGTTGTGAAGAATTGTGATTGTCACATAAAAGAGCTACCTCATCTCTGTCATTTCTTTCTTTGACTTCCTACAAATATATATGACACCCATTAATGTTAAATGAGCTTTTATTTGAACAGCAAAGATGCAAGCTGCATTTATAATTAAACAATGTCAATAAAGGAATTTATTCATGTATGTAACCAAATGAGATATACACCTGAAGAAAACCAGTGAAAGATTCCACAGGGAAAGTGTAATGATTCAAACAACAAAGATGAGGATGCTATTGTGAATTATTTGTAGTAATAATATTATGTTTCTTACAATGTTGCATGTCAGAAAGGCATGTCATTTAGATAATTTTATACTTATTTACGATTATTATAATTGTATAATTTTGAAATTAAAAAATACAATAAGGAATTTCATCCATGTTTAATCCACTGGATTTTGTGTGTTTATGCACCAGTACAGTGCTCTGTCATTAGTTCAATGTTTCAGTACCAGAATATGTTGCACTGAAGATATCAATTGCATTTTGTATAGATTTCACAAATTAGTTATTTATTGCTCAGTTACTATTGCTTGTATCAAAATATTTGCTTATTACCAATTATTTCAAGTTGTCAATATGTTTGTAAGTTTATTGTACAATAACTAATAAAATGCCTGGGGATAGCCAAAGAATACAGAGTGGATAAAATTATACAGCTTTTTTATCATCATAATTTGTTTTTATGGTTACTTTCCAAGCCCATAGAGAAACTTGTTTTTACTATGATCCATTTATCCATTATTATAATTTGATAGTCTTCTTTCTAAAAAAAAAAACTTTTACCATTTTAAGATTGTTGTACTTTCTGGAATAATTAAAAAAAAAAATGTTAACTAGTGCTACTTAAGCTCAAGTATAACCTGAAATTATCTAAAAAAAACTGTTTAAAGGACCAAAGTGTTTTATGCACATTGCAGATATTGTTTATGAAAAAGTTACTTGGAGATGAAAAAATAAAAATTTAAATTGATTTGAATTTAAATTTTAAGGATCATGCTGCTTATGTAAAAGTCAAAATAGTTTTGCTTAAATATGTACAGTTAGTAAGCTGTCTTATTGATGATCATTCGCAATGATTGTAGAAACTGACAGGAATAGAGTTGATATTTTTTCCTTTTTTATCCATTGCCTCTTGTGACGATTTTCTCTTCAGTTGTGAATTTGGTTCCTTTGAATTGTTATATATTTTCTTTTTTTTTTATTCTTGGTAGAATATTGTACTTTATAAAAGTATAGGTAAAAAATGAAGAGTTGATCAAAGATCTTAACAATTCTGGTCATTTATTTTTAGTCATGACTACAAACTGACTTTCTTTTTGTGACATCTACTTGTCATCTGTTTTTTTCACAGATATAGATTTTGAGCTAATGTTGAAGACATATCTCTTCTATTCCTACAACTTCAGATACAGATTCGATATTTTGTGTTTAATTTAAAACATCAATTATACAAAAAAAACTTTAGCAGGATGAAAGCACGTCTTTGTTTTATTTATACAAATCCTCTTTGAAAATTGAGCAAATGTGCTAATCACAGTAATTGTATGTAATCTCATTTAATTGTTATTTGAATAGAAATTCTGTTATCACAATAACCATTGAGATATCCACACAGTTTACTTTTCACAATGTGTGGAGATCAAAACCTTTAACAATTAACTACTTTTTTCCTTATTTGATGAATTTTGGTATTTAAAGAAATTATTACCTGAGTATTCATTTTTAAATATATGTGACGTCGTCCCCCGATCGTAGCGCCCGACTCAGACGTTCTATCCTGATCTACCACGGCGCCAGTTGTGACGTCCCAAAACAGCACCAATTAGACGTCCTCGCCAGAAGCGCCAGCTGTTCTCCCTCGCTGTTCCGTCCGGGTGTCACTGCTCCCAAACGTGACGTCCGCCTGTCGCATCAGTCGTGTTGTCTCGTCCTGTGACGACCAACTGGCTTGGTATCGGTCGGCACCTAAATGTGACGTTCTAACCTTTTGGTGATTCGGTGGGAATCTGGTTAGATTTGATATCAGCCTCGTCGTGCCCCAACTCGCTTCCAACTCCTGGTTACCAAGGTAACTGCATTGATCTCCAGTCTGCCTACCCACGTTGTGAATTGATCTTAGACAGATGAGATCAAACAGTGGTTGGGCCGTAATGCAAATTGAGTTCAACGGGGGTGATACTATACAAATATGCATAAAATAAAACGAAAACTCAGAAAGTTCAAAGTATCAAAGAAAAAGGTAACAAACTTTATGTCTAGTTGTTCGATACATAGGACTGCATCTATCTCCCGACCCGTTCTGTGGATTGTGACACATCATTTCCACTAGGCAAGTTTTAACGCTTCAAGTTGTTTGCTCTCTAAGAAATTGGTGTTTCGGTGTGTCTTTGGACGAAAGTCGAAAAACTTATTTCGGTGGTCTGGTTCTCTTAGGGGCATGAACTACCCTCCCCACTTCTTTGTAGCAGCTTCTCATACTTATACTCTGGATGGGGCGTTGACAGCCGCCTTCGTGCGTCACGTGATCACCACTCGGCCAATGAGGTCTTGGTCGGGTATCTTTCCTCCTCCTTCGTGTGTCACGTGACCACCACTTGACCAATGATGTCTTAGTTGGGTGTGAACAATCCGTGGCTTTGTTTTGGGGGAAAAAAAAAATATCTTGCTTAACTAAAAAAAAAAATTATCTCTTCTCTTTCATTTTTCTTCCTTTCAATTGCCGTTATCACCCTTCTAGTCGCAGAACGGACAATATGACAACTCTTGTTTTACATACGTGGTGTTTGTCAGGTATTTTATCGCTAATTTATCAAGATGGATGGTATTCTTAACATGGCTTCAAAAAGAAATATCCCCAAAGTTTTCAGTCAGTCTGTCGCCTCCAAGGAAGAAAAAGAAAAAACACTTCTGGGTCCCCATTCATTTTCCTTCGGTACATATTCCTGATAACATAATTTTATTATCGCAGGCCAAAGTTGTTTTGTCGAAAAAAATTCAGTCAGCGCACTACTTGTGTGGCATTTAATTTTTCATATCTGTCCAAAGTCCTTTTAGTGGCCTGTTTCTCGTCACTTATCGAAATAGCATTTTCACTTGAATTTTTCCCTGGCCAGTGGTCCAGCTGTTCGCTTACGCACCTAGATAACAGAGCCGTTATCAAAACACATCTGATTCCTTCTTTCTTTCCCTTTCCAGAAATTCCCTGTCATTGTAATGACACCCTTTTTCATTTGTTACTTATCAATATTTTCATTGTCTCTTAGCCGTGTGTGTGGCTGCTTATCACCTACGATTTGTCTCGCCTTTCTTTCTGCCTTCTTTTCTTTCTCTTCCTTTCCCTGCCTCGTAAATGGTGCCACATATATTCACAGGCACAATCATTTGATTTTTAATGTATATCCTTTCAAGTTGTGCATTTTCAGAAATACTAAACAATTATAAAGAAAAATAGGTCCACTTATTGTCCAGTTCACACTCCTCTCCAATCTTTTGAACAGGAATAGTTTTATCCCTTGTTTCTTGTTTAGGATTGGGTTTCTGGTTCTTTCTAAAATCTTTTCTTACTCTTTCACTTCGAGTTTCCCCTTGTGTGCCATTATTGCCTTGATTAAACAAATATATATATATATATATATATATAAGAAAAAACAGGTTTGACTTAAGAATTTAGTAAAAAGATAGGAATATTTAGAATGTAGATTTATTTTTTTAAGTAAATATGCAATGAAAGTTTGGGATGACAGTTTCTCTTTATAGTTACTCTAAGTCATTAGCATAAATAAAAATAAGATGTATAAGTAAATTTTATTTATTGATTTTTACACATCAGAATCATATATTAAGTTGTGTGTGGTGTTTCTTGTTTTTATGATATTCTTACTTAAAATACTGAAAAAACAAAGAAAGCATAATATGTAAGCCATATCAGAAATTATTTTCTTTAAATTTTACTACTTGAGAATTCTAAGTGCTGTATGTAAAATGGAGGGAAAAAAATTCACTTCAAATCAAAGTTTTTCTCTTTAGCAAAATTAGTTCCCTGTCATTGGTTTAAATTTGCATACATGGCCTAATGTAGCCCAGTCCTCAAAACTATTAAAACTTTGAGTTAACGACATGTCTGTAACAAAATATATCATGTAATGGTTTTGGTAAATTTTAATAAACTTAGAATCTTGGGTGAACAAGTGAATGAAATTGATGAAATAAGAAACTAGTTATTGGTTCTAGTTGTTGCTTTTCACATGGGAATTTAAGCCTTGAATTTTGTTCAGCTGAATCAGTAACTATTTTGGGAAAACAAGACTTTATACACACACACATACACAGTTTTTTGCTACTTGGTTCAATTAGATTGCATTAAGTTTCACACTGTTCATATATGCAAATATGCATACACATCATCAGATTTTATTTTATTTTCTAAAATTCCTATTACATTCCTCAAATGTTAATACTAATTTGGGTGTGGATTTTACAAATATATAAGTGTAACAGTCATGAACAGACCAACTAAACTTGTGAAGTTTAAGCTTTTGTTGATTATTTTATGAAATAAGTATTGTAAAAATCAGTATAAAAGGAAATGTTTCTATGTTGATTATAGAAATCTATTGAATAGCTATAGAAATATGTGTGTACTTTGAAATGTTAGTGTTATCCAATACATGAAGTAATAAAGGATAAGAATTGTAAAATATATAGTATGCATAAGATTGGATTTGTAAATCCATAAAATACACAGTTGTATTTAATGTATAAGCAGTCATTGTAAAATTAAAATGTACTGACAAAAAAGAAAAAAAATCTGGCACATTATCTTAACTTTATTTTAAGTCCTCTCACTGACAATGCAATAAAAATGAAATAATTGGGTTTAAAAAAAACTGGACTATTTTTTGATATTATTGATAATTTGCCTGTGTACTTAGTATTATAGATAATCTGTCAGGTCATAACAGCCTGATATATTTTGTAGGTGATTTGTGCCTCACTTTTCTTCTCACTAAACTGGAAAATTGCATACTGTAAACAAAAGCTTCATGCTAGTTAATCTTGTGGATGAATTACATATAAACAATTATAATTGAGGTTAAATACTGTAACAGAGCATATTAGAAAAAATATTAGCTTTGGATATAATTTTTTAAGACTATAAATAAATTGATGTACTTCCTTGATCCATACTATTTTCTTCTATGTACCATGTCCCTTTAGGACATGTGCAGTCAAGGCACTTCACAGTGTCCTATTCTTTGTCGTTCTTAGCAAGGTTTACCTTTTCAGTATCTCTCCCGATCCCTTTTCTGCTATCCATTTACACAAGCTTATTAGGTAAGTTACTCACTGCTTTCCTCTGCACCACCTGCTTTCAATATGCCCTGTGAGTGTCAAATTCCTCAAGCTCTCTTTCCTCACTATGTGTACTAGAAATTTGAACCTTCTTTTCAATTTGAAAATAATTTTCTTGTTTGGTGTGAATGATCTGGTTGAATGTGCAATCACTTTTTCTAATCTATATAGTAAGATGTGAGATATTATAGCTTGGATGTTTTCATTTGAAGATTATGAGGCAACAACTATTTCTTGTGATAGATTAAAATTAGTCAACAGCAGGTCTGAGGTGTGAGCATTGATTTGACTGTCATTCTAGGGATTATTCCTGTTGGAAAATCTTTTGTTGAGCAGATGATTGAGAAAACCCTGAAGTGCTGTCAAAAATGCATTTTAATGATTTTTTTTTTTCAACTGAGGAACGTGTCAGTAGTTCTAATGTTTGAACCATAATCACAAAGCAATGTTAACTGACATAACATAGATACAAGGTCTGAGTTGCATTGCACTAATTGTTTGAGATGCTAATTTATAAAAATAAAATTGAAACCCAAATACAATTAATTTAATAGGAATATTTTGAGATACCTTTAAAAAAAAATAAGATAATTTAAGATAAGTAGATTAGATAATTTTATCTCCTGAGGAAAACAGATCTTTTCAAAAAGATAACAAAATTCTCCAAATGATGATCTTATTTTCTGCTGTTTTTGTGAGAAAATAGGATTCATGTAGGCGAATAGTTAAATTCAGCAGTTTGAGGTCATAGCTTGTACAAAGAGTCTGTATCAGTTAAATTTTAATTCCTCTTCTTGCTTGTTTTATGGGTGTGTTCCTGCCCCAGTCCCTTCCCCCTTGATTATATAGCTTAGGTAAGTACTATTCCTGACATTCCCTTGAGAGTAATGCATCATTCTGCAGTACTTGATTATGATTAGCCTAAAATGGGATGATTGACATTTTAATAGGTGGGGCTTTGTGCACAGGAAGTAAGTACTAGCCATACAGTGTTATGTTTGTACAACTCTTTTTATATAGAGATGGATTTACATGGAAGTGTTGTCTTTTTTCCTCTCTGAATTCTGGGTCTCATGCAGTTTATGTAATTGTGACACTAATTTATCCATAGAGAAATGAACAATTTTTTTTTTATTTTATTTTTTTTTCTATCAAATGATGAATAGTGCCAGGTGCTACATTTTCAGGGGATTGCTCTGTTTGTCCCTATTTTTTTCTTATAATGACTACATTCTATATTTGTTTTCTCTGTGGTTATGTGGGTAAGATTACATCCTCCTGTTTTGTCTGGAGAAGAAAAAAAGACAGTCTTGTTTGCTATATATTTATTGTTTATTACAATATTCCTATATCTAATCATTTGATTTGTGTGATTAAGCTGTTTGTTTTGATTCTTTAAATGGGTGTTATGTGAAAAAAATAATCAAATGTATGAGGGGAGGTGCTGAAAAATTCTCTATTTGACCAAGATGTCATCCAAAAAAAAAAAAACAGCACCCTCATATTTTTTAGGTTGTTTATTCTCCTCACTTATTACACTCAAGATGTTAATTCAAAGTTTCATGTTCAACTCTTTGTTATGTCATATATTTTTATCTGGAAACTTAAAAGTCTGGATAGAACTTTCCTGTTTTTTTTTTAAATGTCATGTCATTTCAGGACATAAGCAGTAATAACTTTACATGGATTCCTTTATTACTCTTGCCATAACTTCTTTGGTAAGATAGTATTTCCTATTGCCTTCTCCATAGTTTTATCTTCAAAGCCTTTTCTTGGATGGCTGTCACTCAAAGCTAAGTAGTTTGGTTTACTCTGCTATTTAACCGATAGATAGGGGGTTTGAGAGAAATAGATTCATGCCTTTACAAAAGGGCATTTATGTGAAAGTGAATGCAGCAGACTAAACTGGAATTTGAACATGGCTAGCTGTTTCCACTTTCCACACTGATGCCACCTGCACATCCTTAGATCTTAAACAATTCAAAAGTGTGTATTTACTTATCACCATTATATATATATATATAGATATATAAAGTATTTAATGTAAAACAAAAAGAAAGCTTAAAAGCAATAAACTGGGTGAATAACAAATTATAATGAGAAGAGAGAAAATTAAAAAAAAACAAAAACAGTTCAGACATGTGTATTCTCTTCATCCTACCTACACAAATTTAAAATAAATTATTTTCCATGTCTTGAAATAAAAACAATAATTATTTTAGGTTTTAAGACTTTCCTTTAGTTAAATGTTAGTAAATAAAGCCAATGGCTTTTATGAATTATAAAGTCAGAAAAGTAAGTGTAAATTCCCTTCAGTTCTTGTTGTAAATACACTGCCCCCCCACTCCACTCTTCTCTACCCACATTTTCCTTCTGCATTTACAATTCAGCTTCAGTTCTTTTTGCTATCAAAGCTCAACATATGCTACCAAAACATCAGATAAACTTCAGCTGTATCCACTTTTGGTACACATGAGGATCTTGTCTTAATTCCTTTCAAAAGACAAGACTTCTCTATTTCTTTTATGAGGAACTTTTTTTATGTTACTATTAAATATATAATTTTTCAGATTTAATGAACAGATCACATTACACCATGAAAAAAAATCTATTTTAACTCGAATACATTGACACAACTTACTTCATACCATCTTGTTTAAAAGAATTAAAGTTCATAAACAACTCACCTGATTTTTTTTTGTTTCCTTTTGTCTTTTGATTGTATTCAATTATCCATTTATTTGAATTCTGTCAATCTTAGTTTGTATCTTTTAATCAATTTGTACATAATGTGGAATTATGTCAAAGTACAAACTGACCCAGTTAATTTATTGATATACTTTATTGGTTCAGTTATTTTCATCCTAGGGATTTCCTTTATTCTTCTGGATATGCAATTTCAGTTTAATTCTTTAATTTGTAGTGAATACTTCTTAAAATCTTTAAATACCATTGAGTACAATCTAGAAACTCACTGCATTTTCCTAACCAAATTTATTTGCAATTTAAAACTTGTTCCTCCAACCAAGAGAAAAAAAGTTTAACTGTAAAAACTGTAAACATTTCTAATAAGTCAAAGCATAATGTAATCAGAAGGTTTTTATAAATATCCAGCTTTTTGTCTTAAATCCTGATCAATGCTGAGTATGTCACTTTGAATGTGTGTGTGGGTTTTATCTAATGGTGGGTAATTGAATGACAAAATGGAAAATGTTTTGTCCTTCAAACTATTTAATGGCAGAATCATATGTTGAGAATGGAAATAAATATAAACAAATGTCAGTTATAATTAAACATTGAAAGAAATGATGAAGATATAGGAATGCTTTGCTTTAAATTTTGGTATCCAATGTGTCTAGATGCACAGCTTAGCTAACTTCATTCAGTTTCTTATTGTTCTTATTTTTAAATATCCAAAGCAGTAGTTTTGTTAAGAAAGGTGAAATGCTGTATAAACCTGGTTCTAAATTTACTATACATTTCTATACATTTTTGTCTTAATTATTTTCTTCTTTACTTAAAACTGCATCCTTTAAGTTGAAAGATTAGTTTTGCATGACTAAATAAATGACTAATGCATTGATTGTATTGTTTCATAAAAGATCCATTTTTGTGTTCATATATTCATTTATTTAAATTCATAGAAGTTTAACATATATATTTTTGTAGCATTTATTAGTCTACAGGGTTAATTCCTGCTTCAGGTTTTAGGTTCTTATGTTTTGTATTAATTAAATCTCTTATTGTTTTTGATGCAGTTGTAATCAATTTTATATTAAATTTAGATAATATCTTTTCATTTGTGGTCCTTATTGAATTGCCCTACTTAGTATCACATGTCAAGTTTTATTTATATTATTTTTCTAATATATAAACACACACACACTTTGTAACCTTTGTTAATATTCATTATTTATCCATCTTACATTGTGCATCTACTTTCCTATGTGTATTATCCTTCCAGTTCATGTTGAATAATTTATATTTATGTACTTAATTCTCTATCTAGTCACATTCATCATCTACTCTGTTTTTATCCTTCTGTCCACTTTATTCTATATTCATCTTATATTAACTTTCCTACTAACCCTTTATCTGTTACCCTTCATCAGTGTTCTTACCTATGAATATGTTACTCTTGAATATTTTCAATGTTGAGTTCAGTAAGGAGAACTGATAACTTATTTTTTACCCTCTGATCTCTGCTCCTGCTGAATGGCCCAGTATTATTTTGCTTGCTTTATTTCTGTGGGGGCAAAGCCATTTAATTCTGATAGCTTCTACAGTTGTAAAAACAGCCCTCTATTGCCTGTAGGGACATTCAAAATTCTGCTTTACTTCTTTGTGTGTGTGTGTGTGTGTGTTGCTCCTCATGCTTAACTCCTCAACTCTCTTGCTATCATGTAGCTTTCATTCTTGCCAAAATACACCACTACAAACTCCATGGCACCATTAACAAAACACCTCTTCCTTCCATTTTTTCTGTTTTTTGTAAGGACTTTTTGTATTTTGCTTATACATATTGTAAATGGAAGTATTTAGTAAGCTTTTTATACTTTTTATTTTTTTAATGAAATTTGTAAAGAATCAAGATTTTTTACTGTATTGCATAAGGTTTTTAAAAGAATTCCCTTATATGTAAAATTTTATTCTATAATAAAAAGAAGGTATAAAAATTTTAGCAGAACTTGTCTATATTATTTACATGTTTGAAAGAATTATTGCTGCTGAAATACACCTTATATATATATATATAGATAACTTTTAAAATCCAGTTATATTTTGATTAAATAAAGATGTTTTGATGATGTAGAATTTTAAATTATTTTCCCATAGAAAAAATATTCTTTTCATCAAAATTGTTTATCAAAAGGCAGTCAACATATTTCCACATAAATCTTAAAAATATAGTTTGATTACTTGTGCATTTAAAGTTTACTCAGATTAGTTACTGACATTTTAATAGTAGAATAATAATAATAATTAATTTAAGCAGCTTTTCTTTTATTAAACACTCCTTTGAGTGTCATACTGAAGCTAGAGTACACTTAGCTTCTATGTCTGGTTTGAAAAAGTCATTACCTCATAGTTTGCTTTAAAAATGAATTTTTTTTAAATTTATATCAATATAAAGTTAGCTTGAAATTATTTTTAATGTCCAAGAAAGTTTTTGAATTTGACACTAAAACTAATTAATAAGCAATCTTATATTTAAAATATAAAAAAATTGATTGATATGTTTTTTGTTTGTTTTTAATTAGATGTATTCAGTAAATCTATTTGTATATTGATTTTGTCAATTCTAAGATTATCTTAATTTATATGGAAAATCCCTAGCCAATTTTAATTCTTTGTTTTTGATTTGAAAAGATTAAAAGATGACAAGCCAATCATTTTCAAACATCAGGCTATAACAACTTTGTTAATGCAATCAATGTTTTTTTGTCATGTAAACATTTTAAAATTTTATTTTAATTATGAAGCCATATTATATAATTATTAATACATCAAGTAGTGAAAAAGTAGAAGTAATTTGTCATATTATAGGTTACTTTCTAGTATTAACCATATGAGGCTGTATTAATACATTTGATATATAATTAGTAACTGAATTTTGATCTGAAATTTTCACTTTATAATGTTTGATCTATTGTGATAAATATTCATTACTGAATAAAAAACAGATATGAAAACAATATTTGTTGACTATGGACTTATTGATGTACATACATATGTTTTTGTAAACGGCAAAATTCTATATAATTGTTGGGTCACCAAAAAACAGGGCAATGATTTGCAGAATTTTTGACAAGCAAGTGAATGAAACCAAAAATTACTTAGTTAAAGAAAAGAATCCTTCAATACTAATCCATCATAGTATAATCAGTGAATCGTTTCTGGCATAAGTATTATTTTATTAATCACATTTACTAAATGTCAAAAATGCAGAAAGTTGATTGGTAATTAAAAAGATTACTAAGCAAGATTTTGCTTTCAGATATTCTAATAAATAGCTAAGCCAGTTATGAATTAGTATTAATCTTACTGAATTTGATAATGAGCCTCTGTGATATATTTGGAAATGATTTAATAATAGTAATAAAATACACTTGTCACAGATTACACTGATGCATAAATCTTTAAAGATTTCTGGATAACTTGGTCATCACCGGTTATTTTGAAAACCTTTTTGGCTATTATGAAGTTAGATACTTTTTATTCTTAATTGGAAGATTTCTTTAATGAAACCTTAATTAAAAAATAGTTCTTACTAAGAAGTTAAAGAAATAAAACTTTTTCAGGTAATCCTTCACTTAAATGGCATAAAATAAACTGCTATTCCCCGAACAGAGTAAAATGAATAAGACCAAGGTATATACGTTTATGACAACTAAATCTTATTACAATGGGTAATGGTGGACTATGCAGCAAATAAATCCTGAAAACACTGGACTGTTCTTGTACCACTGACACCACACAAATTTGGGAAGATGCAGCAGGAACAATGCCTCAGAAGTTTCAAACTATTGACGCAGTTTATGCTTGATGCACATCCAAAGATTTTCCATGTGTATCGAATAGTGTCATCATCCAGATCCATAAATTGATGCTGGTGAATAACAATGTCACAAGACTATAACCTGTGGTTGATTTCGTTGATTCCAGCATAAGCCGCCCAGCCAACTGAAACAATATGGCTTCCATGCTGAATATACAATGCACAATTGTCTCTTTCAGTGTCTCTGCTCGCTGATCTAGTACGTCAACTAAGAAACACTTTCCCAAACCCTGCTCATTACTACTGAATACTGAATAACTTGGATGCCGTTGGTCAAAGCAATATTTACAATGAAAAAAAACTTTCTTATCTATTTAATTCAATGTAAAATATAAAATGTTTATTTTACGCCATCTAAGTGAAGGATTATCAAACTTTTTTCCCTACATTTGTTTGTTATTCTATCCATAAGCTATAAGAATGAAGAAATTAAAATTTAAATAAATAAAAAAAAAATTGTCATTTAGTTTTTATATAAATACTCAGTAAAATGTTGTTAAAATTGGATTTTGAGATTTCTTGGTAACAAACAATATAACTGAAAATATAGCCTTTTTATTAAAAATCAGTTTTGAATAATTTGTTATATTTATTTAGTAAATCTATTCAGTTGGGAATAATCTTGTATTTTAAACTTGTTCTAAAGGTTTCTGCTATAAAATCCCAAAAGATAACTTAGTGTTCATTTGATATTTTCTGTTTTCTGTAAATTATTCATACTATGTAACTTTTGTATAACATGAATGTTCATACTGTTTAAACCACCACTGATTCACTAAAAAATTAATGAAGTCTCATCATCAAATCTTTGTTATTATTAAGTGGAAAGACCAAAGGATTTTTTATTATTAAATTATATTTTTTTGATCCTTTTCAGAATGTTCAAAATTTTGGTTAAAATTTTTTTTCTTGCATCAGCACAGTAGCCAAAGATTAGTATAGGAAATTTTATCATCTATTGATTTGGAAAATTCTTGCAAAAATTAAATTAATGAAACTTTCAGGACTTATTTGCAAATGAATGAAATTATTTTAGAAATGTTTTTTTTTTGTTTTTAGAAGATCATGGTTAAATTTTTTTTTTAATACTTCTGTTACCTCTCCACTTATTTAATTTTATAAAATTTCAAAAAATTAAATTTTGTACAGTATAATGTTTATATTAGTTAAAAGCTGTTTGGAGAACTTAAATTATCAGTTTCTTTTTGTAAAACAGGACCAACAGTTATCAAATATCTGCTCTGAATTGTAAAATAAAAAATGCCATAAAACTAAGACATTATTAAAGTAGAAAAGCTTTTAATTGCTTTTATAAATAAGATATATTATAGACACGATTTTTTTAAATAATTTTTTTTTAAGGAATAATGAATTTTTACAAGAATTTTTTTTCATTTTTTAATAATCTATAAAGTTTTAAATCTTTTAAAATTCTGTCTTACTTTGTAGAGTTTTTGATGATATTGTTATTAAATAAAAACTATATTTACTAATCATAAATGGTAAACCTTAGGACAATTCATCGATGCTCAATATTTTAAAAAGAATTTTGAAATTGTTTTTGTGTGTATAAACATGCTGATTTTTGTAAATATGGATGTCCATACATGACATTATAAAAAAATGAGAACAATAACTCTATTAAATTTAAGCCAAAGTATGTAAAATTCAATAAAACATTAGATTATGGGGAATATTGTCCAAATTTTTTAAGATTGTGGAATAGTTAAAAATTATATAAAAAAGGCTCTCATGTTATATTCAAGTAAATTTTACAGATATGTCCAATGTAGAAAAACATTAGATAAAATTCCATCTGTCATTCAAGCTGTCAATACCTAAAATAAACAGCTAGCATTGTTTTCAAAAATGCAACATCTGTGATATTTTATACTTAAAGTAATATTTGTTTCAAATCTGACAAAACCTTAAGTCAGCTAATATTCCTCAAATAAAGTTTCAGTAAAGTATATTTTATTTTTGAAAGATTTTTTTAATAAAGAGAATTACATTGTGCTGACATATAGCTAAAATGGTGCTAAAATCAGTGAATTGTAGTGATTTCAAAACAAATACTGTTAGTTAATTTAAATTAGGTTTGAAATACAGCAAAGTATTTTGTTTATTGGTAATATTAAATTTAATCTTGAAATTAAAACTAAAATAAAAACTTCAAGAAAGATTTTTCATTTTTAAAAACTTATTTTAAACCTTATGTATTGCAAATCTGTTGAGGTACCTAAATTGTAAAATAAGTTGAGGCAAAACATTTTGATTGTTTATCTGACTTTTTTTCAAGCTATACTGTATAAACATTTTATGCTAATAAGTATAAAGAATGAAAACTGGTTGCCTTTGTTTTTATTTGAGTGTTCCCCAATATGTTATTGACTAGATTCTTTTTCATTGTTTTCCTTTGCCAACAATTTTATAAAAAACTAGTAGATTGGAAAAGCATCATGAAATTCCATCTTTACTTTTGGCTGAGGATACAATTTCAGCAGCAGAAAACTATTCATTATCTCTTCACTTATCACTGAGGATTTTTAAGAGGATGAATTTTACTGGTCACATAGTGTGCATTGGAAGATTTTGATTTTGGCTGTACCACTCCCAGTCCCAAATCTAAGCCAGCCATGCTGCCAATCTGATTTGTGGAAGAACTGAGATCTTTGCCAAAAGATCCTCTTCAGAACACTCTCCTACCTGAGTAGAAAGAGTGATGATTCAGGTTGTGGTTCTCTAAAGAAAGCTAAGGTGTGGCATTATGTTCTCAGTAATTGGTAATGCATTTTCAGAAATACTTGGAGGTTAAATTGAATCATACTGCACACATCTTATTACTCAGTTGTAGTTTGATTTTCTTTTACTTTTTTAATATTTCTTAATTCTCTATCATTGAACACTCTTGTATATAATGATTATTTGTTAATGTCTACATTTAAAGAAACGTGAAAAAAAACCCCAGATTTTCCACCTGTAATTCAAACCTGTGTCAAAATTTGTGCTTAAAAGTTTTTAATCTCATTTTTATTAAATTTTAACAGTATTTCTTTACAGAATTATCTAAATATTATACTTGATATATTTTAGTTGCCCATATTTCATTTATGAAGATATTCAGAAAAGGTTTTATAAAAATTTACATAGATACGTTTTTAGATATCTTAATAAAAAAAAAAAAAAAATTGTCCCCCAAATAAAGCATAAAGGAAGAAAATGACTCTGGAAATTGTATCTACAGGTAATCAATATTTTATTTAGATTTCTTTTCTATTAATCAAATATTACTTCTTACTCGTGTTTTTCAGAGTTAGCTTCATTCTGAAAAAAAATCTATAAATCTGTTTTTGCTTCAAATCTTTGATTAATTGCAATCAGACGTACAATGGGAAATATGTGAAAAGCAATAATCAAATAATGAGCTTATGGTCTAGATCTTCTTGGTGATATGATTTAAAGAAAAGAAAATTATTTTGTTTGGAATGAATGAACTTTACCATATGCACATTTATTCTTTTATGATTAATAGAATAACACCATGGGACTCAGTTTTGTAGATTTGTTTGGTAAGGTGAGTTTATGAAATCATGTGTACATATATGAACGAGTGTGCCATAATGAATTCATGTTTGTGCCTTACCAAACTTACAGTAATACTAAGAATTCATTTGTTCTGCTAACATGCAAAAGAATGCTCTGCACACACACACACACATATATAGTGTCACATTTCTTTTCATAGCAGTCTCTACTGTTTTTTTTCTCTCTTTAATTCTACAATTGTTACTTCCTGAGGGAATGGGGTGGGGACAAGATGAAGCCTTCATTGTGACAAACAAATAATTGTAGGGTTGGCTGCTTCTACTTTGTTTTGCCTGTTTTAGGTTAGCCTTGGGCTAGATGTGTTTGTCATCTGTCTTTAGCCAGGTGTGAAGATTACAAAATTCAACCTTGAGTATTTGTTTGAAGACTATAAAGAATTACTTGTTTGGCATAACTAACCTGGAGGAATATTCTTTTTATCTTGCCTCAAATATTCTCAAACATTTTTTGTTTATTTGAAATGATCTTTAGTTAATGATTTATTTTCTCATTAAAGTTTTATTACGTTATTACGAGAGAATGTTGTGCTAAACATGTGCATATATTGGATATGTACATAAAGTTTGTATTACTTTTATTGTGGTTTAATCTTATAAAACTATAAATTAACAATATCTAAATCTTAAAAAAAAATATTTTTAAAGTTTATGAAAAATTTGATGCTTTTAAAAATCTTTGTTACTCTTTAAAAATATTTGAAATTTTTTTTATTTCAGTGAGAGCACACCAGAGGGACGCAGAGTTACCAAACTTGATCAGATTTTGTTAAATGGTAACAATATTACTATGGTAAGTCTTGGATTGGTAGACTTCCCTGCAAAATAAGTGTTTTCTTAACTACTTGTTCATAAGTAGCTCCACTAATTGGTTTGCTTTAGAATAATGTGTTGATTTACTTACAGTAATCTAATTCTGGCATTACGTACCAAGTTAAGTTTGAAGTTAGTAGGTTGGAAAATTAGCACTTTTCATTGCCTTATATGAAGTTTGTCTAAAAATTATTTTTAGATGAAATTTATTTTTTAAGTATGGACCAGAAACTAAAAATGAAAGCAACTACACAGATTTGCATTTAAAGACAGTGTAACTAAGTGTTTAAATAATTTATATTTCGTTTGTGGAATTTTTGAAAAGGGATATTTTTAATAAGAATTGATGGCATCTAAAACACTGTACTCATAAAATAATACGTTTTTAGTATCTGAAGGAAATTGTTGCCTCTTTTTTTATATAGAAGTGGTAAATATTGGAGTTTTGCTGTAGTATCTTTATATATAAAACACATTGTTTTAAATAAAAATGGATATTTTTACTATATTAGCCATCTTTTCAACCTGACTGAACTTTGAAGGATCATGTAATAAACAGTTGTATATGACTGAAATTGTGAAATGTACTTTTATTTTCTTTACAGATTCATAAAAAAGATCATCTTATCTATTCAAAAAATACTTCATACTGATATAACAAAATGCTAAAATCTACAACTGAATTATTCTCTAAGGGGTTAAAATTTACATCTTGAAATTGTTGATCCAAGCTTCAGCTATAAGTGTTTTCTCTATAATGAAAGTCAATAAAAATCTTTTATTGAAATTAATTGTTTATCAAAAAAATTGTTAATTTTAGAAAGAATTTATTTTGTAGTAATTTAAGTGATTTTTCTTTTTTTTTTTCAGTTGGTTCCAGGTAGTGAGGGTCCAGAGACGTAAACAGCCATCACGTTTTAGAAATTGGCAAAAAATGTGATTGGACTTTCCTATTTTTTTCCCTGATTTCTTTTTGCTATTAAAATACATCTGAAAATTTAACATTTCCTTGTTTTGTTTTTTCCATCTTTTAATTTATCTTTGATTTTCAAATTAAACGTTCAAAATATTTTCTAAACATTTCAATCAGTAAAATTGTGTCAGCAGGTTGACAGTTTTACTAAAATAACAAAAATGGCACCCAATTTTTTTAATTTTTAAATTACATATGTTAGGATTGCCAGTGTTATACTTTCTAGAGTACATTATATATTTTAGCTTTATTGCAATTATCCAATTTTAATATCAAATATGTAAAATGTTTGTAAATAAATTCATTAACTGATTATGATCAGTTATTCTGACTTTGAGTGGATAACTTATTCAGAAATTTTAATATTTGATGTGCAAATATTTACAGAATATTTATATACAATTAGATTTTATATATATATATATATATATATATACACACACACACTCCATTCAGTGTTAAATTAAAATATTTTACAAATATGCTAAAACATTTTTTATCCACATGAAAACTGATATTTATACATCATTTTAGTATAATTTACAGGTACAAAACTGATAATTAATTTGTTCTAAATCAATTTGTTGTCACATGTCTCACTTAACTCATTGCATAAGCTTTGCATTTAAAATATAATCTTTGATCTCTATTTGAGTGTTCTGTCACTGAGTCTTCCTATCTTGTTAGTCTATTTATTAGCATAAAAATATTTGAGAGAGAATAAGTGAATAGAGGATAATATTTAAGTGGGATATTTACCAACTTCTGTGAAAATCAACTATGACAGAAATTTCTTTCATCAAATGTTCACTGTGTATGTGATCCTCAAAAGTTTAAACTAATAAATCAGGACTATAGGTTAATTTAGAGGTCATTTGAGTAGAGAGAATTCAAATTTCAATGACAAGAATAAAAAATTGTGTTGAGATTTTATTGAATGATTGGAATTGAAGATTTGAAATTTGAATAAGAGTAGTTTAAATTTGCATTAAGACAAGAAAAAATTATGAGGTCAGATAAAAATGGTTTTATTTTCTGTCAAAAGAAATATTTACAAACACATTACATTTCCAGTATTTATGATGTCTTTGTTGAATCCATTTAAGTAGGCACTGAGAATAATTTGCAATACCTAAGGTTTAAAATTAATTTTAAAAATTTTGAGGCTTTCATTTTAGCTTTAATTAGAAGCTAAATGATTAAGTTTACTATTTTCAGTAACAAAAATTTTCTGTAATGTATTTCAAACAGGAATTATATTGATTGGAGTCTGATTCACTTTCTTTTGGCTAAAAAATAGCTGATTATCGCCCTTTTTTAATCACTTGTCATTGTAGGGTAATTTTTTTTATTAAAAAATCTTCCAAAAATAAAATATACTTTCTGAAACTTTATTTGAGGAATATTAGCTGATTTAAAGTATAATTAATCTGATATGAAACGTGTTTACTTCAAGTTGAAAATAACAAATGCGTTTTAAAAACAAACAGTAGTAGTGATTAAGTACTTGTTAAGTGATTTACAAGCCTTGACAAGTGCTTCTGAAAGTGTTGACAGTTCTATAGAGATTTTTTATGTTATAACAATTTTCAATGGCAGGTGAATGCTTTTTTTTTTTTTTTTATATAATTGTTAAGTACTTAGTAATCTTAAAAAAATATTTTCTGTAATCTAATTTTTGGATTGTTGACTTTAAATTTACTATAGTCATTGATTTTATTTTCTGGTAATGTCGTGTATGGTCACCCATACTCTTACACACATAAAACAATTTTTTAATTATTTTAAAAATCTTGGTGTGTGATGATTTATTAAGCTTTTCAAATTTCACTTAATAACCTAATGAGGTGAAAGTTTTGAAGAATTTTTAAAAGATTTTTGAAACTAAAAATTATTATAATTAAAAAAAGAAAGAAAATTATTGTAAAAATTCATTATTCATTGAAAATAATTTTTTTCTTCAGATATAATATCATTAATATATATTATTTATAAAAGTAAAAGTTTATTTAATTAAATAATTGGATAGTTTTATTACAGATTTTATTTTACTGTTTGGAGCAGATTTTTGGGAATGCAGTAACTGTTTAAAAAAAAAAAAAAAAAAAAATAGACGATTTACATTCTCCAAGGAGTCCTGCATTTAACTAATAAAACAAATTTAGAGGATGGAATTTAATTTCATGACATTAAGTAAGTGTGTGTGTGTGGTTAACATGTAAAAATATATATATTTTTACCAAGATTTTCTAAAAGTAATAATTTCAAAAATAAATTCATTCATTTGTGAATAAGTCCTGAAAGTTTATTAAATTTCAACAATTTGATTTTTGCAAGAATTTTTAAGTCCATGTGTTATTTTATTGGAAAAAGGCACTAAATTTTCTATAGCCAGCTCTGTTACACCATTGATGCATAAAAAAAAAAAAATTAACCAAAATTTCGAACGTTTTAGAAAGGAAAAAAAAAAAGATTTTTTAAAGTAATTAAAAATACTTTGGTCTTTCCTCTTAATAATAATTTGACGATAAAACTTTGTTTTTATTAAGTTTGGTACCTTTTTTCACCATGCTGTTTTTTTAGGGAAATCAATTGCCTTATATAAATAACTAGATTAAAGGGGAATAACTCTATAATTAAAAATGAATCGTGTCTATAACCCATATCTTTAAAACACTCAGCTAGGAAAAGGAATAGGGATGAGAAGATAAGGCGATAAGAAAAGGAGAAATAGCCACAATTGGCATGTGCGTATATACACACACACAGGAAAAAACTTAAGTCATGTTCTTAACCTTTAGCACTCTGCATTCTTAATATTACTTCAATTTCTACTGCATTCTTTTTTAAGGCCTCTCAATTGTAGTATCCTTATTGTTAATTTCACTCAGTTGTTTTCTGTTGCCATAGAATATGACAACACAACTATGAAATTCAAACACACTATTGTTCAGGGATCATTGTCACCTTCAGTGGTAGGATAAACTTTTTGTACAGCAAATGAAATCATATACAGAATGATAAAATAGCTTTGTCAAGACTTTCATATTTATGGTGCTAAACTTATTCAAAAATGTCTAAACTCTCAGCTGTATACAATCGTTTTCTCAGATTGATGGATAAATCTGGCTTTGAGTGAATGAAGCCTGTAGATCAAAGCAAAGACCATCTTTATTCAAATTTTGTCAACTGGTGTTACAGAATCGCAAAGAAGTGTGTCAAATAACAAATTATATCAGGTTGCAGACTTCCAACAAATAAAATGTAACTGAAAGAGAAAATAACATAAGATGTTGATGATCTACACTACTTCAAATAAATGGTTAGGAAGGAATAAGTAACAGAAAGAACAGTTACTGGATGTGAGAAACCTGTTTTTCTGAAAAAATTGCTTTAGTCAATGAATACCAAATGTTTTCATATAAGTGAATGACTAATATTAATTAATTATTATTATTATTTTTAGCCTACAATGTAAATCTATTAACAAATACAACAGAAAATAAAAGCTTTGAACACATTCTGAAAATATAAATGTAATATAAAACTGTAGTTTGGGCTTGTCCTCTCCTGAAATTATTAATTTGAAAATGTCTATCAACCAATGGGCATTCCATACCACATCCCAAATGAATCTGTCAATATAAGACAATGATCTCCTGAGGCCAATGTACTGATGCTGATGACATAGGTAGACATAGTTGGGATAAGAATGAACTTGAACAGAAAATCAATATCCTCTACCAAGTGTTCCAAGAAATAGAACAGGATAAACGCTTCCAAAACAGAAATTATGATCTGGAATTGGAATGAAAGCAGTGATGACACATACCCTGAATCTATCAAAAATTCAGGAGGTGGAATTAGTAAATACTAAACACTTCAAATACCTTGGCCTATGGATTAGTTATAACAAATTTGGTATAGGAGATTAAGAAAGAGAATATAGAATAAACTGTGCTAGACGTACTTACATCCAATACAACAAGTTGGTATAAAACCAAAATATCAACCTGAAAATTTGAGTCATGTTCTTTAATAGCCTGATCAGAGCAAGATTTTCATATGGTTGTCATGCATGGTGCCAGACTTGTTCAGAAATATCTAAACTTTCAATTGTATATACAACTGCTTTCTAAGATCAATGGTGAAAAAAGGCTTTGTGTGAATGATGCCAGAGGGTCTTGGCAAAAGTCATCCTTCTTTGAACATTGTAAAGAGGTGCTACAGAGTCACAAACAAATAACAGGTACTACATCAGTTGAAGATTATCAGCTACAATGACTAAAATAAAAGTTTAGGAAAGAACACCCCACCACCACCATTAATGAAAAAAGAACGTGCAATAAAAGCACCTGAAAAATTGTTTTAAAAGATTTTCTAAATTTCAATTGAAAATAGTACTGGCTGCTCAGTTAATGAATGCCAAATGTTTCCTTATAGGGAAACGAGTAATATTATCATTATGATCAGCAATATACAATGTCGTTTTGAACAGTCATTTAAGACCTGGCTGGTATGTACAGATGAAGCTTTTCACAATAGCAAAATTTTGTGAAGTGATATTTGATCATCATAGTCAAAAGATCTCCAATGAGTTGAAGATCAATAGGATTAGAACTATCACTTGAAAATGGAAGGAGCATAGCCTGACTATTGATGTACCTTGAAAACTATTTACAACTAAAGAAGAATTTCAGGTTTTGCAGATAGAGGCACAGAATTGATCAAGGTTACAATTTAGTTGCTAACTCTTCTGGATAGGACAGTATTCTTAAATTTCTAAAAATATTTCCTTTCTTGAAGCTGGGGTATATGATGATTTGTTTACACTAGTGCCCTCTATTTTCTTACAAATTCTGCTTTATTCTAAAATGATATATCATGATTTGATGAGACTAAAATTAAACACTTTGGTAGAAACATCACAAGAAAGGAGCACATGGCATACAAACAGAAAAATATCATCCTGACAAACATAACCATACAAGTAGGATGGTTTGGGGTCGTTTTTCCTTGATGTATGTTTGTAACACTTCGATCCTGGTTCACAACAAATAGCAACAGATGTTACCTTTTGTTGCAGTCAGCCCTGGTTTGATCAATGGAGTGATCTCTTTGATCCTGACCTGCCTTATCCCACATTGTGATTGATTTGATTATAAGGAGGCCAAGATCGATTCGTCGCAGTTATCTTTGTGTTAGGCTTTTCCAAATTGAGTGAAATCATACAATAAAATTGGAGAAAAAACAGCACTTGAAATATATATAAAAAATAATATTTTTATATCAATACTGCGTAGAATGGTTCTTTAGTTGTGTTTGCACACAGGTGTTTGTCAACCCAACCTGTTCCTAAATCAGACAACACTTGGGTAAGCTAGTAAGTTTTGACTTGCAGAGTTAGAAAAATTTGTTTTACTGTTTTAGTAAGTTTGGCTCAAGGTTGAAGTTGGAGGTTCTTGTGTTCGGCAGGAAATGTGGAATTGCTCAGCACCCTCTGCTGCTTCTCAGGTCTCAACTTGCAACTTTGACCAACTGTGGACTATCTGAATGGCTTTTGTGCATTCATTTTCATGGACTCCACACCAATGGATCTGAATTCATTTTAGGTTCCTTTAACCATGAAGAAGATGCACAAGTTTTGAGTGAAACCCTCTATTCAGGAAAAAAGAAAAACTCTCTAAAAACAAGCAACATGTTCTAGCATGAACAATAAATAATGATTGAGCAGAATATACCATAATTTCTTGGGTAGGAGAAGCAACAAGTCAAAATGGAAAAATGTTTATGACAAAAATTCTAATGAAGTCTTCAACATTAACTAAAGAGAAAATGTTAAAGAGAGGGAAGAGATGAAAGCCAATTCAAATTCTCAAGAAACATCGGATGCGCCTGTAACATCTGGCTCAAGAGTCTGCTGTTGGCAAACATTTATTGAATTCAGTCACTTGTAGGACTGGCTACTCTGAGCATTTCTTCTCTGTTCTGCACAAGGCACAGACAAGACTCCAGCTTAACAACAGCAGTTATTAATATACAATGTCTGACCCTGTGTAAGCAGAGACTATTAAAGCACAAACTCATTTTTGTTGAAACTGTAGCATATTCTAAGCTAAATTGAGGGAAAATATTTAATTTTTTTTCTGTCCCCTCCCCTTTTGTTTCTATTTTAAAATTCGTTTATTGAAAATAAATTTTTCTTTTCGTCAATTTAGTTTCATACTGATGATATCGATTTCTGAAGCTGAGTCTGTCGAAAGGTACCTAAAGTTGTTATTTTATTTGGTGTGATACTATTGTATCTTATTTTAGAAATAAACTATGATCCCTGTCTTAAAAATTATCTTATCTTGGTGTTGCTCCAGAAACTTGTTTAAAAATATATATATATATATATATATATATATATATATATGTGTGTGTGTAAAATGAAAAAGAAAACAAAGATTTGAAATTGTCATAGGATTTAAATTTTTTTTCTTTAAATTTATTAATAAACTGATAAAATTAGTTTTGTATTACTAATATATACATAAGCATATACAAAAATCTGCAAGAGTAATTGGTACTTTTTCTGGACAGCTAATACAAAGCTGCTTTTATACATTTTATTGTAGAAAATAGTTAAAAATGCATTACATGAAGGAGTACAAGAATTTATTTATAAGAAGCGGATTATTTGGCAGATTCCCAAATTTGAAAATCTTTCTTTCTGACTAGCACCGCTGTTACCATAATATTTGGATTGGTCTGTTCTTTGATTATAGTTGGTAAATTTAAGAAAAAAAAAATCAATCATAAATAGATTTATATAAGCTGACAAGTGCATTAAGTGATACTCTTGGGTAATAATGAACCTCCTTAACTCAGCATTGGTAACTGAATCTTAGATCTTGGTGCCCATCAATCCAATTCTCTCAGATGAGATAGGTACACTTCCTAGGTATTATGGAATTGACAAATACAAACTGACAAAGATGAGACATTATAGTCTAAAATGGAAACTAGTTTTCCTTCCTCTAACAGTCTGTAATAACAAGCTTTGCCATATTTGGTACCAATGGGAAAGCCTCACATTTCTTAAACATTTGCTCTATACTCTACCACTAAGTAATATTCACAAAAATTCTGATATTTTAGCATTGAAAGAGAAAAAACAAACTTCTACAAAAATGGATGAGCATTTGCTGGTTAACTTCCTAATTATTTCATATCAAACAACATTTTATAACAGAGGAAAAAAATCCATTTTTTTTTTTTTATTCCAAACAATTTACTTTTACTCAGCGTCATATATTTCAGCTTTTGGATGTTAATTCCTGAAAAAGGACGGACGTTTTTGAAGATGAAAAATAACAGAATAGTCATTTTCCTCCTTTTAAGTTTAAGCCCATAAAATCTATTAATAATGGCTTTGGATTTAAATTTAAGTTTAGCAAGAATTAAGATTAAATTTTGGCTCATAAATGTCATTTTATTTTTTCTTATAAATCACAATAGCATGGAGAGCAAGGCTGCCTATGAGAGGATGCTTGTTTGGCATATAAATGTATATGTAGGCTATAATTAGATGTGAATGCTGAACAACAAATTATTTTGCATTTTAGAGTTTCTTTCTTTAAACAATTTTGTGAACTTTCAGATTTCCTCTTTCCAAAGCTGACCTAAATAATCAATGCCTTAAACTATTTGAGAATTTTTTACAATTTTATTACCGTTGATGAGAGGGTGTATATGTATTAAAATCACCATTTTTTTCCTTTTAAATAATATTCTTATCTGTTTTAATATGTAATAATGGTTTCAATGTTTCCACTACCTTGCTCAGAATAAACATGAACCTGTTTACCTAAGCTACTGTTATAAACTTGACCAACATCAAACTTTTCATTGGCCAATTGGATGCATTCATTCACTGTATCTTTATCACTGGCAGAATCTGAACAAAAAAATAAGAACATAGCATAAATAAAATAATTTCTGGTAAATAAACATGCAAATTTTTTCAACCTAATATCATTGAAATGAAGAATAAAACCATATAAAACATTTTTAACATTAAATTTATATATATTAAAGTCTGGGACACTAAAAATAGCACTTAATGAAATTTCATCAATAAATGCCAATAAATCGAATTTTGTCAAACAAGTTAGTGAAAAAAAATTATTTCTTGGCATGACATATTTATTTGGAGCTACTGCAGATATGATTTAAGATACTTGAGATAAAGAATGATTTAAAGAGATTAAAATTTTTTTATCTTATCCATTATGTTGATCTTAATAAAGATCAACATAATGGATAAGATAAAAAAATTTTAAAAAATAAAATATTTATAAAATATTTTCTCTTTTATTCTCCTTATTATAACAATGAAGATTATATCTTTCAAAACAGGAATTACTAGAATTAAATTAATCACTAACTGTTGATTAATGTCCTAAATGAATGTCTGACTATAACAGAAAAACAAGTATTTCTGATAGTGTGGAAAAAAAGGAAATAAGATCCATTGTAAAAATCAGGTAAATGATGGTTGTCAGATGTGAATGCATTTTCATATGCAATAAAATCTACTTACATGTTTGCCCATCTTTTGGTTTATATTTAGACAAGCTTATTAACGGCAGGGGTAGAAACCCTGGCATAAGTGGGATTACTTGGAGCTGACCCTTAAATTTGGAGTCATTCAGTGAGAAAACTCCTAAAAAAAATAAAATTAAATAAAAGTAGCTTAAAAAGAAATCAATACAATGATCTTGTATCATTGCCATCAATTTTTAATTTCAAAACAATTTTAACTAAAAAAATTTATAAGGGATTTTGATTAATAAATTTGCTTTTATTAAAACCATGTATTCAATTTTAATTAAAACACAACCTTGATTTTTATTGTTGACTAAAATCTCTGGATTTGAATTAAAAGTAGTATTTTTTATTTGAAAGAAAATACAAACGAAATGGAAAAATAAAATGTGATCTTGGTATTAAAAGTTTACAAGCCCTAAACTGATCTTTGTTTCTCTGAGTTTGGGATCAAACTGTGCCAGTGGACAGCCTAATTCCCAAATAGTAAAAAGGAGGACAGTATAAAAGATTATATTTGAGGTCATGTAGTTAATTCATAAAGGATTAAAAAGCAAGTAAAGAATAATTAGGTATTCTATGAAGGGATTTAATAAGTTATAAAATAATTAGTTAATATTTGCAAGTTAAAAATAATGAAAAGACAAAAAAAAATAAAATTTCAGATGTAAATTGTTACCTGTGACTTTTCCACAGACAGCCCACAGTAAGTGATCAACAACCACTTCATACAACAATTGTGTGTTGTTGGCTGATTCTGATTTGCTAGTTGTGGTCACACAAAAGTCCAAGTGGCATACAGTACCCACTTTACATTGCTTTTGGTCATTCCCAGGCAGAATTGTTGATGTGATGATGTAAAGAGTCTGGAAGGATTATAACCAACACAGTCATAAAAATCTGAACCCAGGAGGAGGAGGAGGAAAGTTTTATAAATCCCACAGAAAAAAAAATGAAACAAAATAAGCATGTTTTGTATATTAGAAGCATTTAAAAAAATACAATTCTAGGAAACAAATTATAGTTTTTTTATTCTAAGCAACACTTCTTTTTAACTTTTCTAAAATAAGGGGAATTTTAAAGCAATATACAAAACTATTAAGGATTATTATAACAGTATAACAGACTGTACAAATCGCTTGTAGTCTCCATTCTCACATATCAATGTGAAATGTAGACACTGCTGGTAGAAACAGAGAGAAAACTCCTTGGCATCTTCTATTAGAACCAATGAATTTGTGCAGAAAAGGGTTGAAAGTTTTGTGGGCCTCCAGGAACCCCTTCTCGTCACTATCAAACGGAGAAAAATGGCTTGGTTTGGACATGTTACAAGGCATGACAACCTGTGCAAGACCATCATGCAAGGCACCGTTGAAGGTGGATGTAGGAGAGGACGCCAACGCGATAACTGGTTGGAGAACATCAAACAATGGACAAGTATGACTATAGAATTCCTGTTGTTGATAGATTGTTGTGAAGGAGATTCAGTGTGGCTTCTGCATTCGGATCCCCCCCCCACCACCACCTACAATTACAAAAATCAAGGGGATGATGGTGATGATGATAATAACATTATTAAACATTTTCAATGAAGTGTCTTTTTAAACTCATGAAGATTACACATTGCCTGATGAATTGTTATAAACTTCATATTCTAGTGAGTCAATTCTGAGTGGAAATTGTGAGAAATTAGAGCCTTTAATCTAATATCTGCTGATGAGTGCAGGAGGACTAGCTGATTATTATTTTCTTCTTCCATTGTGAACTGGATCCAGGATTATTTGTAAAGCTTCCTGGTGAGGCCAGAGTATGGTGGTGTCATCTATGTATCTCAGCCATACTGTTGGCTTCAATGCTATCATTCCCAAAGACAGTTTGAAAATCCATGAAAGTTACCCAGATTGACAAGCACCTGATGATGGCTGGAGGGCACAACAGTCAAAATGTTGTGATAATAACAAACATGAGGACAATATGCAGGGAATATAGGGTTCTTGACATGTGTGTCTCAAAACAGATGATACTGTAAAGAAAATCATACCTGTGGTCAAAGATATGCAATCTGTAAGTAACAAGAAAGTGTCTAATAAAATGATTATGTTGTAACTTTATGTAAATAATCATAAGTAGAACAACATTCAGTTGGGAGAGCAGTTTCACTTCTTTCAACACTTTAGATTCTTCAGAGCAAAAAAACAAAAAGAAAAAAAAAACAGTAAAGACCTGACACTAATATATTTCGGTCTCTTCTAATTTACTGGTATATGGGTAAGGTAGATACACAGCACAATATAAACAGATAATCAAAGACACCAGATTTTTTAGAGCCTGAGATTTTTGAAAATATTGTCTGAATACTTCATTAAATATCCTAGACCTTATTTAATCATAATAAATGTCAGAGTTAATTGAAAAGAATAATATCAAGAAAGATTAATTTGTTAATGAATTCCATTTCAATGTTAAATATTCAGCAATTAGTATTGCTGTTTCTTACCTGTAAATTGATCATGTGGATGTTGTAAACAGATAATCTAGAGAGATCATCTTCATCAGCCATTGTACGGTAGGTAACAGTAAATGTGAGATCCAAAGAAGACGGCATCGGAATAGCATTACTTCTCAGTTGCCACATAAAACATGTAGACTGTTCACAATGAATTTCCTACAAGACATAATCACTTTCATTAGTAAATGGCCATTAAGTACAGAAAAAATCAAAATATTGTTAAAATGTTCAAATTTTCAAACAAGTGTCGAAGTTCACTCCCCAAAACTTTAAAACTGTTAAAATATCTGTATTTGTATTCATTACTGTTCTGTCATTTGATATTAAATTTTGATATTCAATTATTAAATGTTTGTTCTGTCATTTGATATCCAGTTATTGAATTTATACAATTGTCTGCACTTTCATCAGTCATTTTTTTCTGATCAGCCTCATTAATTTTTGACAAATTTGGCAATGTATTTGTACAAGGTTTCAGGTTCATGCCTTAAAATAATTCTCATGAATGGAAAATAGAACTGAAACCTTCTGGCTTCAATGTTCTCACTAGCTGACCATACTTTATTATATAAAACAAAACTCAAAATATCTCATGGCTTTGTGTCAGAAGTCTCAATATTCAACAAACCTGCCACTTGCTGGTATATCCGAGTGGAATGAATTCTACATCATTGTTTTCAACAGCTTTCAACTGTGGAGTTGACACTAAAAATGGAATGCGATTGCTACCTTTCACTTCAACTTGGATGTACTTTCTGGAAAATAAAATTAAAATTTATAGTGATTTCAAAATGACAAGTATGATTTTATTTTGAAATGGAGAGTCAGACTAGAATTATCCTCATAGATTACCTTTATGTTGAATTAAGATCCTTAACTCACTGATTCATATTTCAATTGGTTGGAATAAAAACAATTAGGACTTTAATAGATTTAATTAATTTAATCAAAAGATTTAAAGCAGTTCCAAAATAACAAAAACAATTTAAGTTTAATGCATTTTTATATTCAGTATATAAATTATTTTTTATAAATATAGTAAATAATACAATTATTGTAAGTAACTTGCTTATTTTTAACCAATAAGGTATTTTTGTGGATTACAAAAATTGGTTTTCATCATAATAACTTAAATATATAGCAACATTGCAAGTTTTTCTTTAGGGAAATATAAGTGCTCATAGTTAGAAAGTCTCATTAAAGAAGTAGAAATTTCAACTCAGTGAATTTTCTGATTATCTTCTCATATCATTGTGTATCACTTGGTACTTAGTGAAATCACAAAATCTATATTCTAATTTCTGCTTGTGATTTTGTTACACTAACATTGTAAAAACGACACATTGTAGCAAGAATTTTTTTTAACATTTTAACAGTATTGCACAAAATTAAAGAATAAAGCTATTTCCAGTTTAATCTGCAACTTGATAATAGTGTGGGGTCTGTTTGTATTCGCCCTAAAAGATCGTCTTAGTTCATCCTGATATAATGACCAGATTTCTCATGGGAGGTAACTTCAGGCATATTAAATGTTAATTATAAAGTAATTTCTTTCATATATGTGCAAATATTAATTTGCATTGATTTTTTGATTTCTGTACATTATTATAAAACAGTACATAGTAATAAGATTTTTGTTAGAATATTTTAATGGTATTGTGCTAACTTGAAGAATAAAGTTAATGATTCAATCCAAGTATATTAACTGCTATTCATAATTTCCTTTTGCAAATAATTTACATCTCATTTTTGTCTGTCATCACATCAAGGACGGCTAGAGATATGTCCACCAGTAGGAATTTTATTTTCAACATATTAGTTTTGAAAATTCCCAAACTTCCAAAGTGATGACTTTTTTGCAGTCAACAGAAAAAAAATTAAGATATAAAAAATCATGTTGCTGAGTTTATAGTTTTTGCATGAGCAATGGTTGAGAATGTTTAATAATTTCTTATTAGCCTGTCAGAAAATGAAAACATTGGCGTTAAAATTCCACTCTATATATGTTTTTTTTTTTCACCTGGTAATATAAATATTCTATAAATATAAAGTGACTTGGCATTAAAAAACCCATTTACAGCCATTAATCATGATACAAGAAAAATTTTAAATTAATTCCTAATCATAATTCATGATATGAAGATAACTGTATAACATGTCAAGCAAAATTGTTAATGCAAAGTTTTATTATTAATGTTCTTGTTACTACAATCATATGACTGATGTATTCAGTGGTCTTCTGGCAGGTGTGAAACCTGTATCAAAAATAGTTTGAGGCAGTCTTTTTTGGTAATGAAAATTAGAAAATGATAACAAATAAAAAATAAGGGTAGTAAATATAATTAATCATATCAACTATATAGTAGACTTATATTAACTATATAGTTGGTGTATATCAGATTTGTCCTTTTATTCCCCATTGTAGAAATGATATGGAATGGATAGTTATTGTTTTGAGGTGTACAACTTATATTCTTAATAATCATATCAGTATGGCACACATTTCCAGTTCAGGTTCAATATATATTGACAGAAAGAAGCTCTAACAATGAGGCTGCCACATTAAGGAAAGTCAGTTTTGGAACTGTGGTATTGCACTCAATTTGAAAGTTGGGGTTTGACATGATAAATAATGACACAAAATATTTTTTCCCAAATCATTATCTTTTTTTGAGAAAACAAGTTTAAATATTAAGTTTAAGTTCAAAATTGAGCATTGGTGTTTAATTCCAGTGATCAATGAAAGCCTTATAGCACAGCATTATAAAATTTATAATTAAAATATATACAGTTGGTTTGAAATTAAAAGGGATAATAAATTACATAACCAACAACTGTATATCATCAACATGATCCAGAGAATAAAGCAATAGTCGACCGAAATACAAAATGTTGCATTAAAAAATTTATAGCACAATGCCTTTGTCTTGCTCCCAGAAAATATTCTTTTCTCAATGATGAATTAGATGAGGAAATAGGCTATTTAAAAAATTGTCCATTAGATAAGTAAACATTTATTCATACTTAAATAGTTATGTTAATTTACAAGACTAATTTTAAAATTTAATTCAAATTACATCATAGAAATATAACCATGTATGGGTAAATGTTTCAATAAAAATATTTCTTTTTGTTTCAGAAGTAGTGAGCCACCAAAGAGATTAAAAAATTACATTCATCAATTCTGAAGTAGACACACTGGTCAAATTTGATTAACCTCTCACAAAAATGGAGTTTGTGAACCTGTGCTTGCAGAAGGTTTTTCAAATAATGAACTGCAAGAGATTCTAATGAATGGAGTAACATTGGATTTGCCAAATTAACCTGGCCATTTGCAAGGTGTGGAAAGAGCAGTTAAATTAACTATTGAAGCTTCACAAATTGTATATGGACAAGAAGCAAGTCACAAGCACATTATCTACTATCTATATTTCTCATGTTGTCTGTCTGTGTGTCTGTCGTGGGTGTTGTTACCTCCCCCAGCCCGCATTTCTCACCCAATTTCGATGTGGTTTTCACCATAAGTTTGCAAATGACTGCCGTAAGGATATGACGAAGCCCGATTTTTGAGTTCGGACTCAGGTTCCGAAAAAAAATCGATAATCGAAAAAATTGATAATCGAAAAAAATCTGCTTACAGAAGGAATGATCGCATTACAACCAAATTTGACACCCTCTTAGAGTCTACCATTAGAAGTGTTGTCCAGAAGTTTCATGACCACGGACCCCTAAACAGCGCGGAAAATCGATAAAATCCAAAAACTGATACGCTCAGATTGCACCTGAACCGCATGTCGGTTTTTAGCTAAAACTGACCGGATATATGATGAGGCCATTGGGAGTCACCATGTGAAGGAGCCATTTGAAGGGTTTGAAGGCCCAAGGATAAATGCTGTCTGTCATTGGTGTACACTTAGAGGAGCAGTGCTTCTCAGACGGCCAACTTTACGTAGCCTGCTCTCAAGTCAGCAGGCGCGAGGATGTGTTCCTTTATTCACCCTCGCAAAAAGCTGAAAATGTGGTCTACACTGAAGTCCTCAGCTAGTGATACGCAAACTCCATTCCATTTTTCCTTTTCATGCAAGAAAATTGCTGTATAAGTCGTACGATTTTGGAATCAAGCACGGGCAATGCCGGGCCATGCTGCTAGTTACTAAATAGATCATTGTGCCATCAAATATTTTTACTATTATTACTTCTAAAGAAAATTATACTGAACAATTTAGTTATATTATGATGTAATATATTATACAGTGCAACATTTTCAATAAACAAAAGATTTAAAAGATTTTGTTTTATATTTTGTGCCCAACAGTATTATGGTGTTATATACACTTTTATCTATTTTTTGTTTTTATTAATTATGACCTAACAAGTAGTGTAAGATCTTATTCATTGAGTAGTTTTTTTTTTTTTTTTTAATAATCTTTTACATTTTTTACAGTTTTCACTTATCAAATAAAGTAAAATTGCATATTTTGCTTGTGGTGATTCATAATTAAAATTCTGGTTTGAATATATTTTCCATTCAATGTATCCAATACAAAAAATATCAACTTTAAATAGTAAAATTTTGAAGTCAGTTTGTAAGCAAAAACCTGTAGAAATTAGGTATTTCTTCAGATGATCTTTAAAAACTAGATGCTCAAAAATTGGTAAAAAGCTATAAATCTAATTTTTGGTGTCAGTACTTATCACATCACACCCCAGCTTCTGTGTTAAATAATAGTTTCAGACTATTATTTTTTAGTGGCAGTATATTTTGGCTCAGACCTGAGGCTGACCTTTAAGGTTAGATGGTAGACAAAATAAGAATCTTGATTTTGATTGGCTGAGTCAAATGTGGGAATGTTAGAGAGAGATAGAATGTGTTTTCAAGGAGTTAAGATTGATGCGTTAAAGAATGCAGACAAATGAATTTTGTGTGCAGAAACAGTTCCCCAGTGGGGTTGGATAACAACCCTACTGGCTAGTTAAAAAATGTACACATCAACGTGTTTAATCAAATAGATATGTTAAAAATCCCTACTTTTTGAAATTCTCATTTTACCTCCGAACAAACCAACTAACGATTTTTGAAAAATTAGTCTTACAAACTATTCTGTTGAAACCTTTGATGATAACTTTATACTCTGACCCTACCAGAAAGATTTACAATTTCTGTTGGATTATGTGAACTCAATTAGATCATTTATAGAGTTCATGACAGAAAAAATGCATAACAACAAGCAGATGTTATCAGCTATTATCTTGAGAATTTTTAAAGAGCTGAAGTATATAGATAGTACTTTCCAAAAGAATAATAATCCAACACATATTCTGGAACAAGAAACATAAGAGAATGAAATTCAGGGACATCAACTATGTAGCTAAAGTAAGTCCACCTTATATAAAAGTGGTGGAATGAATCCAAATGATTTGGGGATATTAAAATATCAAAATGGGTTTTAATAGCATAACCACTTTTTGTAATTTTACTAAAGTTGGTAGCCCATGAGAGAAGTGGATGACAAAGAATTGCATGTATAACATCCCATATAAATGTTCAAAAGAATGCAAAGGATAATCTAGCCGTCTTATGAAAGTAACATAGGGAATTTATATTGAAAGAAAAGTCTGATATAAATAAAACTATATCTGGAGAGAGAAGGCATGATAACACACTGTTTGTGATTAAATCCAAATAATAGATAAAGAGCAGTATTGGAAGATGAGAAAATTGAAGGAAGCAGCATATGTTAACCTTGTGGACAAATGTATTGATGTTGGTATGGCATTGATTTCTTTTTTTTTTTTACTTAGTAAGGAAAAGACAAAATATATCCCCCTCCATATTAAAATTTAGGATAGCTTAGCTTGTGACATGAATTGCTTGCATTGATATTATCAGTATGTTAATCATTATTATTTTTCTCTGACGCCATATTCTGGCTTTCATTACTAAGAATTCATCTTTTTAAAGAATGCCCAATCAGCTGAAATACTGTGATAAGAATAAAAGCAACATAATCCAAACTCTTGAAATGATCAGTATATCGGTATTAAATCACTGAGTTGATATTAACAAATTACTGATTTCTGTAAAAGTGAAAATTAAAAAAAAAAAAATCTTCAATTGAATGAAATAAACTTTCAGCAAGAAGTTGTAAAATGAACGACAAAATATGATTCTTTTCATCACTTATTATTAACTTTTAGTTGGTTTTTGAAAAAAAGCCACAAATTCTCTAATTAAAAATATTTTCAAGATTCATTAAAAAATAAAACTGTGGTAAATTAAAATTTCAGAGAAAATTTTTTCAGTAGTAAGCAAAAAGTATAGAGACCAGACTCAGGCTTATATGAGATGGTGATGAAAAGTTTTCAGCCTGACATATTTTGACCCTCAAGTTTGACCAAATAATCAAACCAAAGATTTTTTTTTTTTTTGGTTGGGGGAGATGTTTTAGTCAATCAAAGAACTTTTCAGCACCCCCAACCCCCTTGTATTTCTATTAATTCTATGTCATTATGCATACATTACATACCTTTCTTTACAAGAATAAAGGCGGTGTGAGAATGCCAGGGGAGGATAAAACACAATTTGACAGCTGATTGGTGAATGTAAAAAGTCACCATCAAAAGTTACCTAAAAAAAAAAAAAAAAAAAAAAAAAAAAAAGTTACAGAAAATAAATAGTTACAGTAACAATGAAAATTACTAGTAATTATATTTGGAAATTTACCAACAAGTGGTTAGGATGAGCAATATTAATATCCCTAAGTAAGTCTAATACTTGCTTGGTATATTTTTAAAAATACTTAATAGTTTTTAGTAACATTTTTGGCACATGTCCTTTAAAACTAAAAGTGTATTTCAAATTCGTTGAAATTATTCTTGCTGAAAATAATATTCAAAATCTCTCAAATAAAAAATAAGGATCCCTTTGTTGTTGCCTGATGACATTTTTCAATGATATATTTAAAAGATTTGTTATTTTTTTTCTAAATTATCCTCTTTATTCTTTATTAAACTGAACTGGTGATCCTCATGCATTTGATTCAAAGAATGTTTAAAATTTATTCCTTGATATGTGAAGGAAATTGAAAGACTTACAGTTCCCTCTACTTGGTCCTTTGTTAAGACATGCTGTAAAAACAGTTTAAATGTGAAAAGGTCATTGGCTGGAGTGGCTGGAAGTGGAATGTTTGTTTCTTCATCTTTTCCATTACTGACTGAAAGACCATCTGAAGTTGTCACTCTAAGAATGTTATTAGCAAGTATTGGGATGCTGCTTGTATGAAAAGTCACTTCTACTTCTTGCCTGATCCCAGATACCAATTGGCCTAAAAAGAGGGACACATTCAAATAAATCACTAATAGAACAATAAATTCTACAATAGCATCTATTAAAATCATGTCTATTCAATTAGAATTTCTTTTAGCTCTTATACAAAATAAATTATTGCTTGAGCAATCTCTTATATTAATTCCAATTGCAAGTCAAGTTCTCCAGTTGAAGGAGAGATGCTGGATCTGTAATGTTAAGTTTATATTTATTTATATTTACAAGGTCAGTTTTAATTGTCCTTAGCCAGAGAGCTTTTCTGAACAGCATGGTTTGAAGCATTATTCTAAGGCTTTTTCATTAGGCGAGTATCGCTATATGTCTTCAGAAAATGAATCTTCTTTTGATGGTTTGCTCCAAGGTTTTCATTTTTGTCTTAGAAGCCATATTTTTTAAATATGGCTCATTTTTCATAAAAATATCAGAAGATTAGATTTCACTAAAAATAGTTTTAGAAAATTTTAACTCACTCTTCCCCATACACAAATCAGATTTCTGTAAATTATTAGGTCATCTAAATATTTTACTCTATTTTGAATTTGTTGTAGCTTTCAAGAGTAAAATCTTAAATAGTATTGCTATTCACTTACCAATCTCTGGACTTGGTGTGATTTCAATATAAGGCTGCTGGCAAAAAATCTCAATAAAAACATCATGAGCCACATTGTGACGAATGAATTCCATCTGCTTTGTCTTGATGCACAACTGACCCATTTTATAGAGTCCTTTCTTACAATTCTGCAATAAGGAAAGTATCTATATAGAATATTATTTGATAAAAATGAATACGAACAAATATTTGTCTGTATTTCTGAGATGAGGTATTGTAACTATTTACATTGTTTGGACTGTTGTCCTCATCTTTACTGTCACATTCACAACATTTCAGCTGTTGTATACTCTGGCCTTCTTCAGGTGATATTTACCACTGTGAACTATGAATTTGAACTGTGAATTTGGTTCAAAGTTCCAACAAATATCACCTGAAGAAGGCTGGAGTGTACAATAGTCGAAATGTTGTGAATGTGAAAGTAAAGATGAGGACAACATTCTGCACAATGTAAATAGTGTAAATGAACAAATATTTTTAATTTGATGAAAACATTTTGTGTGTTTGTGGGTGAAGTATCAAGCTGAAGACAAAAATAAAATGAATTTTTTGTTTCTTATTCAGCAATGCATCTAACTTATCAAATAATTTTTATTATTTGTGAGATGATTAATAATAACCAGTTTTAACCTGTGAAAATTTCACAGATTTCCCATTAGAAATTTCTGATGAATCTAAATTCTTCAGTTAATGATTGAATAAGCTCATGGGGAGTTCTATAACAATAAAATATCTATAGAAATTGTCTTATCACATTGTTAAATATTCAAGCTTAACAGCTTTAACAAAATATTGTAATAATAATCATAAATATGAATGTGGGTTGTTGTTATTTTAAGAAGTAAGGGGGTACAAATGAAAAGATTTGAAATTTACTTTTTCCATTTCACTAAAAAGGGCATTAAACACTTCTATCTTCCCATCTTTCTTTAATTTTCTCACTGAAACCAAGTAGAATATTTGATATGTCTTGTCTTTTCACACACTCAAAACAGAATAGTCTATTTATGAGGCATTAGCAGAAGATGTTAAACACTTCTTTCTTTTACTCACTGAAACCAAGTAGCATCTCTGATATGATTTTTGTCTTTCCATGTGATCAAAACAGAATAGTCCATTATTTATTAGGTATTGTTAAGAATTAATGAAGGAAATGACAAGCACAATTATTATATGATAATATACTGATTTGTTTGGACTAGTGTCCTTGCCTTGGCAGTTAGCTTGAACTGAGCCCTTTATTCAATTCACAAGGGTAGATTGTTCTCATTTTGCTGTCAGTGTTGGAGGATAGATTTTATTATTTAAATTTTGTTAATTAGTCCTTGTGATATCTCTTTCAGCGAAGCAGAGTATAGATCTATTTTGCACTATGCAACCCAGGGATTGAACTCATGACTGCCTCATAATTCATTTAAATAATACTTTCATCCACTAGGCTATGTAGGACAATTTGGTGGTTGAAACTCACAATCTTAAACTGGATGTCACTTGCATGTCTCTTTCACTGAATAACAGTATATGACCATTGATATGATCTGTAGTGGAATTTTTAAGTTTTTGTTGAAATTGTACCGTAGTCACCACTGATGCAGGCACTACTTCTAGTCAGACTACAAGCAGTGGCAACAATATTTTGCACATGTAAATGACAGGTGTAAGGAAATGGAAGAAAATTTCAACAAGGTGATATTTTATATTTTTGTTTTTATATAACTGAATAACAAAAGAGAGAGAATACACTAGTATGTATAGAAAGGAAGATACTGAAAGTTAGGAATTGTGTGTGTGTAAGTTCAGTCACTAAGGAGAACAAGGTCTTGGTGGTGTTGTCACTAATGCATGCTGGGAGGAAAAGAAATAAGAGAATGATAACAGGAAGTGTCTAGTTTATATAGATGCTTGAGAGTGCCACCTAATGACTTCTTGACAAAACTCACAAAGTTATGTGGAGATAATCTACAGTCTTAGGTCTAATGGTTTTTCTTTCTTAATTGTCTACTGAGGAGGTTATTAGAAAGTAGCATGGAAAGTGGAATAACAACAACTTATTAACTGGACAACGAGTTCAATTTGAAATTCCCAGATGGTTATCAATTACAAGAGACATCTGAATAAGGCCGAAGGGTACAGCAGCAAAAAGGTTTTGATGATAGTAGTCAAGATGAGGATACAAGTTGAAACAAATCAATGTATAACTTTCATTGTTTGTTTGTTTTAAATCAGTATCACCCCATGCAACACCTTGTGTCTTAGTGGCTTTACTGTCTTACATGAGGTGATACTGATTAAAAAAAAAACAAATGACTAAAAAAAATCTCTATCTTGTAGCATTTTTTATAAAAACAAAATAAACACTTATTTGAAATGGCACAAGATGAATTATTGGCTAGCACTTTAGGAAATTGAAAGCATTATTTTCCTTCATCCAATGCAAATGCTTAACAGTCTGAGGTTAATCTGCAGCTTATTATTGAGAATAACAAATTACATAATAATAATAATAATTTAATTTTAGAATTGTTTAAAGTTTGATTAAATTTATTTTCAGAAACTTACAAAATTAAATGTATTAAGTTAAAAAAAAGAAAAGTAAAGATAATACTTACCTGCACTTGACATTTAAGTGTAACTGAATTCAAGCCAGGCTTCAAGCTGATATTCTCAACTATTAAAGACATTTTATAATTCAATTTGAGTATATTATCCGAGACAGAACCATGGACGCTTTCAACTCTTTTGAGTAATTCATTACTGTTTGTGCAGATGATGCCACTCGTAACAGTTTTATCCTGCTTTATTTCTGTATGCTCAGTGACACTGATCTGTGAAGGCAACTGCGGTCTGATGCACTGGAAACTCATCATTGGTTCATCAACCATTTCATAGAGACTTGCTTGTCTGGAAAGTGGCCGTTTCTGTTTGCTCTTACTTGAACGAGATGAGGCAGTGATCTCATAGGAAAATCCTAGGGATATAAAATCAACTGTGATATCTTGGGGAAAGTTATTCCGGATTTCAAGAGTAACACTCATCTCGTCCCTGAAGGTGGCAACTGGAGTGTTGAGGATAATATCTTCAGTAATGAATGCAGGATGAGTTTTCAAATAAAATGGAGAATCTAGAGAAATAGAAAAAATAAAATAAAAAAAAAACTGTTATATTTTTATTCTTCCTTTAATCTGGCTAAATTTTCTGCAAGTTCTACAGGGTTCTGTTCTTGATAATTTGTTATACATTTTTTCATATATTTTACAGTTAAATACTATTTCTGATACTAATCTACCAAATACTAGGCAGCTGGTACTGCATCTCATTTGATAGATCTGGAGTTACACCTGGTAGAAAAGTAAACTTGTTATTCTTAAATTATTACCTATAATGTTCATCCTAATTATTCTTGATCAATATTTGGGTGAGCTATTCTTAAGAATCCAGTGGATTCAGGTTTGATTTTCTAGTCATTGGGGATGCAAACTATTTCATGTCCAAAAGCTTAAGAGCAATTTTCAATAAAACATACCAGTCATTAAATCTTGAATCTGTTTGGCCATTTACCTTGGATAAATGGCCAAAGATAGGATCCTGCTTTTAGAGAACATATATTCTCTTTCATAATAGCAATTTATTAAATATAGCACAAGGCCACATGTAAGGAGCACTTCATAAGGACTGAACTCACTACTTAGTCCTAATTGATCTAGTGAGACACACTTGCTAACCATTACATCATGATGAAGTGCTCTCCACTTTCATAATCTAGATTTAGTGAAGCTGGAAGTAAAGGATACTGGAAATAGAATTTAAACTTTAATAAAATGTGAATTATTGAAATTGATCTCTTATAATTGAAATATCAAGCTACAATTGCATTTAGTAAATAAAAAATGTTACTGATTGCTGATGAGATCAAAAATCATATCATACTAGACTAGACAGTTGAGTGATAAAAGTAATGCCTTTTACCAGGCAGCTACCATTTCGCAGGCTGGAAAAAGAAGTTATAACACCTGAAAAAAGTAAATATATTTTAGTATATTAGTTAAGAATTATCTATACCTGTTTAGCAAAATAATCATGGAATTTGAGACAAAAGGTGACAGTCATAACTTTGAAAGTTTTAGTTTATTTGAAAATCTTTTAGAATATATAAACAAGTAATCAGCATTTATCATTTTGACATTTCCATTTAAGTTGATTGTGCTATTGCGCTGAAAACAAATTAAAACAAAGCCTTATAACAATGTATAAGACATCAAAAGATGCACTGGTTAACTGACTTGAATTTGCAGTTTATTGACAAGTTGCTGTGAAAAAAAATTACACAAGTTTGCCACATTTAGCAACAATTATGATATACAATCACATGAAAAGTATTGGACACAGGATTTTTTTTTATTCTTGCTACTAGCTTAAAACATCAGATGAATATAGTAAATATGACATCCTATGTATAAGGAAAAATAAAGAAATGTTTGTCTACAATTTAGTAACAAATACAACATGCAAAAGTCTTGGATACAATATGAAAATATAAATGAAGCAGGATAAAAATTGCTGTTTGGGACTGATTTTTATTCAAGTTAATAATTTGACCAATAAAAACATACCAGACACCATAACCAAAAACTTACTTTGAAACTGTTACTGAAGGTAAAAGCTTTCACAATGGCAAAGACAAAGAAACTCTCTCAAGAATTTTGTGAGTTGATAATTGATCTTCATAGTTCTAGAATGGAATATCTAAAGCTTTCCCAAGAGCTCAAGATCCCCATTAATACAATTAGAGACATAAAATGGAAGGAATATGGCCAGACTACTAATTTGTTTTGAAAAGACATCCTTGTAAAGTACATGAGCAGTTAAATTAGGTACCTCCACAAAATCGCTAAAAAAAGAGCATAGCTTGATGAAAAAGACGCCAACCTTGCCGAAAACAAAATTTTATTGTCTAAATGCTTATGTTATTATTTAGAAGAAAGACCAAAGTTTTTTTTAATTATTTTAAAAAATTTTCCTTCTTTTAGAAAATTCTAAATTTTGATTAAAAAAACCTTGTTTCTATTTGTATCAGCGGAACTAGTAAATAACATAGACAATTTTAGCACGTTTTTTGGTATGACACATTAATTTGAAAAATCATGCAAAAATAGAAATAATTATCGGATGTTAATGAAACTTTCAGGAACTATTCACAGATGATCGAAATTATTATAAATATGTTTTTTTTTTATGAAAGTCATGGTAGAAATATTTTTTAAAAATATTTATTACCCCCATAACTAATTTTATGAAAACGCTAGAAATTCGATCGCATCGGTTTTAGTGATTACAATAATTAAAAGCACAGGGCTTTGAGGAATGCAAATCATGTTTTTTTGTTTTTAATTAGATACCCAGTACCTGAAAATCAGCTCTGAATTGTAACATACAAAACTCAATAAAACAAAGATATTATTTAATTTCAAATGCTTTTATTTGCTTTTAGTTGTTTTTATGAATATGGACAATATTTTCTGAAAGCAAAAAAATTTTTTCGATGAAAAATGAATTTTAATACAATTATTTGTTATTTCATTAATTATAATACATTTTACATTTAAGTTGTTAAAATATTATAAAATTAGTTAAAAGTCAAGACAGGCTTTTTCATAAGTGTCCTTATGAGATAGATCTTTTTTTTTTAGTGCGTTGTAAAGTGTATCATTTTGACTAATCAGAAGATCCCCAGTAATTAAGAAATGTAATTTTGTGCTTATAATCGAGCTGTAATTATAAAATACGGAAGACCAAGCAGAATATAATTAAGTTGCGTTATTTGAGTTAAGCATTGTTCTCCGCTGTTAAGGGCCTTTACTTTTTTGCGAAACACTTGTGGAGAAGTTAATTTGATTTTTTTCAATTTCAACTGAGAAGGTTACCTACAAGTATCAGTATCATCTTATGAAATTTATATGATCTTATTTTTATATTAATCTCAGTTACGACATTTTTCCATAAATGAAATATCAAAATTAATAATAAAATGAATGCAAATACAAATAACAGTAGAATGTAATAAATGTACATAAAATTATAGTATTTTATGTACAATTCTGATAAAATTTCATAAGAAAGGTACCTATAAATTAATTAGATACCTTTCTTAAGAAATATGAAATTTAATGTCACTCTTAACAGTTTTATTTTAATTTCTTTAGAATATATTTCCCATAAAGCATCATAAACGTAAAGGTGAAAGCTAAGTACAAAAAAAAAAAAAAAAAAAAAATTAGACCGCTGAAAGTTTTCGTTAAAAATAACGGGGTAAATAATTTGTTCACGTAAATGTAAATTATTTCACTTTTCTCCTTCCGTAGAACAAATTAGCCTCATGGAATTGTGTAAATATATCATTCATCACATGTCAAGAGACGCGAAAGTTTATGACCTGCTTTGTTTTATTTTCAAATTACATCTTTTTGGCACAAAAGCTAAGTTAAGTTTGGTTCAAAATATTTTAAATAAACATTATAATTTCTGATTTTCTTAAAATAAGTTTTGAAAAATGATAATTGATATTTAAAAAAATTTCAAAGTCAGATTTCAGTTTATTTTAAAATGGAAAAAAAATGGTCAATTTTGCTGACTCAAAAAAACTAGATTTTTTAACGAAAATTTAGGACGTGCTAGGAACGATTAAAAATGGAAAAAAAATACCCTAAAATACTTTGACCTTTCCTCTTAATGAATAACAAACATTTAGACGATAAAATTTTGTTTTCGTCAAATTTGGCGTCTTTTTCATCATGCTATGCTCTTTTTTTAGCGATCTCGTGGAGGTACCCAAGTTAAATCCATTTGATGGAAAGTAATACACAAACTGTTTATAACTGGAAAAGAATTTCAGAAGGCATTGCAGGTAGCTGGCACAGAATTGATTAAGAATACAATTAGATAGACATACCATTGTATGCTTAGTTTCTTAGAAATATTCCTTTGCTGAAGATTATGCACCTGAAAACTCCTTTACAGATTACCAATCATCAATTAAAGAAGCTTAATTCCTTTTAGAATAAATTATCATGGTCTGATAAAACTAAAATCAAACTGTTTGAGATAAGACATACAAACACAAAAATAGCATTCCAACAATTAAACAGTCGTGTAAGTATTAATGATTTGGGGTTGTTTTTTTTATCATCAGTAGCATGGGGGCATTTCATATTATTGAAGGAATATTGGATAGTGCTACATATCATGAAATACTAGAGAACATGTTCCCATGTGAAATTTCTCAAACTATCAAGAGGTTGGATTTTTCATCAAGATAATGATCCCAAGTACAATGCAGTGGAAATAAAGGAATGGTCTGAGGTGAAGGAAATCAGGAGTTTTAAAGTGACCTGGTCAAGCAAATGACTTAAATCCTATTGAAAATCTCTGAAAAGATCTTAAGCTTAGAATTTATCAGAGGAATCCCCAAAACTTGAGTGATGTTAAGATTATTTGTCAACTGGAATGAAATAAAATTAGTGTTCATTTCTGCAAGAAGCTTACCTCAAATTATTTCAAACATCTGACAGCCATCATATCAAATAATGATATACGCCCCAAACTTGTGTTACTTTCTGCTGGACTTGTCAATAAATTTGTGTAGGTAAACATTTCTTCTTACAAACAATTTATCCTAAGTATATTCAGCTAAAATTCTAAGTTAGTAGCAATAATAAAATTATTTTCCTATATGCCCAATATTTTTTGTATCACTGAACATGTACACCTTTTAGAAAGGTTGGTTAATTTACCTGAGTTATTGGTCAGTTGATACAGTTCCTCAAGGTAATGGCATCGTTCTGACAGTGTCAAATAACTACTGCATGCAATATGGCAGCAAGTCTTTATATATCTGTGTATATTTGGTCAAGTAAATAACAAGAGAGACAAAACAAAGCCGGGGAAGAAGCAGTACATTGCAGAGAGCAGATTGTAATTAATGCTAAATCATTCTCTCTATATATACTAAATAATATAATAATAATATAATATTATTATAATATAACGTAATAATACAAATATGCTAAAATATAAAATAAATTTGTTTAGTTGTTCTTTCTTTTGCTGTCCTACCATTATTGGAAGAAAGTTGTTATAGTTGCAATCTATTTATGCTGCATTTGATGTGAAATCATAACACCACCAAAAAAAAAAAAACTGAAACTGCTTTAATGTACACAACCACAAGATAAAAATAGGAGATAATGCATAAAAATAGAAAGCAATCCATATTAAAAAAAAAAAAAAAAAAAAAAAAAAATGAAAATCAGTGGATACTTTAGAGTATTATCCAATTTCTTTTGACACTGAGCCACAAGAATTCGTACACCATCTGCCAAAATGTCCCAACCTTCTTGTTTATACATCTTCATGGCATCCAAAAGAAATCCTTCTGCTTTCAAAGGCTCTCCAAGTTTCCTGTTAGCAAATAAGCTTAGAAATACAAATTCACCAACATTCTCAAACAAAGAACATTCATATTTTAATATGGCATGTTTTCTTTAATAAAATACAGTTTACAAAAATACAAAAATGATTGTTATTTAATTTATTCTGCCATTTGTTCTCTTAAGAATTCATTGTCTAGCTCATTGTAAAAAGCTGAAATACCAAAAATTAGAGACAGCAGTACACTGGATAGTTTTGCCCACTCCAGATTGTAGAAATGGACTTAGCCAGATGATATATGTTTGATGTAATAGGTAATGAGATTGTGTAGCTGTGACAGCAGTAGGGCGCAGGCAGGATTTAACACTGATCATGGAATGACTGTTGAGGCCAGAAACATGGGACACTAATTTTGAGATGTTTTTCTTAGGCAACAGTAGCAAGGGCATACCAAGGATATATGGATTCTAGACAGATATCAGCTGTACATATAAACTGTATATGCTCACAGGTAATGCAAGAATAGGACCTCCAACAATTTACAAGGATTTTTAACCACCCACTGAACAAGAACATTGAATCAGATCACACTGAAAATGAATGCTAGTGCCAATAAGTCTATTAGTGAACTGTTTAACATACACTACATTCCATGGGCTTTTAGAGCCATTGATCAAGGCTACCATTCCTGACACCAAAACATCAGTTAGTGTGCCTTATCTGGATCAGAGAGCATTACCATTAGACCATAGAAAACTAAAGTTATGATACCTTGTTAGACAACTTACATTTTCAGCTTTTCAGGCAAATGATAGAGTTCATGTATAGAGGAGACTGAATGAGGTTATGAATCCAGTCTTTCAGTAGGGTGTTGGGTAAACTTGTGGAGGCTCTGTAATTGTGCATGTCATATTCTTTTAGAGTTTACAAAGGCCACTAGTGAAATTGGAGTCTATTGTGACACATGTAGCACAGATTTTGTTGTAGACCATTTAAAATCCTTCTTGTGGTAATGGTTTCTTCCAGCAAGATAATGCACCCCTCATATGTGGGATTTGAAATCCTATGTCTTAGAGACTGTGACTATACATGCGTGCAAATAAAAAAAAGACTAATTATGTGTGTGTAACACACGAACACATCTATATTTTAGGGCATGCAAATGTGCTTTCCTAATATGCAAATTACTCTACATTTAAACTAAAATATTTTCTTCCATAGCAGTGTTGGATAAGTGAAACATTTCTGTTATAATTTGCTCTTAATGGTTATAATATTATGTCTCATTTAGGCTATTTGCCATGACATCATTAGAAATTCTCTTCAACTGACTCCAATGGACTTCTGACTCACTTGGACTTCTTTATCTAAGGCGTCCTGCCTAGTTCATTTGTGTTACTGGGGGTACTTACTCCACAACTGTTTCCCCAATTTTTTTTTTCATGTTTAGTTTTCATAATGTTTTAGCCAGCTCATTTTCTGGCTTTCTTTGTGTAAATTTCTCTGATGCAAAATCTTGTTGATCTTACTGTTTAGTCATTAATGTCTTTGAATCATACCATATTGTTTTTTTACTTTTTATATAATACTTTATATTATATTACTCACAGGAAGTAGTATGCACTCAACTTTCACCCTCATTAATTTCTTAAGTTTCCTCTGCCTTGGCTTTGCTCACTAGTTTTGTCAAATTTATGTTCAATACATCATTTCCTATCAGCCTAAAATTCTTTTCACAGATTGCTACAATAATCAGTAATATGTCAAACTTATTTTTTAGTTCCACATAGGCTTCAAAATAACCTAACATTTTCATCACAGACCCTATCGGCAATTGTTGTGCAGTGTTACTTACTCACAGGAAGTAGTATGCACTCAGCTGCCTCATGAGTAATAGCCATAGCCATTTATAGTCTTTGTGACTTCATATGTAAATGAGTTATCTCAATTATACTTGTTTTTATAATTATGAATATGTAGTTGATCATAAAGATCAATTACATAATTAAATTTTCAAGATAAATTAATTTTAATATTCCAAAATATGATAATAAAACATTATAATAGATTAAGGAATTCAGTTTTTTCTAAGAATATAGCAGATTCTATAAGTCATGGCTACTTAAAGAAAAATAATTACTGTCAAATTACTACATAGTAAATACTTACATGTAAAACTCGGCCAAATCATGTCCAATAATCCGAGCTGAACGTACTCGTCCTATATGCTTGAATGTACCCATTGCCAATTCAGATAATTCCTTAACAATTAAAAGAACAATGAATTATACAATTGACAGTGTACCATGCAAGTGAAAGAGAAAATATTGTTCCAAACTTTTAAATGGAGGCATAGCTCGGATGCTGTGGGTTCAGTTCCAGACCACCTCACTGAAGCAATATCACAATAAAATGAGTCACACAAATTGTTTGGTTTCCTAGTGCATATAAAATTTACACTATATTGTAGTCTATTGTATATCTATAGTATGAAACAGCATTAGCATTTCAATAATGAAAAAGTTTGAAATCCTGTGAGAATTACAAAATGTGACACAGTAATATAAAGTGAGTAGGTGCAATTGGTAAAATGGCATGTGATTCAACTTGCAGGATTGATGCAATATTGTCTCAGACATTCAATTTGAAAATTGTTAAAAGCTCAAGATTAAGGACAGCAGTAAACAAACACAGCCATTAAAGAAAATTGAAAAGATAAAGCACTGGTACTTCAAATTCAAGGAGATGCATGCCACCTATCTAATATTTGAAAATTAACTAAAGTTTTAAGATATGAAGAAATAATACATACTAAATAATGTTGCTTAAAAGATTCTTTTGATGAAAGAGCTTCTCGTAGTCTATCAATCGGCCGAGGTGGCCCAATACCAGTTGCTGAAAAAAGTTAAATATTACTTTCATAATAAAATAAATAATACAAATATACGTTAACTAAATAATAGAGAATCTTTGCATTTTATAGACAGTTTAAACAATGACAATGTATTTTTAAAACAAAATTTTTTTTTCTAAAATCATTGTTGAGCATTTTTGCCTATTTAATATATTTAACTAATTTTTGCTTTTGCAGTGTAAAATTTTCAAAAATTAAACTTAAAACCATTAAAAAAGATTTGAAGTGAATATTAACCATGGAGTAATTAATTTGTAATTTTTATAAAGGACAATTAAGTTATAACAAAATGATATGAAAGCATTTCAAAAAAGTAAAATTTATATAATATTAATTCGGTATCTAATTTATTTTAATATCATTTACAAAAAGGGTTGTTTTGTGTTTCCTGATAATATTTTTATGTTTTTTAAACTTACAAAAGACAAATATGAAATAACTATGGTAAAACTGAATTTAATACAAAGTTAAATTTTAAAATCCCTGTAGGGATTTGCAATAACAAAGGTCCTTGATTTTGCTTATTCTACCTACTATTTTCTATAGGTTGAATGGTAAAAAGCCAAGTTTCCTTTTAACTTCATTTTACAGCTTTCAAGGCTACCAAATATTCTGAGATAAATTTTATGTTTGAACGAAATAAAAATAAATGCATGCTAGCTTTTCAAAGCTTTTTTTTTTTAGGACATTTAACTTTATTGGACAACAGTTAATTACATTTAAGAAAAAGTAATCTTTTTAGAATTAGTAAAAGATCTCTATTTGTCAAACTCTCAGTCTTTATATTTTATAATAAAGAGGAGTCAGGATCAGTGTCACCACTCATCCATTATTTTGAATTTGATATTCAAAGAAAGAAAACAGAGATTTACCATCTTCATCATTGACACCCATTCCAAAAAGAAGATCTACAACTTTACTAAGTTGTTCAGATGTAGGTTTAGAGTCCAAACCTGGCATCAAGCCACATAAAAATCCCAACTCTTTTAGCTGAAATAAAGAGAAGGAAAAAAAAAATTGAAATTATTTTATGTTACAAATTATAAAAAAAAAAAAAAGTCTTTGTTATACAGTAAAAACAATCATATGGCTTGTATGTGAAATTAGCATGCATCATTATTGTTGTTTTCATGAAATTTTATTTCAATTTAATGGGATTAAGATAATTGGAAATACCATTAAATCAAAATAAAATTTTAAGAAAACAATAATGATAGCAAACAATATATCAGTTTAGGCTAAATTTCAAAAGAACCAATCAAACTGGAATGATTTGGCAATATAATTAGATTGTAACAGAAATAAATCCAAGAATTAATGTTGTCTAAAAATAAATTATATAAGAAAACAGGAAAGTAATCTAATCACTTTTCTACGTGCATAGTCCCACAGGCTGGCAGTGTAGAGAGAGTGAGCATTACTCTGGTTTGTATCATTCAGTTTTTCACTTGTTTGCAACACTTCTAAACAGCTAAGGAACACCCAACAAGCAAGAGAACCTTCTGGAAGTTGAATCTGAATAAAATAAAACAAATATATTTAAAAGAAAAATGCACATTTTAGGTATGAAAAATAAATTAAAAAAAAACTTTAATATTTTATGCTTCATTATTTATTCAAAGGGCATTTTATTGCAATATGTCAGTAGTAAATATTCATTAATTCAAAAGGTCATTAAATTATTGAACCTTCATGCCTACGAAAAAAATGGAGCGTCAAAAGGATGGTTTTCCCCTTGACAGCGCTATTATTTTAACTACCTTCACCCCTCAAGAATGTTTATTGCTTTAAAAAGCAATAATTAGAAGTGTAATAAAACCTAAACATATGAAAGTGAATTTATAGCTTTTGTTTGTTCTTGAGAATTGACTACAAAAACAATAAATATTTTTTTATTTATTAAGATTGTTTATTTACACTATTTATATTTTTTATTGGAATGGTTGGCAAATTGTCAATTGATTCAAACTTTATAAAATGGAAAATAAGGATTTCCTTATAGTTGGTCCACATATAATTTAGTAAATGTTTATAAATTTATGAATAAATAATTGTTTTCATATTTATTTTTTTATAAATTGGTACATGATAAATACTGCATTGCATTAGTTCTAATTGTATTTGTTTTTAGAATGTTGTAAATATCAAATTATTCTTGTAAATAAACAATCGCATAAATAGTGTTTAATATTTTTGTTGTAAATTCTTAAGAACAAAATAAAAAATGTATAAATTCACTTTCATCACATGTTTAGGTTTTATTACAATTCTAATCATTAATTTTTAAAACAATAAATATTGCTGGGGAGTGAAGGTAGTTAAAATAACTGTAGTGTCAATGGGAAAGGCATCCTTTTGACATTCTGTTTTTTTTGTGTGCATGAAGATCCAAGTTTGCTTAAGTATTATTAATAATTTAAATTACTGCCATTTAAAAAGTACCTATATATATATATATATATATATATATATATATATATATATATATATATATAAAAAAAAAAAACAACAACAAAAGATGTTACCAATGATTAAAATACAATGAAGCCAAACAAAGAATGATAGCTTAAATTATCTACTTATTTAATGGATAATTAAGATTTTTGACAGGTAAAAATATTGAATCTTTAAGCAAATGAGATGTTTACTTCCAGTGTCTTCATTTCTTGCACCGTGTTGTGGAGGTAAGCAACTGCTCTCTCAGCAATCTCCCAAGGTCGATTCAAAAGAGACAACAATGCACACTGCCGAGAGAAAAGATAATTGCGAAACTCCAACAGACTTGCTTTGTTTTGCTTGATCAGATCTCGCTTTTCCCAGTTGAGTGCTTTAGTAAGAGAAATGCCAGCCCAAGTTGTACAAGGTTCAACAAATGGAGTCAACCAGTCCACAGTTTCTATGGAAGTAAAACAATAACAAAGTGAGAGACACAATGTCAGAAAATAAAATAGATTTTTAATACATTATTTAAAATTCATTGAGATATCTTCATCTACTTTGAAAAACTAAAGACATTATAAGGATTCAATTAAAGTAAATGTGATAGAAGAAAGAGAATTTACCTCCTGCAGCATGGTTGAGCAAGAACTGTGTGAATAAGGCATCAAGTTCATCATATTGGAGAAGGCTATCGTCATATATACCAAGCATTTCAAACATAAATGCCAGTTCTTCCTGGAAAAAAAAAATGTTCATATTATTCTTAATAACATAGAAAGTAGACAGTTATGTATATCTCAGAAAGAAGAGCAACATTTGGATGACAGCAGACTAGAGTGAAGGACATAATTGAGGTCATCAAGAAGGGTAAACATAAATGAGCTCTCATCTCAGATACAACAGGTGAACTATTAGAGTGACAGAGTTGGCACCAAAGCAGTGGAAAAGAACTATAGGGTGGCCAAAGGCAATGGTCTGACCCAATTATCTTGGCCCCACATGACCAGAGATAGGAAGTGGTGGAGGTCAACCAGAGAGAGTGATTTCTCCAACAGTGAGAAAGATTTGGATTTAGAAAAACATAGGAAGAATATAAAATAAATAGTAGAATTATCTAAAACTTGAAACATAAAAAATAATTTGGACATCTTAGAAATTATATTAGGACCTTGAATAAATTCTCACTGTTTTCCAACAGACGGTGTTCCCAGAACTGTGTGTGTGTAGTTTCAGATGGTAATACATCTATAAGGAAGTGCCATAAGCAAGCTTGAAATTCAGTGTATGTCATTTCACTGAAGTGTAAACAACTTTGTTTTTCATAGCGATAAACATGTTGGATTTTGTGCCAAAGAAAGTGTATTTGTGGGAAATTTTACTGCACTACATTATTCAAAAGAAATTTACAGCTGAAGCACACAAAATTCTTGTTGAGACTTACAGCAACCATGTTTATTGGAAACAACATGCAGTGATTGGTTTAGACACTTCAAAAATAATGATTTTGATGGTGGAGATAAAAAATGCTCTGGTGCACCAAAAAAGCTTGAAGACGAATTGAAGACATTACTTCATGAAGATTCATGTCAGGCACAAGCTGAACTTTTAGAATCATTAAGAGTTGATCACACAACAATTTTTAAATGTTTAAAAGCATTAGGAATGGTTCAAAAGCAAGGACATTGGGTGCTGTATCAATTGAAATCAAGAGATGTATTGTGACCGGCAATGAAAAGTGGATACACTAAAATAACCCTAAGCATAGAAGATCATGGGGTAGGCCCAGCCATGCATCAACATTGGTGGCAAAGCTGAATATCCATGGTTCGAATCTTTTGCTCTGCATTTGGTGGGATCAGCTGGGTGTAGTGTTTTATGAGCTGCTTAAACCGACTGAAACCATCATGGGAGATCACTATTGACTGCAATTGATGCATTTGAGCTGAGCATTGAAGAAAAAATGACTGCTATACAAGCAGAGGCATAACAATATGATTTTGCAATATGACAATGCTAGGCTACATGTTGCAAAATGGGTGAAAACCTATTGGGAAATGCTTAAATGGGAAGTCCTACCCTACCCTCCGTATTCACCAGACATTGCCCTGTTGGATTATCACTTGTTCTGATTGATGGCACATGGACTGGCTGAGCAGCACTTTCATTCTTATGAAGATGCCAAAAAAATGGGTCGACTCATGGTCAGTCTCAAAAGATGTTTTTCCGATGTGGAATTCAAATGCTGCCAGAAAGATGGAAAAAGGTGTGTCTAGCAATAGACAATACTTTCACTGATATATTTCTTACTAATTTTTTAGATATAGCATTACTTTTCATGAAAAATCAGCGAGAACTTATTCAAGGTCCTAATATCTTAAAAGAAAATCTAGTTCTGTTTGCTTTTCTTTATTCCTATCACTGCACACATAAATGACTCATGCTATAAAATAATTGTAATTTTTTTTTTGAGTATGTAAGTGACTTCATATTAAAACTAGATCAAACATACATCTTGTTTAAAGTTACATCTCTTAAAAACTAAGTAATGAATAAAATGACTTCAGATAAAGTTTGTAGATAAAATGTGGTGAAATCTGCTATGAAAAATTGGATGACTGATTGTTTTGCAACAATCATATTCTTCTTCCTTTTAAAGTTATTAAAGCTGTGTGCAACAATCACACAACTTTAAAACAAAGGCTAGTGTTATTGCTTAGCAGCAATAACATCTTATAGTTAAGAAACAATTTTATTGGGATCATGATTAATCGTTGATGGCTTTTTACTAATTAGAGAAAGCAATGTATTCTTTCCTTCGTGGATGGTATTGAAACTATTCTATTGAAATTCTCAAAACATTAATGCAGCAATATTAATTGCATCTTGAAAAGAACAATAATGCTACATATGGTCTGACTGAGAGCATCATCGTAATAAAAAATTCATATCTTATTAATTTACCTGTACAAGGAAGTATTCAGAAAAGCTCCAATTGTGTTCGTTCCTTCTCTCTCTTAGTGAACGCATATTCTCTTCATACTTATTCAAATGCTTATTAAAAGATTGGAGAAGTAATTGCCGGAGACGTTGATAAAAATTGTTCCAGGAGTCAAGACACTTTTGGTCCCCTTTTAATGGTTCAGTGAGAACAATGCATCTACCAAAGAAAAAAAAATATTGCAAATTTATTTTGTCTTCATCTATATTTAAAATGTAACTGTGGATTGAAATTGAGATTACTAGAAAATAAATACATATTTGATTAAATGTCCAAAAAAAAAAAAAAAAAAAAAAAAAAAAAAAATACTAAAATTGAATTTGAAATAATTTTATGCAGATTAACAGAATTAGTTTTTAGAAATTGAATAAAAAAATAATGCTATTTTTTAATTGGCTATACAAAAAGAAGCTCAAACAAATAATCCAAATTTATGAATTAAATTTATGATTTTTGCTATGCATGCTCATCTTGGTTGTAATACTCACAATGCTTTGGCTGTTGTAAAGAAGTTGAAGTTATTAAAAGAATCCTTACAGTTTAGGTTGGAGGTTTAATAGTTTGGTCAATTTGACTGTACAACAAATCATATTGTTGCTATGATAATTGGTTGAGTTAAAATCATAACATCTTAGATGAATGAAAAATAACTAATATCTATCAAATATTTTTTTCCCAACTTGGTAGTGTAATGATTAAAATTATCCAATTTCATGAAGAAATACCTATTTAGCAATGCTTAAACTTTGTACCTGAAAAGAAAAAAAAAGTGTCAAAAAGACATATTCCCTTGACACTGCTATTACTGTATACACTTTTGACTCCTTCGACAAGGTTTAGCTAAAAGATTATAAAAATATGTGAACCAAGTACATTGCAATATTTATTATTTACCTTTTATAAAGAAATAAATTTGAAAAGAAATATTTTTATTAAAAAATTTATTAGAAATTACAAAATTATCAAAATATGTTAATATTTATATGCAGTATTTATTATTTACCATTTTATAAATAATTATGAAAATAAGTTTTTTCATTTATAATTTTATAAAAATATCAAGGAACTAGTGTTGTCAATTCTCAAGAATAAAAATGTATCCATCCATTTTCATGTTTGGGTCTTATTAAAATTCTAATTATTGTTTTTTTTAAAGGGTGTCAAAAATGTAGACAGTAATATTAGTGTCAAGGGAATAACCATTCTTTTCACACACTAATATTTTGCAAACAAAAGTTAAACATTGTCACCTATTTCATACTTAGTTACTCATGTCAAAATCAAACATGTAATGCAACTGATAAGCTGCTTTAGTAAACACAAAGTGTTTATAATTTGCTTTAGTAAACACAAAGTGTTTTTAAGATAAACTATTGTTACTTCATCAGAAATATTCTTTTAGACATGGAAGGAAATTGTGCCCAATATTGACAATTATCAAATTACCTGTCCACCTGTTTGCCACAAAAATCACTCTTGACTTTATCGATAACAGAAGATCTTGGTAACAACTTGGACTTGACCTTGCTCTCATCACTAACCACTACAACAATCAACCAATCTGGAATATTGTTATTCTTAAGAGCAGCATGCCATTCTGCCATATCTTCTTTCACAGACTGCTTGTAGTTATCCAAGTCCTGTAAAAAGAAAAACAAGAAAAAATATGTCTTTTTTTTTTTTTTTAATGTACCACTGAATAATGTAAAAAAAATACATCTCAAGAATTTACTTCTTGTACTGAGTATAGTACTGAAGTTTATATGCAGATGCATGCATACACATACAGGTATATATATATATATACACACACACAAGAAATCCTGATAAAATTTTCATATTTATGAAAAATATGTTAATTGTTATAGTAATATTTTTATTATAGTCATATTATATGACAAAAGAAATGTAAATTGGTGTTGAATAAATCAAATAAAATATGCTTACACATTCTGTCCAATATATATGAAAGAAAGGCCTGCTGATAAGTGTCTTTTCATTTTCAGTTGGTAATATATCGTCATCATAAGGAACAAAACTGACTTCAAGACGTACAAATTTGGCTGGCCTACCATAAGACCTGAAAATGAAGTGAAGTTTCAGATAATGACAGATTTAGAGAGTGTCTCTAAATAAAAGCTGATGGAAACAAAGGAAAATTATCAAGACAAAGTTTATCAGATGAATTTATTTTATAAAAAATTATAAATTTTTAATGTTAGTAACTATTTAAACTGAAGGTGGAATGAATTTAGTATATCTTAAATTAACTAAATTATCTATTTGAATGAATATCTGAAGAGTATAAACTTTTGATATAATTATTTTAAATGTCCCAGATATAAAAGATTGTCCAAAGTAAAAATAATGCATAGTAAAAGATTTTCTAAGGATATTAGAGAAAACTTTTCAGTGTTAAAATTTGGTTTTATTTTATGGCTTAATTCACCTCGTTGTTTATCTGTTTGGTTATAAACTGCAGGCAGAAATAGGCAGAAGTCTATTCACTAGTTAAAAATCCAACAGTAATGATTTTTTCAATGTAACTTTTCTAATTACAATTTGTGAAATATCCATACACTTATATATTATAATCACAAAACCTCTGAAAAATGTTTTCATAAAAAATTATCCAATTAGAAGGCAATATTTAAAGAACTATAGACATAACTAATATCTAACAAAGATTTTTTTTTTCACAACACCTCCAAGGTAGTTTAATGACAAAAATTAAAATTAGTTGTCCAATATCATAGAGGAATACCTATTACATACACAGTTACTCATTTAGGAAGTATTTTAAGAGATTTATTTAAAAAAAAGAGAAAGAAATGGATTTTTTAATTCTTCTATGAATATTCCACTTACCTTCTCCATTCAGTTGCCTCTTGTGGTAAACCACGGTTTATAAGTGGCTGAAGTCCAGAAAACAACGAGTTATCCCCATAACCTGAAAATAATATAAAATTAAAAATAGTGAAGGTTTTTTTCACCAATTATATCATCACTAGACACATTCTTTAGTTTACAATACATGATCTATTTTAGCGCCTTTAACTTTTATGGAAAGAATATTAAAACAGAGTTGATTTTCTTAAGTGTAATTATTTTTCTCATGAAGCAGTGGATTGTCTGTTTTAGCTTTCTTAAGAATTAAGTTTTAGGATCACAAAATTGAAGTGTTTGAACAACCTGTTCAGATAGTGACATTTTTACAATACAAACATTTTTAAATATCTGTAATAAACAAAACCTTTTCATTTTTACATACTGATTCTAACATTTCAACAATGCATTGTATCCCTCAAATTCTTTTTTTTTTTTAAGAGTAATTACACTACAGCCAGATAGTTTGCAGTTTGTATTGAACCAATTTTCTCAAAACAACAAATTGATTCTTGACAATCAGAACGAGTCCATTATTAAAAAATAGACTAGTTCTGATATTTATGCTGCATTTCGGGGGAAAAAATAAACGGAGAATAATAAAAATTAAATAAATAATAACAGCCTGACTACAAAAGAAAATACCCCAAAGCCAAAATATTGAAAAAAAAAATTTCCTTAAAAATAAAATGCATAAGAAAATCAGGCCTCCATTGTTGCACTAAGAAAGGCAAGTTCAGATGCACGTCACGATGTCTGCGGCAATATCCGAAGAAACCGGACAACTTCTATGTAACCTGCTATAAAATAGGACCTAGGATCGTGTGTTGTATCGGATAGAGCTCTCACATCATAACTAGTTGTCATTTCCACGAAATAAAAAATAAATGATGTGAGACAACAATAGAAACAAAAACAGAATTAAATATTTACTGTTCAATTATTAAATTCTTTAGATATCTTGTAAAATGACAATGATGTGGCAAAACTTAAAAGCAAAAAGGAAAGGTGATTTTACTCATGAAAATAACCAGGGAATGCTTTCGATCGAAGATCCAATAACTAAAAAAAATGTGTGGTACTTTAACTTTATATTTAAAATTTGATTGATTTTTGTTTTGTTTCTTTTAAACTGTAAATCTCTTAAAAATGTTTATGGTATCTAATCAATGTTGACAAAAAAGATAAATAAAAAAAAAGAAAGAAAAAACACTTAATTGAAAAAAAAAAGGTAATCAATCTTTATTCTTTAATAATCGGTGTTGTCGATTAAAAAAGGCATTACCAATTGGAGAAAAAAAACAAAACAAACTATTCACAACACTTGAATATATTAGCACCGAGAATGTTATCTGATACAACAAAAAATCCAAAGTTGTTTGATCTTATTTTTGATGAAATTATCGAAATGTTTTTAGTGTACATTTTTTAAAAAAATTTAATCGAATATTTTTTTTTATTAAAAAAAACAAAAAGTAACAAGTTGATTATTACTAAGTTTGATGCTGATATTTTTAGAATACTCACAGGTGACAACAGGTTTTGTTTCCATGGTGAAATACTGATACCTTAAAAAATGTGTATATACGAGAAATATTTACAGGTTCCCGGACGTGACAAAAAGATATTTGTCATTGTTCCAGTGAAAATTTACTGTCAGCCATTAAAATAATAAACAATTATAGTTATCTCCCTTGCATCATAAGTATTCAAGACCAACTTTTCGTATAATGTAATAAAGAAATCAATCTTTTGGAGATATGAATATTTTTTGTTTTGCTATATAATAGAGCGTATTTAGAAAACTTTTAAATTTTTTACTTGGTGTGTTTATATTATCTAATATTTGAAAGCTTAACAAACTACGAATAACTTGATACATGTAAATTAGCAGTAACAGCATGCTGTCGTGATGTTTGTTGTTGCTCGTAAGTAGAGTAGTCGTAAATTTGAATTCCTTTATTTTTTTCAGTCAACAATTTATTACATTACACCAAATATAATAATTACATAATTATATGCTTTCTTTTAATACATTTTTGTTAAAATTCCAAAACCCGTGTCTATAATAATTACATTGACATTTGACAATAATTGCCGTGCCGCACTTATGTATTTTCAAATTAAAAAAAATATTGATTTTTGTCTAATTTCTTGTAAAAGACAGTTTGATTTCGTTCTTTATAAAGTTATAGTTTTTTGTGTAGTACTTTTCCTTCGAAATGAGTTGTAAAAACACTAACAGAACAGTTTTTGTGATGAATAATTGCAATATTTTTGTTGTTGAATTATTTGATGACAAGTGTAACTTGATTTCCAATCATCCGTTTTACGGTTCAAGACCATAGAAGAGAAGATGCTGTTTTAGTTACTCGTTTCAGTTTTGTGCATCGAATAATTGCCAACAAACAACGGGTATTGATTGTCATCAATTCCCGTTGACAAGGAAAATTTGAAAAATCCTTATAAGAAGAACACGTCCAAAAAATAAATTTCATTATTAACAATTTTTTACTTAAATATTTGATTTGTCATTTGTTGATAAAGTTTTATTTCTTTTTTGCCTTGGTCAAGAGCTAAAAAAAAAAAAAAAATCAAAAAGTAAATTATACGATAACGATAATTTACTTTTTCATTTGATTCATTTATATTTTATAATTAAATTTTCTTAATTAAAATTTAAAGGAATTTCAATCTTTCTTAAACCTGAAATTGACTCGGGTATCCTGTTTTGAAGAGTTAAAATTTCACCTTTTCACTAAATAAGTAATGGAAATTCAAGTTAAAACTTTAAAATAAAAAAAATGTTATAAAATTGGCGAAACCGAAAACAGATGACTTGAAAATTCAACGTTTTTAGGAATATATCTAATTTCTTCTTAAAATTGAATTATACCCTTATTTTAGTTTATGTTTTTAATTCCAGATAAGCCTGTGTACATATTTGGAACATAAGAGAGCGTGTATATCTTTTTGTTGTAATTTGAAAAGACATTTCTAAAAATATTTTCTCAGAATAAACATATAATTTTCGATAAATTTTAAATGTAATTTTTATCCATATGTGTTATACACAGATTTTATTTCATTATTTATTAAGTTTTCGTTTTCTCTGCACCTTCTTCTTATTTGATTGTAATATTTTAATTTTTTTGAAGGCACAGTCCCACTTTTAGAATATTTAATAACATTATTATTTGAAACTAGAGAAAAAAATATTTTCATAATGAAAAATGTTTTCTTTTTTTGTAACAACTTGTAAACTTTCAAATAGCGATGTTTTTGTTTGAGAGTGAGTGTGAACGTACCAAAATTATTTTGCATGTCTGTTGCTTCATTAGTCAGTTTATTTTATTTTTAATTTATCTTGCAAAAGTTTCTTTTTACAGCTTTTCATAATCAATAGTTTTTTTCCCATTAGGATAAGAAGACATAAGAAAACAATAATAGTGAAATAATAATAGTTTTTCATAATCTAATTTAATTATGTTCAAAAAGGGCGACTGGAGTAATGGATAGCGACTCGGATTGAGGAATCGGAGAGCCGAGTTTGAATTCCAGTCGAATCTATTACAATTACATTCACTTACGTGCTAATAACCTTGGGAAAGGTATGAATTCTCTTCTTCTCACATCAGCTATGGGTAAATAGCAGGACAGACCGGGTTCTATAGCCTTGAATGGCAACTGGTGTACTGCAGAAAGAAATGGCAACCTACAGTGGGGAAAAAATCTGCCTCGTCAGTCATGTATCGAAAGATACATGATTGCCTAAGTGTGTATAACACATAGCACATTAACTGACTGACATACAAAAATATAAATTAAGTTATTGTAGTAATCAACTGGAAATTATATGGAGGTTCTGTTAAGTCTACTGCAAATAGTGTTCTTTTTTATTTTTTTTTCAATGCTTTCAACCTATGCAAGGTGGTAAAACCATTAAGATACAAAGGGTTACTGAGTGTGAAAGAAAAAGAGAAAGAGAATTATCATTAGGAGCAAGAAAAATAGAAGTGTAACCAAGAACACCATAAATAATGATTGATATTGCATTTAAATTTTAGACGATCAAAGTTGGCTGGAAAGCATGGGGCTGGAAGTGAGTTCCACAAGCAAGAAGTTTGAGAAAAGAAACTGTTAGCACAGAACTTACAATTGCATCTCAGCCAATTCATCTGTGAATTGATAAGACATTGCCGCCAATCTAGTGCTGTACTTAAATTTATAAAGGCTAGGTACCATAGCAAAGAAATTATCTGAACATTTACCATGAAAGTATTTATAGAAGAAGCACAGGGAAGCTACATTATGGCTGTAGGAAAGTGACTGAAGCCAAGATGTCATTTCAAAACCAATAATATTGCTGATTCTTTGTTTTTTATGAAGAATCTCTAAATAGAGAGCAGGAGCACCAGACCATTTATAGCAGCAATATTCAAGTCATGGACGAATGGTAGATTTATAAATATGTAAGATAGATTCTGAAGAGAAAAGTTTTCTAACACTGAACCAACTTTTTTAGCAGCAGATCTAGCAATGGATTCAATATAATCTTTCCACTTTATGTCAGCCAAAAATGTTAGACCAAGATAGCGCAACAAGTCACTCTCAGGGAGGTTAGTATCAGTCATGCTGATGGGAGGCAGGAAGAGGGGTCTCTCAGGTGATTAATAGAGAGGTTTTATTTTTGGAGGCATTAAAATTAACATGCCATTTCTTTCCTCAGTTAACAGCCTGTAGGTCATTTTTTTAGATCAGCTGTCAAATTTGACTGCATTGAACTGATCAAACTTACAATCAGCATAGTTAGCAAATTGAGAGCTGATGTCGTCAGAAGAATCATTAATGAAAATTAAAAACAAAGTAGGTCCAAAGATAGAGCTCTGGAGGACACCTGCATTCCTACAAGCTATAAAAATAGCTATTGAGGACAACTTTTATTTTGCGGTTTGATAATAAAAATTGAATCAGTTCAAAAATTTGTCCAGAAATGCCATAAGCTTGTGAAGAAGACTGGTATTCCAAACTCTGTCAAACACTTTTGAGATGTCTAAAGCAACAACCCAAGTTTCAGCAGTCTTATCTAAAGCTTGATAGACTCTTTCAGCAATAATTGTTAATGCATCAGCAGTTGAGCCAGAGAAGTGAAAGCCATATTGCTTGTTTGAAAAAAGGCCATGCAATGTGAAATACTTAACTATTTCAGAGTTGATTAGGGTCTCTAGTTTAATTAAAAAATAGAACTGTTATCCCATCTGTGCCAATTTATTGTCAACTTGCTCTTTATTTACACTATTTACATTGTTTAGACTGTTGTCCTCATCTTTATTGCCATATTCACAGCATTTTGGCTCTTATATGCCCTGGCCTTCTTCAGGTGATATACGTTGGAATTTTGAACAGAACCCTTGATTTAGTTCAGTGGTGTAGATTGTTCTACTTCCACATGCCATGCCTTTTCTGAATATCTGTTTCAGTTATTTCCCTTTAGTAACTCAACTTTCCAAGTTTTTGTTCATCTCTGCTGTGGCCACGTATTGAACTCACAACTCTTTGGGTCAAGTCATTGGATTACTTCAACGAATGCTTTTAACCACTTGGCCATTAGAACAATTTAACACAGTGAACTAAATAAATGGTTTGGTTTGAAATTCCAATGTATATCACCTGAAGAAGGTGGGAGCATACAACAGCTGAAATATTGTGAATATGACAATAAAGATGAGGACAACAGTCTGAATAATGTAAATAGTTACAATATCTCATCTCAGAAATACAGACAAACTTGCTCTTTATTTAAAATTTCCCTTTTTCAAAATGTTTAAAAATGTAATATATTTAATATATATATTTTAATAACATAAAACAATTTTTTTCTGTTTCACTTCAGGATAAAAGTATTTAGGAGTGTTTGAGAAGTTAAAAAATATAGACTTTGCAAATTGAAATCATAAAAACTGAAGTTATTCCTTTTTTAAAAAAATAAATAATAAAAGTTATTATTTAACTCTTCAGGTTGGTTTATATAAGACATAATGAATGACAAGAGACGCAAGTCTCGAATCCAAGGTGGATGGACTTCTGGTTCCAAGGGTCCTGCAAAAAAGATGCCCATTGGATCAAAACTGCACTCGACCATTTCAGATGGTTCAGTTCAGAATGAAGAGAAATGCACTGACACTCTATTTAAAAAGAAATTTGTATTTGAAGAACCTATTAAGGTAGATACATTCTGTGTTCATGTTTTTTCACTTATGCTCTGTATTTACTAAAAAAAAAAAGGATTCTTTTATTAATTTTCAGGATTTCTGCTAGATTATTGAATTTAAAATTTTTGTTTATTCTGACCATCTATTATCTAAAATTATACAATAGTAAACATGAAAAAAACATTTAGTTTTATTTAAATTAAAAAAAAGAATTAATTTGCATTGATATTCCAGCAAAATATATTGAAATAGATTGCTTGTATTTTTCACAAATTTGATTGTTTAAGGAAGAATTAACCTTTATCACTCTGTATGGGACTTTATCCTACCATTAAAGCTGACTGAATTTGAATTTCTTAGTTGTGTTGTCACATCCTGCTATGGCAACAAAAAACAACTGAGTGAAATTAAGGTTACAGCAATTAAGAAGCCATGAAAAAGAATGCAGTGGAAAGGAAAGTAATATTAAGAATGCAAAGTGCTAAAGGTTAAACGGAAAAATTTGTTGAATATGTGAAAAGGTGATAAGAAAAGTGTTAAAGATTATAAAAATTTGAAGTATTCTGATTTCTTAAAAATTTATTTTCAGGTAGAACGACATAAACCAGAGGAGAAAACTATTAAGTAAGAAGATTTTTATTTCTGAAGAAGAATAATATAAAAAAAAATATCTCATCCCAAATTTAGAAAAGTAGCATACTTTTCGTTTTTTGTTGACAATGTTAAGAATACCAATTTACATTGAAGTGGGAGAAGCACAACACTATTTTAAAATTTAGAAATATTGAACAAGTTGCAACGTAGTCCTGGGTATGACGATAAACTACATCCAGCAGCAAGGCCACTGATCAGCAAGTTTTGAGGAACATGGGACCACCTCTTAATTGCTGTCATTCTCAGGTCCACCCTGACCTGTTGTGGTAGCACCTGTTAGGGGTCCAGCTATGGGCAAATAGTTCTCCCCCTCCAAAAAAATCAACAGTACATTTTTAATATATAATATATAATGTTGATCATTTTATTAGATCAACATTATATTTTTATAGCAAAATGACAATCAATGCAACACTAAAAAAATATAAGCATAGTAAAATTACCAACAATACATTTTATCATCTACAAAAATATATCTAAAAAACATACGTTTATCTGAAAGTATAAAATTATGTACAAAATATCTGTAGTTGAAAGCGTGGGGTTGCATATAGAATATTTGGATTTTGGCATTAAATAACTCCTAGATGTGGATATACTGCCAAATCAACCAACCAACAAGCATGAAATAACTCTTTCATGACATTAGTCCATATAATATCCTACAATTTCTTAAATCAAATGGTATTCCAAAATATTCTGTTAGAGTCCCAGCTATGGACAAATAGTGCTCCCATCGCAACAAAACATCATGAATTTATAAAAATACATTTTTATAGTAAAAATATCAGCCATACACTTTTATATAAAAAAATTACCAACAATACATTTTATCTGTAGTTGAAGAAATACAATTGTGTTCAAAATGTATTCACTTGAAGTCATAAAATTGTGTTCAAATTATTTAGATTTCTGCATTAAATAACCCATAGAGATGTTGATATGCCACTAAACAAAATCAGCCAAACCAACCAACAAATTACAAAGGGAAAAAAGAAAAAGAAAAAATGATTTAATTTCTTCTGCCTTTCAACTTACAGGTATAGATGAAGGTTGGCAGAAATTGTTTACCATATTGGATAAACATTTCTATTAAATAATGATTTACACAGAATTTTCAACAGAAATACTGTAAACATTAGTTACAGTTGTATACCCAATATGGTGTGAATTATACAAAGGCTAAATGAGAAATGTTTGAATGGTAAACTACATAGTTATGTATTGTAACTATAAGAAATAAGGGAAAATTGCCCCTCAATGGACAATGTATGACTAATTATTTATAAAGCAGTGGTTAAATTTTAATGGTCTTCCCACTAAGCTATCAGTTCATCCAAATGTCAATTCAGACCACAATATTATAACCACAAGATGCATCATTTTTGTTTTTGGTGATAAAAGTGGTGAGTCATATATTTGGTTATTTTGTAATTGATTTCATTTTTTTTCTTTTTTGACAATTAGTGACATCTCATTTAAAAGATTATTTCCATTTACTGACACAGACATTGTTAATTCCATGATTCAATAGTATCAAGTATATATGTCACATGTTGACATTTTAAATTTTAGTTAACTATAACTATTTAACTTTTTTATTTTAATTTTTAATCAATTCACCTGAAGCAATTAATAGTAGATAGGTTTTCCTATCATCCAGTTCACACTCTTTCCTGGTCTTTCAAACAGGAGGAGAGGTTTATCCCTTGTTTCCTGTTTAGAATTGGGTTTCTGGTTCCTTCTAAAGTCTACTTCAGCTCTATACTCCTAATGCTCATCTTTTATGCTAATACAACTCCACACAGTAACATTCTACCTTGAGTAACTCTGTTATACCATAATACCTATTCTATTGTAATAGACTCTCCCACAGATAATAAGTAGTAGTAGCAGTCGCCAGTGGGGCTCAGTGGTGTTGAGTCAGTCAGTCGATGTCGGACATTGAAGTATCAACCATCACAACTAGATTGCTGCATCATTAACTCTTATTTCAAGTTCCTAACGTTTTGTACGTCGAACCTAATTTAGCACGACTTAGTGAAATACAAGCCTCCACTGTGAAAACTACTCTACAACAAACTCTTAGGCCTTTTATTGGGTGAAAATTAGTAAAAATAAAAAAAAAATAAGGGTAGGGGAAGAGAAAGAAAGCACTAGAAGGAACTGAAAACTTTTGTATATACTTTGCTTTGGAATAATTAATTTTGGGAGGATGTCATGAATAAATGCTTTTCTTTTTCAGAGAACATGGTATTCATGAAATTAGCACAAGTGCAAATGGGGTTTCAAGGTAAGTTCATAATTTTAGAAATATTTTAAAATTTGTGCAATGAAAAACAGTACCACAAACTTATAGAAAGTTTTCATTTCAATTTCTATTTCCAATCATTAACAGTTCCAGCTTTTATTTTCATATAAATCCTATAAATCTTAAAGAAGACAATCTTTTATCAGACCCTATAGACTGATCTCATAAAATCACTAAGAGCTTTACCAAATAATAGAAACCACATCACTTGAACACTTCTAACAACAGCAATAAAAAAAATTGGTAGCACATGTAACTAGAAGAGAAAATTATGTTATAATCAGACTATTAACTTTTCACATTAACGATAATAAAACGTTTGGAAGGACATTCCTATCACTATTAGAAAGAGCTCTAACATTTAGTCGACCTGAGAAGTTTCATTTCCTGAAAAACTGTTTTAATGAGACTTTGTAAATTTCAGTAATTAATTGATAATAATACTAATAACACTAACTGTTCTGTCAATGAATGCCGAACATTTCCTCTATGGAAATGGTTAATTTTACCGTTGACATTATTGTTAAAATATGCCAAAGATATTTTTTGAAGAAAGTAATGTGTAGAAATTCTTATACGCTTCCTTTATTAGCAATATTATTTTATAACAGGTTTTGTTTTTCTAAATCTAATTTAGCCTGTTGCACTCAGAAGGCAAATGCATTGCAGTCAGCTCCATTTTATTGAAACTGGGTCCAAAGGAAGTCATGAAAGTTTAATTTGTTTCATTGCAAATTAAACAATCTGAGTTTAAGATTTTTTTTCTTCTTCACAAAATACTGACAAAATAAAATCTTTTTTGTGTACATTTGTTTGTTTTTGATTTTGCAGAATCTGTTATTTCCCTGATTTCATTGAAAAGGAGAAGGCAGATGAAATCTTTAATATTCTCTATAAAGAATTACCATGGAAACAAAGGTCAGATGTTTGGCCAGATGGACGTACCTTTTTACAACCTAGATTAACTGCTTGGTATGGAGACTTACCCTACACTTACTCAGGACAAACACATCAACCAAATCCTAAGGTGTGTGTTAAAAATATTTTTCTGTAACATGTCTGTACTAGTATGTCTACTGGCATTTGCATTCATGATACTAGCTGATAGATCATCTGCTTACTATGGAAATTAGTAAATTAAATTTCTTGTTAGAGATTGTATCATGGCTGTAAATAAGAGTAAAGTACTGTTTTGGTAAACCAGTTTTTGAAATATCTATGATGAGCAATAAATTAAATTGGATAATAATTTTAAGGATGATGACTGCTTCTTGAAATAAAACCCCAAGTAGATGGCTATTAGTGTTGCTCATGATACTTTAAAATGCAAAGTAGAAGAAACTCAAACACAGCACTTGATAAATTTCAGAAGAGCTTGGGTCATTGCAAGATAACTTATGGAGTGTATTGCATAAACTTTAAAAACATATGGAAGATTAAAAAATAGAAACATAGTTTTGATACAGCATAATAAAATCTTAATATTAAAACAATAATCCAAACTAAGGGTTGAACTCTTATCCCAAATGAAAATCTTCAATTCATGTTGGACCTTTATCTACTTTTGTCATTTGAATTTGATAAAGTTTTAAACACTTAATTCATACCTACTCTTTCCACATTATAAAATTTGCATATTTATTAAAATTATTTTCTTCTATGTTTTGCAGTGGCATCCAATCTTACAGGAGATTCGAGAACATTTACAGAAATCTCTTGGTATTTATTTCAATTCTATGTTAGCCAATCTTTATAGAGATGGCCATGACAGTGTTGGGTGGCATACAGATAAGAATCCATCACTTGGAGAACAACCAACCATTGCATCACTTTCATTTGGTGACAGCAGAATGTTTGAACTTCGCAAGAATCCTCCTCTGGTAATTTTCTTTCTCATCAGATTTTCTTTTGTATCAAGAAACTTTTTTAGGCATTATGCTATTTTACTTTTTAAAATTAATCTAAGATTATTTCTAGATTGACTATATCTTGCTACAGAATAAGGTTGGTTCTGTCATAGCTTTTTTCATATTGTTTCATTAAAAACATTTTTTGCATCTAATTCTGGAATGAAGTTCTTATATATTGCATAATTGAAAAATTGTTGAATATTATGTAGAGTGATACTTACATCAATTGTTATAAGTTTAAAATGAAAGGTTGAGTCAGAAACAATCTCTTACTTATCTATAATCTACAATACATCAGCATTTTTCAATGTTTTAATCTTTTTTTAATATTGTTAATAAGTCTTGATTAAAGTTTGGAAAGCTGCCGCCCTGTTCCATTAAAGATGTAAATAGCTGCACATTTGGCTAACTGTTACTTATTATTTGTTTGCAATTTTCTATATGACAAATATTTCCCTTGTTATAATTTCATCTGTACAAAAAGAAATGTTACTTGGTGCTGGTTACATGGGTCATTATTATAAAAACATATCGTAATATACATGACAAATATATTCAGAAACATTAAATGCAAGAATTTATAATAAAACAATCTGTTAAGCTTCTCTCTCTCTTTATATATATATAACAAGATAAAATATGAAACTAATACAAGAAGCTGAAAAGTTCTTAGCCTGACCAAGAATCTCTTCCAAAAAATTCTGATGTATGGTTTGGTCATTGGATCATATATGGGTGTTGGGTCAGACTGAGAACTTTTCAGTACCCTTTAATATTGTTTTGCAGGAGGAAAATGGAGATTATACATATATGGAACATATTAAGGCCCCAGTAACACATGGGAGCCTGTTGACTATGGAAGGAGCTCTGCAACATGACTGGCAGGTGAGGTTGTCAAATGATCTCTCATTATTTAGAAATAAAAAAAAATACAATTGAAATAATGTCATTGGATATTTTACTCATTTCATATTAAGTACTGTCGATCATATATCAATGTTTTTTGGCTGAAGATATTACCAGATAATTGTTAGCTTGCTTCAGAATTACTATCCAGATATAACATTTTTGCAATGTTTGTTGTGAGCTTTTTTAAGTTAATTGAAACTAAAATGTAAAGGGAAAAAATAGATGGAAACACAAGTCTTAATCTTTTGAAAATTGAAAAGATATTTTGGAATCAGTTTTATGTGGGGTTGTGTAGAAAATAATTTTGTCTTTTCATAAATGTACTGTAAGTATATTAACATGAAATATAGTTAAGACAAATATTTTATCAGATTAATATATGAATATTATTCTCGTACCAATTTTTTAATGTCAAATTTGATTAAAGGAAAAATCAGTACAATTTTTAATGGTATAAATGAATTCAAAATTTTATTTTATTTTTAGGGTATATTTCTCTTAGCAATTTACATTCTGGTCAATTTTAATTTTTTATTGAAAATTTTTAGTTTCCTATATTCAAATGTAATTGATTATGTTGACAATATAATTAAATTTGAAAATAGGAATTTCTTAATTGAATGTATTTTAAAATAACATCTTGGAGATTCAAATCAGGAATAGTTTGGGGCTTAGTCCCATGTTCTGAAAATGAATGACTTAAATGAACTTTTCATGCTACTCAAACATGATGGAATTTTTTTTTATATATATTTCTTATTTTCATTTTAATGAGATAACAATGCCTGAATATTTTTATATTCACAATTATTTTGTAGCACTATAAAAACAAATATCAATAAACAGCTATAAAGGAATAAAGTTCTTTATGTACATGTAGTTAAGTATTTTTGTAAATTTTAGTAGTAATTACTATTGAAGTAAGGAAATTATATATTGCCAGTAGTGGGCAAAGGATTATATAGATATTTTTAAAGTGCTCTTTTTTTAATCAAATGATTGAAAGTACTTTTCTTTTGATCAAATGATTTTGGTGTTTGTGTTTATAGTGAAATTAGTTGAAGATAAAGAATACTTATGACATTTCAATCAACTAAATAAATAATTTTTTATGCCCTTATTTTGCAGCATCGAGTTCCTAAAGAATATCATGATCGTGGACCTCGGATCAATTTGACTTTCCGATTGACATTCCCAGAATAAAGAGTGAATACCATTGGCTTCTTTCAAAGGACTAATTATTTAATACTTGTTTGGGACTTTTGCCAGTGTTGTTTGCTGTTTTCTTTAAAATCTGTCAATTTTGGGAAAAAATTCTCCATTATAGGACAGTTCAAATATTTGATATAAAACTAGGAGAAAAACATTTTTCAATCTGAAGATTACATCTTTATATAAAGATAAAGTTAAACTGATCAATATTACCAACCATCTCTTAGGAAGGAGATGCCAAATTTTTCAGCATTAAAAGCTTAAATAAAATAATTTATATTCTTAAGAAGCAAAAACATGATTATGAATTTGTGTTTCTTTTATAATGATATATTTTTTGTTGAGATAACATTTATGCTGATTTTTTTTTAGTGTTGTACATAAAGTTTGCATTAAATTTTCTTGTTTTAATTCTTTCTGTCAAAAGAAATTGATTTAATATACTTTTCTTATTCTCCTCTTGATGTTATCCTTTTCTTTATTTGAGATGTCAAAAAAGCCTGAAAAAGGAAAATGACTGAAAACCTTGTAAAGCCTAATTATTATCTTACAAATGCTGACCCAAATCACTGTCTGTATAAGCATTTTAGAATAAATTAATCTATTTTGACATGTTATAAAAAACTTACCTTTTAGATTACATTTAACAGGATTTTTGAATTTTCAATTAAGAAATATTCGTTTGTATTTCAAGGCTTAAAGAAAGAATCAATTACTTATCTATATAGTATTCCTGTTAGATCAAAATTTGATACTAAATATTAAATTTTGATATTACACCTGGATTACAGACTAAAGTAAATAGAACATTTGAAAGTTTATGGTTGGTTCCTGAGAGAAAAAAAAATCTAAGATGAGTCCTAAAATGTAGATGATATCAGTTTTACAAGATTACAATAGTGAGGATCAAACTTACTATATAAGGAGTGGTCTGTGAAACCAATTTACTAAATCTCGCACTGTGCTGAATTCCATTTATAATAAACCAATATTTGGTTTTGTCTTCTACAGATTTATATATCAAATCATATTCTCTTAGTTTCAAAAGAAAGCAAATATAATTGTATACATAGTATGTGTTTTGTTTTCTGGTAAATGTATAATAATAGTTTAGATATAAATATAATTTATACATTAAGAACATGTTTTTATTTTAAAAGTATAACTGACAAAAGGTAACTAACAAGATTTGAACCAACACAATAAAACAATGTCATTATATATAAGTTGATTTTTTGATAGGCTCTTTATAGTTGGTAGCAGTTAAATTTATCAAGAAAATATTGATTTTAGAAGCTATTAAAAATACAATATACATTTTATAGTGATTATTAAAAGTAAAGATTGTCTGAAATATTTTTACATTTAACTAACAATGTAAAAAGAAATAAGCAAAGGTATGTCTTTTTGAATAATGCCACTTCAGATAAATGTTAATATTTAAACGTCAAAAAATCATGGAGACTGCAAATATTACCTATTTCTATGATTAGTGCTTAAGAATTAAAAGTTCTCTCTACTTCAATAAATAACAGCTCTCTTGAAGAATAAAAATGATATGGTGTTGATTTTTAGAATTTCATTTTAGACACACTAATCATAATCTGTGTAGGAAAGAAAAACTATCCAAATTTGTAATAAACATTTTTCATCCATAAACAAACACTTATTTTTATAGTTTCCTCTTGCATAAGAAACACTTTCTTTACATAATTTTAATGAATGTAAACTTTAACATTAAGAAGTATAAAACTGCTGTTATATATCAATAAAATTTATGTTCACATATAGTCAGCAGTTGAATTTAAATGTAAGGAATATAGAATTTTTATTATAAAAATCAAAGATTGTGATTTACAGGGGCTTTTCATAAGCAAAATGCTTTTATCCGTGTCTCAAAAAGATTTCTTTCAGGCTCTCAATGTATGCAAAACATTGAGGACCAGAATTACCTCCCTTAGTATTATTAAAAACCTTTTATATTGAATATGAAATATTTTAAATGTTCACGCTAATGTATATTCTGAAAATTTTGTCTATTTTTAATTACATATTTTAAAAGTGGGAAAACCACCAAATGTTGTCCACTTATGAATAGGAACTCAAATATCTTTGAGGCAAAGATATTATCTTTTATGATGGAATACTATAACAGAAGGTAAAAGTATTTTTCCATTCTAACAAGAGGGTTTTAATAGATTTAAAGGACTCAATTTTTATTTTTAATGAAATGCCACATTAAAATTAATTCCTGTCCTCTATCAGATGTGCAAAGAAAACTGACAAAAAAAAAAAAAACTATAAAAATCAAGGAAATGCTTCAACTAATTTGTAAGATTATTAAAAAAAAATCTTTATTAAAGAATATTTACATCATTTGAATGTTGATTAAAATTTTGAAATCAGTTTATAAGTTTTAGGATATTTGTTTTAATGACAAGCATGGAAGTTATGATTAATGTGCGTATGATTTATTGCTGTTTTATGATTAGATGAAATGCAAACTTTTCAGCTGAACAAGGCAGAATAAAATATACATAAATAATGTACATGAAATATTTTGATATACAAAAATAAATGCTCCATTTATTCTAGTTTTGCACGCTTTTTGGCAATTTCAGACTCTGTGCCAAACTGGTAATAATGAGGGGCCAATTCATACAACCACTGAGGGTCAATAACTGTGATATCTCGCATATAATCTTTGGAAGTTTGCACAACTTCATTAAAAATTACCCAATTGGGAGGTTTTTCTGTGTATAGCACTGAAGTTGGGTGGATAGCCAACTTGTGCCCATCTCTCACTGTACGATAAGTTCCATCATGATGCATACGTGCAGCATTTGCAAAAAACCCTGCAGTGATGCATCTCTGTAGTGTTTGCACATTCTCAGCACATGACACAAGTGGCACTTTATATTTTTTTAGCATTTGCTTTAGTTGATCCCGAATGTTGACTGCTCGTCGTAGCCCTTTCACATTTATGTAGTTTTCAGCACACCATCGTGCACTCTGGTCATATTTTAAGAATGCGTTATAGACATTGACCATCGTCACGTGATCACCTTCCTTCACACTGAATTTTGTCCTTGCTCTTTCAGCAGCTCTTTTTTCATTGCTTGGCGAAATGAATACATTTTGTATTTGCATCATTGCTGCAACAGTCAGAGCTTCCTCTGAACATTGAAACTCTCCAGAGATGAGAAGCATTTTAGCAAACATTGGAGGCACTGGAAATTCAACCATATTCATTCCTAGTGGGGATGTCAACTGACTGTCATAATCAAGGGCTCCCAATGCAAATAGTAATTCCAGACTTCGTACCATATTCATAGCAGGGGGAGCAGATAAGAAATTAAAACGCAGAACATTGTTCACCCCAAGAGCTTTCAACTGTAAAACTACAGGGGAGAGATCACTGCGTTGCATCTCTGGAATCGTAGCAGGAAGTAGTTTTCCATACTCTTTTTCAGTATACAACCTGTATGCCCTCCCTGCACGTACTCGTCCTGCCCTTCCAGCACGTTGATCAGCTGATGCTTGGGATATAGGCACAGTAACTAAAGATTCAATTCCAGTGTTGGAGTTGTATGCACGCAGCTTTACAAAGCCACAGTCCACTACAAAGACTATGCCATTAATAGTAACTGAAGCTTCAGCAATATTTGTTGCAATGACAATCTTTCGTGTGGTAGTAGCTGTTCTTTCAAAGACTTTCATCTGTTCAGATGCTGGCAGACTTCCATACATTCTCAAAACCTTCATTTTTATTTTTGCATTCTTACCAAGTTTACGGGCTTCTTGAATTAGTTGTTGTGTAACAGTTTCCACTTCTTCCTGACCTGTAAGAAAAGCCAAAATGTCACCATTGGGTTCATTATGGTGAATTTTCAAAATTGTCTCTGTTGTTGCTTTGACATAATTGGGTAACGGGTCAAGAGAATAATGAATATCAACAGGAAATGATCTTCCTTCAATTGTTATGATAGCAGCAGTGTCCAGTTGAATGTTGTCTGTTTTATTTGTATTGAAAAATGTTTTTATTTCTTCTGCATCAAGAGTTGCTGAAGCAACAATGATTCTTAAATCTTTCCTCTTGACCATTATCTTCTTGAGAAGGCCTATTAAAATATCAGTGTGCAGAGTTCGTTCATGAGCTTCATCCAACATGATGACACTATATTTAGACAAGAGTGGGTCAGACATGATCTCTCGCACTAGCATGCCATCTGTGAGGAACTTTACTGCAGTTGTCTTTGGATCAGTGCAATCATCAAATCTAACATGGTATCCAATCTAGCAATAAAAGAAAAAAAAAACATTCTTTGGTTAAATTTTTGAAATGAGGAATTATCATTGTTTTACACTAATTTACTCAGACAAAATGTCCTTGTCTTGGTCATGAGTCATGTTTCAGCTGTATCCTCCAGTCTTTTTTCAGGTATCTCTTGTAGTTGGTAACCTGAGAATTTGGAACTGAACACTTTATTCAATCTACAGAAATAGACAGTTCTCATTCTGTTGTTGATACTAGAGGATATCTTGTATCATTTAATTCTTCTTAGCTGTCCATGTGATGTCACTTTTCTGTTCCCTTGAAATAGTGTATGACTTTTTACATTACCCTACCCAAGGATTGAACGCAGGACCACCAAGTTACTATATTCACTTAACCACATTATCCAGTGGATAAAAGTGTTGGTTAAGTGTATCTAGTTTCCTGGTAGTTCCGAGTTCAATCCCTAGATTGGACAATGCACAAAGTTATATACACAACCAAAATAAGAATACGAATAATAATAGTGTTATGCTATTAAATTAGCATATAATTTGTTCTTCTTCAATTTTTGAATAAGCAGATAGAAATACACATAAATAATAAAGTAATAATTATAAAAAAAAATGTTAAGCAACTTGAGCATTTATTGGAAGTATATAAATAAATACAATGTTTTTCTGTTTCTCAAAATTATGCTATCTCTACTTGGCATAATTATCTGTACAATTGTCTAATGACTTTAGACATATTAAATTTTTATAATTTCAAACAGATTTGGGGACAACTAAACCATAGCATTAAAATTACAATATTTATAACATTTTAAAGTCACACAGGTCTTTAAAATTGTTTTTATTTATTAATTTGAATGATTACAAGTTTTCAAATGAAGGCTTAATCCAGTGCAATGGAAAATGCATTGAGGTGCAAATTTATTCAGAAAAATTCTTATAGGAGAGAGCATAGAAATAAATACTATATAGGAGCTATTAATAAAGGAAGAGAAATGGCAGCAGAGATAGCCAGTAAATGTTTTAGCAGTGGCAGCAGTAAGAAAAAAGCTGTAGATGAAGATGGTCAAGCATACAGCAGGCAGGCAATAAGAACATTAGGTATAAAACTCCCAGTTCTAGAATTGGGATTGTCCCATGAAACAATAGCCTAGTGGATTAAAGGGTTGGTTTGTGAATTTGGTGGCATAGTAATTTTGATTTCAATTCTTTGACCGAGTAGAATAGACAATGGAAACAAGCAGTAATACTAAAAAGAGAACAATATGAAATAATGGTTCTTATCAGACTGTTGGGAAATGAGAACAATTTACTCCCATAAATTAAATAAAGGGTTCTGTTTGAAATTCCATAAAGGTTAATCAGGCTGATGGAGCCCTGAAGAAAGCTGGGGAGAACAAAAGCTGAAACATAAAAGATGACATTACACTGAATATAAATAGTGTTATGCTATTTTTACTACAGGCATATATTTTGGGCAAAAATGTACATCAAGCTGATATAAAACTAGAAATTCCATCATTCATATATTCAAAGGAGTCAGAAGCTAGATTCATTCTTTTAAAGTCTCTTAAGTCAAAGTGTAACAATCTGTGCAAAGAGAAGATCACAATTCACAAGGATATTTGAATTGTGTCATTCATATTTTAAAAGGGAACATCCAAAAAATGTTTTCACCAAAAAGACATAAAATACATAAATATTAAGATCTCTGAAAATGTCTTCAATATTTGCTTTGACTTCATAGTAAGTAATTTAATTCACTCATTTTCATTCTATCATTTTTTTTTATTACTGAAAATGAATAATTCTGTGTCAATTTAAAAAAATATGTTATCATATTCTTGATTGCAAGCTCTGTATTTTAAATCTGTTTTGCTATGATGAAACCTGCTGTTGAGTCAGATGCCCATTTCAAATGAGGTAAGTTTTTATAATGTTGCTGTTTTATGCACGCTCACATGAACTCGCATAAAAGTAAGGGCTTTGCTGTTACTTAAAAAAGATCTACTACTAGTTTTTATTTAACTTTAAAACTCTGTACAAAAATAAATTATTTGTTAATGTTAATTCAATTCTTCAATTCTCAATTGTCTACAAAATCAACTTCATTAAAAAATGAATACATATCTAATTGCATTCATTGATTGATATTTCAGTTCACTTTAATGATAAATATGACAGACATAGCTTCTTGTTTTGGATAATTTCGTTATAACTATTTTTGTTATACATAGATTACTCACACTGTAACCTAACAAAAACAGACAAAACATTGTAAATCCAAGTAAAATGCAAAGAAATAGTATTTGCATTGTGTTATCATCATTAGCAGAATGAGAGACTTTTTATTTGTATGACTAACTTAGTCTAATATTTTTGGATTCCTTAAATTTGATATTTTTAATGCTTGATGAACAATTATGAACTGACACACTATTTTGAAATATCATTCATTTGCTTTTTAAAATTCATTTTTTGGAGTAAAACATTCCCATACTGCTGTATAAATCTGAACTTTATTTCAAATTCTACTTTCACGATTAACTTACACGGTGGGAGGCAGAAAAGTGTTTGGTTTCCTAATTTCGCAAAATCAGACCAAATATAATTTTAAAAAAATCTTTTTTTGAAGTCTTCTTGGTTGTGCTAATTACTTTTTCACTGAAATATCTATCCGACCTCCACGTAGTTATCGACCTTTAACTTGGAAGCGTAATTACGCTATTAGTAATAAAATGTAATGATTGCCAATTCAAATGGCAGAAAGTACGATTTTCTTTTTCTTTTTTTACTCGTACGTTTTCTAAAATAAAATAAGATAATGAGGTTTTCTTTATTTATTATAAAATGAGATTTTTCAAATCTGACACTGAAAAAGGTATTATTACCTCATCACCTAGTAAGGTACCACGTTCTTCAGCTACTCGTGTAGCTAAAGATACAGCAGCCACTCGGCGTGGTTGACAAACACCGATCACATGTCCCTGGCTGGCCCATCCTGCTTCAAGTAAATATTGGGGTATCTGTGTACTTTTTCCAGAGCCTGTATGTCCTATCACTACTAAAGTTGGATAGTTCTCCACCAAGTAAAGGAGATGCGTCCGCACGGAGAAAACGGGCAATTTTTGTCGTTGCTGCTGGATGGATAGAGATGCATACGGATTAAATATAGCGTATTGTTCCCCAGAATCTGATGTTCGTTCTTCTTCTAATTTAAGTCTTGGATCTTCGTCCCCTGGACGCCAAAATTTTGCCCGGAATGACGTCATTTTCAAACAAGAGTTAAATGAACAATGGCTTCAATAATACAAATTATCCATTTAAAATCAAAGAGAACTTATTTGATACAACACCGACTAAGGGCTGGCGGTGAGAAACCAACAGAAGACTGCACTGTAAAAAATATACCCGGACTAATGATACTAATAAATTCACTTCTAACAGATGAATGCAACTCGGTTCAAAACACAAGTATATCAATTAAATTTAATTTTTTTTCATAATTATTTTTTTTCTTTATGAAGATGCATTAACATATCGCTTAAGAAAAAAAAAAAAAAAAAAAAAATGGTATACATTTTAAAGTAATTTCATGGTAATAAGATCAAATTCAAAATTACATTTCATTTGCAAATTTTGCATTAAAATAAAATTAAGTGTCAAAACCATTGTGCTATTATAATTATAAAGTATTTTAAAACCGAGGAACGAAATAGCTGTGTACTTTTGTTGCCTCCCAAAAAGTTTTGTTTGAGATTATATAAAATAAAAAAAATCAATTTCTATTATTTGAAATTATTTTTCCCTTTAGTGTGGAAAAGTCACGAATCCCGATGACATCTAGTAAAACGTGCTTCCCACTTAATATTGAAAACCCAAAATTGTGTGTGCATCATCACGATCCATTGAAACCTGCTGGAAGTCATCATCTGTTTCAGTTTTTAAGAACTCTGGCGAACCGTCCGACCCATCGAACTATCGAACTATTAGCCTTCTACCTATTTTGGGGAAACTCCTAGAGCCTCTAATCAATGCTAAATTGGTTCATTATCTTTCATCACAGGGCCTTTTTTCAGACAAGCAATATGGTTTTCGTTTCTCAACTGCTGATGTACCGATGATAATTGCGGAAAGAGTCTATCATGCTCTAGATAAAAACGGTGAAGCGCGGGTTGTAGCATTGGCCATCTCGAAAGCCATTTTTTATACTTCGTCGCAATTAGATCCCATTCTGCACGCTGACCGGATGTAACCCCACGAAGGCAGAAGACAACAGAAGTCGTTTTCTGCGTATTGGGCTCCACGCACCACTTATATTTTGTGAGTTTTTATCCAATGGGAAAGGAAGTTGCGAATAGATAATATTAAATTTGTGATTCATTTCGGAGCCGATGTGTAGCTATATAAGATGTTTGGCTTGTCAGACAGAAAGAAGGGCCTTGACTTTCATAGGCGAAAGTCGTTGGAAGTTTCTGGGAACTGAACTTGGCAGAAAATAGAAGGGTTTTGGCATTCACGAGGACGACGTCTGCTGGTTCTGGGATCTGAACAAATGAAAAACTAAAAGTCGATGACTACGACGACAACGAAAAGAAAGAAGCTGAAAGAAAAAGAAAGTAACAGAAGGAAAAGAAATAAAAGCTGAAAGGAGAAATTTCTATTTAGAGCAATATACGATTATCTTTTATAGTTTTTAAGTTTGTCGCAATATTAGAGGTATTAACCCTGATTTTTATGTTGATTTATCTGTTATTTACACCTATATATTCCTTAACTTAATGGTTTTTGCTGCTTAATGCAAATAACCAATTTACTTATTTGCATATTTAGTTATGAAAATCAAATTAAAAAGTAACTTTTTGTTAATTCCCAATCGGCTTTTGTGATATTTATACATAAGCGATTGTTTTTATGATCTTTATTTTACAAATATTTTTATAGGCTTTTATTTCATAAGTAAGCAATAATTTTTGTGAAATAAGCGATTCTTTCGTTGATGGCTTTTATAATTAAACCATTTTCTTCTTTGAAAGTAATAGCCATCATAACATTTACATCGCAACTTGGGGGTAAAGAGAAGTAAGCAACTTATAAATATAAGTAAGCAGTATTATCATATTATGAAAACGAAAAGTAAACTTGTACATCAGGAAGAGTCAGTTGAGGTTTCTGGGTAAATAATGACTAAGTAGGGTTCGGAAAATCTGATACTAACGGGAAAGATAAAGGGTAAGAAAAGCAGAGGAAAACAACGCATAATATACTTAGTGAGCTGGAGTAAATGGATGGCGGAACAGGGCTTAGGAGAAATAACAGAAATACAAAGTTTATTAAGAGCTACAAAGGACAAGAAGTCTTCGAGAGCCATGGTCGCCTACGTCCTGAGGAGCCATGGCACATAAAGAAAAAAGTATATTTTGAAAAGCTAACAAATATTATACATGTTGCGAGCCAGTTATGCGTATCCCAACTTGTTGCGGACGTCAGTAACGTCGGTGTTTGAAATTGGGAATAATTTTCTCCTGAAATACTCACAACAAAATGGCGGACTCGGGATGTGAGACCACGTAAATAAAACCAAGAAATAACAAGAGCCAATATATATGTATAAACAAATGGTTTTAGCTTTCCGCATCAATGTCGATTTTCGTGCAAAAAGTGGATCACAGCTTCATACATGTTTCTGAAAACCTTAACTTCTCATTGGACAATAAATATTAAAATTATCTCGTGTATCTTCACGTACATTGTTTTCAATAAGCAACACAAAACATATCAGGCTCCAGACTGAGTTTTGTAAGGCGCTTTCTGAGTGGTTAACAAATATTAAAAAAATAATTTACCTGCTCACCACTACGTCGGAATAACATCAACCTAGTTTTTGACCTGACGAAAAAACAATGCTCTCAGAATCCTGTCACGTGATTAAGAAAGATATAAATTGAAGGTACGAGCGAACCCAGTCAGTGAGAATTTACGACGACTAGCATTCTAAACGAGTTCACGACACTTGTATCATTACTGCAGCGTAGTACAAAGTTAGAATCTCAAGTTCTTTAACACGAAATAACTTCGCTGTAATTCAAGCTAAAATATCAACCAAACATCTCACTCACCAACTTCTGCAACTTACTAAAACTATTTAATCACGTTATTGAATCTTACGAAACTTAAGTACGAACAATACATTCAACTACGAGCAACGAAAACAAACGGAACATTCACTTCTCCAACTTCTTTAAAGCTAAAAGTTTATCAACATATTTCCAGCTTTACAAGATTCTTTAAAATCTCTTTCAGTGAAGATTTTGAGCGACAAGATAATTCAGCTTTTTGTGAGCTCAGGTAAAAATATATTTTAGTAGTAAAGACTTTAGTCCAGTCAAAGGGAAGTAACTCATATTAATAGTGTAAAACTGTTGTCATTTATAAATATAAATATTGTACCTGTTATGAAAAGTTATTTTCTTGTGTTCTTTCTCTTGTTTGCTTTTTGTTTGCTTACACATTCGTAAAGTAAAAAAAAGTGCGGGTTGATTTATGCCGTCAATACCACTACATGGTAATGTATTAACAAGAAAGGTATACAAAGACAAAAATATGTGTAACAAAAGAATGTGAAAACCATTTGGGTTCAAAGTATGTGAAGTGGATGAATGTGCGTACGTACGTCTGTTGTATATGTCTGTTTAGATCATGCATTTCACAAAGGGAATCGCGTTTTCCGCCAGAGATTTGCATGTTGACGAATGTAAGAAGAAGCTACGAAAAATTATCGCAGAGTATTTATAGTCCGGAGAGCGTCCCCTAGGAGCACTAAAAGATTATGATTAGCAAATATAGTTTTTATTGAATAACAATATTTCCTAACTGCTACGAATTAATACAGACTTTTAAAAGATTTTATATATTATTATAAAAAAAAAAAAATGAAAATAATTCTTGTAAAAATTAATTATTTATCAATTTTTTTAAGTGCCTATAATATATTTTATTCATAAAAGTAATTAAAAGCTTTTTTAATTTCTTAGTTTTATTGCTTTTTTATTTTACGATTCAGAGCAAATTTTCTCTAACTGGAAGTTACAGTTGATTTAAATTCTCCAAAAACTTGTCCTTATAACTAATATAAACATTTAAGCGTTACAAAAATGAGTTTCTCAAAATTTTATAAACTTAAATAAGTAGGAGGTAACAGATGTAAAAAGAAATATTTTTTTTACCAAGAGTTTCTAAAAAAAAGGCTCTAAAATAATTTAATTAATTTCTGAATAATTTCTGAAAATTTCATTAAAATCCGACAATTATCTGGATTTTGTCAGAAGATTTTCACTGCAAAAGGCCCTCAAATTTTTTATATTAATTCATCGTCATTTGTTGACACAAAAAAACAAAAAAAACATTTTAACCGAAATTTCGACGGTTCTAAACAGGATTACAAAAAAAAAATTTAGTAATAAAAATTCCGTTGGTCTTCCATCTTAATAATAACATAAATTTTTTTACCATAAAGCTTTGTTTTTATTACGTTTGAGACATTGCTTCATAATGTATGTTCATTTCTTAGCTAATCCTTGGAGGCACGTACTATGAAGGATTGATACACGATGTTTGAAAACATTAAGTTAAGTGTCTAAGATTGTAATTACTAGTTAGAAACAATAATGTATTTAAAGCAGCACTAAAGGACTATTATAAGTACAACAAATTATAAGTTCTTATTGTTATCAATAAAATATAAAATTTATTAAGAAAAAGCAAAATGAAATATGTTTGAAAAATTAAAATAGAAATTACTTACAAAATTCTATATTTTCATAAAAATGAATCAGCAGCAACTTGGAAGGAAATGGGTACCAAATATTTGTGCTAAGAAAACTAATGACGAAAACCGTTCGTATTCATAATTATCTTTTGGGTGTACAGTGTAGCGAGTTTATATTCTTTTTATGAGGAGCTATAAGCTCTTGGTACATTTGTTGACCCGCTAACAATTTTGGTAGACTCGTATAAATCCAAAGGAAAAACATAGAATTTGAATAAAGAAATGTTAACAAATATATTGTCAGGACATTTTACAAAAGAAAAGATAAGAAATGAAATGAAATGTGAAAAGTTCAAAACAACTTTAAGTGTCTGTAGTTGATTACTAACATTTTACATGAGCGAAAAGCATACGCCTTTTCGCTATAAAAAGACACCGAGAAAAAGATTGAATCTTTCGAATCTCGCGCCGCCTGTAAATCGTCAATGAGCGATAATTTCAAAATCTCGCCACAGTGAGATTTTATTAATCAGGGGGCGGTAATTCAATAACAAAAGGAGGATCAAATGTCGAAATCAGACAATCTTAAAACTCAACTTAAATTTTGTCAAACCCGAGCTTGATTGGTTGATAAATCCTTTGCATATGCCCAAGAATAAATTCATGAAAAAATTGCGCGCAATCCGTAGAGCCTATTTTTTAAGTTTAAATGTCAACTTGTGAAAATTATTATAACAGTGTGAAGATATCGGCTAACCAGGAAGCATCGGAATAACAAAAGGTCGACTATCTTTATGTAACGCATGGTCAACACTTCGACTGCTGTTCATATCTTAATGTAGGTACCTCCACGAGATCGCTAAAAAAAGAGCATAGCATGATGAAAAAGACGCCAAACTTGACGAAAACACAATTTTATCGTCTAAATGTTTGTTATTATTAAGAGGAAAGTCAAAGTATTTTTGGGGTATTTTTTTCCATTTTTTAATCGTTCCTAGCACGTCCGAAATTTTCGTTAAAAATCTAGTTTTTTTTGAGTCAGCAAAATTGACCATTTTTTTCCATTTTAAAAAAAACTGGAAATCTGACTTTGAAATTTTTTAAATATCAATTATCATTTTTTCAAAACTTATTTTAAGAAAATCAGAAATTATAATGTTTATTTAAAATATTTTGAACCAAACTTAACTTAGCTTTTGTGCCAAAAAGATGTAATTTGAAAAAAAAAAACAAAGCAGGTCATAAACTTTCGCGTCTCTTGACATGTGATGAATGATATATTTACGAATTCCATGAGGCTAATTTGTTCTACGGAAGGAGAAAAGTGAAATAATTTACATTTACGTGAACAAATTATTTACCCCGTTATTTTTAACAAAAACTTTCAGCGGTCGGTTTTTTTTTTTTTGTACTTAGCTTTCACCTTTACGTTTATGATGCTTTATATATTGTAAAGAAATTAAAATAAAACTGTTAAGAGTGACATTAAATTTCATATTTTTAAGAAAGGTATCTAATTAATTTATAGGTACCTTTTCTTATGAAATTTTATCAGAATTGTACATAAAATACTATAATTTTATGTACATTTATTACATTCTACTGTTATTTGTATTTGCATTCATTTTATTATTAATTTTGATATTTCATTTATGGAAAAATGTCGTAACTGAGATTAATATAAAAATAAGATCATATAAATTTCATAAGATGATACTGATACTTGTAGGTACCCTTCTCAGTTGAAATTGAAAAATCAAATTAACTTCTCCACACGTGTTTCGCAAAAGTAATGGTTCCTACACACAAAAAGACGTGAAGACAAACACAATTATTTTCCTACTTATCGGCATTGTTCAATGTTGTTGACAACAACTCCTTCAGAGGCAGAAGTACAGCTTCATCAAAAGCAACAGGACTTTCTTTTATTTCCTAGAAGATATTTTTGGAAAATAAAGACACAAACAATCCAACACATCCTGGTTGCTAGCCAACTCAAGCACAGAGAACGATTTGTTCAACCTTTATGTATCATTTAAATTTATTTTCAATCACTGAAATAACCAGTCAGTTTCTTTCAAAATTCGAGTTTTTTTTCTCTATTTCCACAATAAAACACACATCATTTAAATCAAAGTGTCTATTGGTTAGAAATTAATACTCCCACGTGAAATAGTTGACCAATCAGAGAAAACTAAAAACCTATTTTTCTCAATTCTACTTTTGGGGAAAAAAACTTTTATAAAAATCTACAAATTAAAATAAGAGTTTTTCTTTTTGTATGAGAATGCGTGACAAAAGTGTACAACAGAATATGAAACGCTCGTCTGGTATATTTATCATAACCATTGAGTTGTAACTATAAACATCTTCAGAATTATAGTTTTTACATCACACATTTTTAGATACAATTAACTGATCAATAATCGAGCGCTCAAATCATAATTGTTCTAATTGTATAACGTATTTATTAATTTTTTGGAATCACTCAATGTAGTCATAAAAGAATATAAAAAATATTAGTTAATAATACAAGATAATTAAATTTAATAATTAATTAAAAAGTATAAATAAATAAATAAATATCACAATCGTCTAGGTTTGTCTATTACTCTTAATTTCTAGGGAAGTGTATTTTAAAGAAAGCCAGACAGTTTATAAAATATTGTTACATTGTGTTTGTAAAAATTCCTATTTTTAGAATTGTCGCTTAAAGAACCACCAAAATTATTTCTGTTTAGGTGTATTGTTTCAAATTCTTTTTTTGAATAAAAAGTATATACTATTTCTATTTATTATACAATCAAAAAGCGCGGGCTTACGCCCTCGTAAATTTGAAGTTGAGGTCTGTCTATCTAGTAGATAAGCTTCAGAAGGTAATCAAATTTCAAGTCAGGAGGTGGTTAGACGGTTTTAGTGCAAGCCCATCTTCTAAAATATTGTATTTGTTTTATTGTTTTAATATGTTTTGCAAATAAATGTTTGTTCTTTTAAATTTCGCATAGTAGTTAAGAGTCTTATTTGTTTGCGCCTTTTTTAACATTCAGAAAAAAAGAGCGAACGTTCTCGCTTCTACCATTCCTTCTCAGGGAAAAAAATTCTTTTAAGTATCCTTAATTGGAAAGGCAGAAATGCATTCAACTTGATTTACATACTTTTGTAGGGATCCATCTACCCAGGTTTTTGTTGTTATCTTAGTGCCAGGATTCCAAACATTTAACAACGATATTTAGTCACCCCCCCACGAGGGCATCATGTGGCACAAGGCCGGTTTAACGTGGGATCTCCGAGCCCATGGGCTCGGCCAAAAATATACCCATTGAACCCGTATAAACGGGTTCAGGGTCGGTTTACCTCCTCGAAAGAGAATCCGCCCTTCGGCGTAGCCTCGTTCGGGTTCCTCCCCGCCCGAAGACAGAGAGTTCAAAAACAACACATCTTTTAAATGAAATATAAAATAGGTCATTCGCTGAAGGAAAAGTCGAAGCAGAATTTATATATTCTTTTTATGAAGATACAATAACAACAATATGTTCAATTTTCCTTGTAATGAAGTTTGTTTTATCAAGTAATTAAGTGTCCTTAGTGCGATGTGAACTATGTGGACAGACTTTATGACGATCAGACTCTCTGTGAGTGTGTAGACCAGGCCTTAGTCGGCGACTGCTGGCTCATCTCTTCTATTGTGTGCGTGTGTTGTGGGTGTACGCACATATAGATCAAACTGGCCTTCGAAATTGTTTTGAACTCCGAGAAGCAGTATGCTTCTATCTTTATATCCGTAAGATGGATTAAAAATCTAATTTCACCTCTATAGGTGTGAACTTTTGTGAATTGGTTAGAAAATAATTTCACATTTGCTTGCGAAAATCTTTTTCTCGAATTTGTGGGTGTGGTGGAAGGAGTTATTATTGTTATTTTCTAATTGGTCCAGAAATAACACGTGGTATGTCTACAACTACGCCCGCCAAATATTTTGGCGGTATTTGCGTTAATTATTATTGTTTAACAAACAAACTTTCTAATGGGATTTTATTAGTTGGAAAATATATATAGAATTTAATCTCTATACTTCCACAAAAGGGCTAAGAAATTGTTGCAAAAAGAGAGACACCAAGATTCAAGTTTTAATTTTTAAAATAATAAATTTAAATGATAAAAACGTGACTTAAAAGTATTTTATGCCAATGAATCAATTTTAAAAAGTTAGTCTCTTGGAGCCTCAAAAATACTTAACTGGGCTGACAATGTTCGTTAGTTTTTCACCTGAATGTCACTTGGCAAAGTGAACTCGCAAGAATAGTCATAATAAAGTGTAAAATAAAGTAGTTAGTATAATTACATCAAAGGAATTAAGCATATCTTAATTTCTCTCTAAGAAAGGACACCTTTCAGACTACGAAATTTTATTTAAGAACACTTTATTATCTTTCATAGAAACACGCCAAAACTTTTTACTTCTAATCATAATTATTACATTTTTGTTCCATATATCATTTGACATGCTTATTCAGGTTCATTCAATATTTCAATTCAATTCTTGTATATCTTCCTTTGTAAAGATGTGTATGTAAAATAATTCTTTTCTGAATTCAAAATTTATTGGTCTTTTTTAACAATTTTTAACTGAAGCTGACATGTCTCAAAGCGTTAACGGTTAAACTTTCAAGATTTAAGTAGGAGGCAGAAGTGAAGGTAACTATGATTTTCGTAATTATAAATTAATGTAGTTACAACTGTTGTTTACGGACAGACATCCACCTAGAGAAAGGCCTCATAAGTCAGACTTCATAAAATTTTTTTAAAAAAGTTCACACTTCCACGACTGTCATAAACGTTAACAATTTTGTATCGGCTTTTTAGTCATGCTCTAGTTACTAAACTAGCGTTGTAAACGTGAAATAATTTAATGAAATTGTTTAAATTTTTCGGTGGCTATTATTAGTATTATAACAGCCACTTTTATGATGGTGTTTTAAGGCTGGTTTGTATTTATGAAATTAAATTTAAATATAAAGTGATATATTTTTGCTGCCTACTTCTACAGCACTCGAATAAGTTCAAGAGGAAAATACTCTTTAGTTATTGTTGAAGTCTAGTCTGACGTAGGGTCATAAATGTAACAGAGCACTGAAAAAGGATCTCACTCATAAACCATGGCTTGCAATACAAAACTATGAACAACTGCTCAACTGCAGCCGAACGAAATTCACATTCAAGATAAGGCAATCATGAGAAAGGCTTTAGGAGTAAACCTTGAGGACAAATTGAATCCTTAAGACAGTCCAGTGTTATATTCAACTACGTTTTGCCAGCTCCTGCGACGACGCCGGTGCTATGCTGGAGATGATCTCTCATAAAACTCTGCCCAGGCCTGCGCCCTAGAGAGGGCACATTGTCAGAATGCTGCTCTACGGTAGCAAAACTTGGAGGGTAACTTTCACAACTTGTCGGTCCCTTGCTTCCAAAAACCATCTCCCAAACCTTTGATTTTTATCAGAGATAAGAATATATTTTCTGACGAATGATAGAGCCGGGAAAGTGTATAGCAGGATTTTGGAGGGAAAAGTTCCCAATATTTCTGAGCCTTTTAATCTCGATAAATATTAAGAATATGCGCCTATTTGTCTGTGAGTACTAGACATTGTGATAACATCAGATCGGCGACAGTAAAACCAGTCATCTCCGGAACCTGTTTCAAGGAAGAAATCTATATGTTGGGCTCTAAAGATAGAAAGTCGACACTCTACTAAAACTACTTAAGATCTGCTTCCTAGGACCTTGAAATTCCAGTTGTCAGCTTCTACTATGAACTCACTCAACTACAAACTACGGATCTTCCGATTGTTTCCTCCTCAACAAGATCTCTGAAGAAACCTCATGTGAATGTTAACCCCTTAAGAACAATTTACTTGCTTAAAGAACTTTTAGACGCTCAGAGAAATATTTTTGAGCAAGCTTTTATGAACACTTTTTCTTCTTTAAGTTAAAGGAATTTTCTTCCTTTCTTTCTCTCGTATTTGTGTATATCCTTTTACCATTTTTGTGTATGTCAATAAACATTTTCTTCTTCTATTGTTAGATCCCGAGCAAGAGTTTGAGTCTTTATTCTTCCGTCTAAAAGAGAGAATTGTCCGCTCTAAACTTTCAAGACGTTGTTACTTTTAACGATTCTGCCACCTTTAACCATAACACTTTCATATGGGAAAGCCGGGACAAATTTCCCACAACACTTTTCATGAAACAATGTGTCAATAATATAGATATCCTTCTTGAACTTTCATTCTCTAATGACTGAGAGAATGGAATGACTGAAACGTGTACAAAAATGATGCTTTAACAATATCAATAATTGTAACGTAAAATATCATAGTTAGAATATATAACTATGATATTTTATGTTACATATATTCTCCCGCGAGCTTTAATTTGCACATAAGAAAACAGACAAAAATATGTGCAAAACTTGAAATTATTATGAAGATATTAATAAATACGCAAACAAGAAAACGCGCTTATAAATATTGGTCTATTCACAATGTAAAAAATACTACAGGTTTGTGAGTGTGTTTATATAAAAGTTCCCGCCCTGACTTTTAGCACCCATTCCTAAAACCAATTCTTCATTTCATGAAAATAAACTGCTGAATTTGGAACAGTTCCTCTGTAATTTTTGTATTGTGAAATTGATAAACATATAATAATATTAAAAATTTAATAATTGAACAAGCTAGCACGTCAAGATTTCAGAGTTGCATAGAAATAGTATTAGAAATAGTACCAATGTACATACGTAAAAATGGAAATAATGAAAAAGTGGAAAACTTTTAGACACATCGCGTTTCGCATTAGTGTGTCAAGGGTCTTCAGTTCGGAATGAAAGACAAACATGTGTGTAAGGAAAGTGTATTGTAGTTTTTTTAAAGGAAGGGATAATAAATAACTTTCTCAGATATTACGGCCAGAAAGTGCTTTTTGTGTATTGAAGATGTTAACGTATGCTGGATTTGAAATTAGCCCACTTCAAGTAGATTTTTGTTTGTTTCTCTTGTTTGTTCGTATACCGCATTGTGCAAATATCGTTTTTGCAATGATCGGTGATATTGTGCATAATCAGTTTTAAATTTTACCACAATTGTTGATAGTTTGCCATAGGCACATTTAGTACAGTAGATATATATTGTACTAAATGTGTCTATGGCAAACCACATTACTATCTACAAGATGTAGTTGCGTATGCTAAATAATATGAATCCTAAGACATATATTCGTAAATCGTCACATGTCATCCTCGTAAACTGTGTTTTGGTGGAACAGTACAACTACATTTATTGCTGACACTTGTTGGTTACTTAAACAGAATTGATACAGTATTTCTGAATGCAGAGACCCTTACCTTTCAAATATCACACCCAAGTCGCCCATTGGGGCGATCGCAAAAGTCAACCCAACCGGAGTGCAATGGAAGAGCCTTGCTCTGTGAGAATTTGGTGTGAATTTTAGTTTAGTAAATATAAATTCTTTTTATTTTGGGGTGAATTAATATTTTGGGGAAAATTAACAGAAAAGATCTCAATATTTAGTTTGTTAAAAGGAAATATTATTTAAACATAAATGTTTATAAAATCAATGTAGGATTAATCATAAGTAGAAATGCAAACGAGAAATGTTTTTTTCAGCATGTTTTTTTTAAAAGAATTATTGATTTTATTTATGGTCTTTTTAGACCATAAATAAAATCAATAATTTCATAAATCAAAACAAAAAACAAGTGAAACACATATTTTTTGCCGTCATAGTCATTACCCCTATCACCACGATTATGACAACGACGTCATTTTACAATGGTACAAAGAATTACCTATTAAAATTTCTTTTAGAATTTTTAAATATACATGTAACATTTCCTGGAAACATTTCCAAGATTATCACTTATAGATTAAATGATTCTCAGCATCTAAAAGTACATAAGGAAAATGTCTTCAGATCTGTGTAGCTAAGTGTAATATGTTACCAAAATTTGGGCGAACGTCTTCCAGTCTGTATGTATTTAGCCTAAATAGTGAGTAGGTCTTGAATTGCCAGCAATATTTTTGTAGTCGTTACTTGTAGTAGTAGGAGTAACGAGGTTGATGCGAGAACGACAACTTACTCCTCTCGCTTCCCCTTTCTTTTTTTTCCCTACTTTTTCCTCAAACACTGCTAACCTCACAACATCTGGGCATTAATTTTTCTAGACTGATTTTTTACCGGGTCGTCGTGGAGGGCAAATAATTGTTAGGACATCCAACGTTGCTCTCTTAGTCGTAACTATCGCTTCCGTTTTTCGTTGTGTTGAAATCTTTTGAAGAATGAAAGAACGCAACGCGATATTTTTCAGCATCATTGTCATTTTTTATTCCTGGTTGACCATCGGGGTTCTTGTGAACACTGCTCCAGTGGATGATGATGCAACCCCGGACAATAGCCTTGCATTAGCTCCCGATGCACCACCGGACTTTACAGCAGATGGTGGACCCGTTCCTGAACCTGACGCAGGAGTAGACCCTAAGCCCGACGTTGGGATTGGCTCACCTGAGTATCCTGACCAAGCGGGACCGGACGCTAGCCCAGATGACGTAGACCAGGGGGGAGAGGAAGATGTCGAAGATTCAGATTCAGAGTCGGAATCAGAGTCGGAGTCGGAGTCGGAGTCGGACACAGAGGAATCAGATGAATCCAAGTCCGTGTCCGATGCTTATACAGGAAAAGATGAATGGAAGCGACGAGTTATCGAGCTGAACAATGCAGTTTACCGACTTCAGGGAGAAAACACCAAGTTACAACAACAAGTCTACGAATATGAAAAAGAATTACAGGCCATACAAGAGTTGGAGGCGTCCTTATCAAATGAGGTAGAAACATGGTTTAAAGGGACGCGGTTTCCTGGACTGTCACGAGTACATGACCCTATTGGAATTGAGTCAGATCAAATTATTAATACTGTCGGCGAAGTAGTCAGTGGTAAGTAAAAAGTTTATTTTACCCACTTTGTTTTTTGCTATTTTAATCTTTCAAATTTGAAAAATAATGCCAAAGTGAAGTAAAAAAAAAAAAAAAAAAAATGAACAAAAAATGTAATAATAATTGGATGGTTTGTTTAACTGAGAAAAGACATTTAAAGCCTCGATTTTTAATAATAATGTTGATTGAGATAAAATTCTGGAAGTAATTCCCTAAACCATGTCAGGTGTTTTGTTCGTTTGCAGCTGCGTAATCAATCTGCTCATTTATTTATTAATTTTGAACCCGACAAGATAAAATAAGATATTAGTAATGATAGTTTTAGAGTTTAGAATAAATAATAATTTAATTCTTGTGAATATGAATTTGCGAGGGTTGGACCTTTTATTTTAGCGAATACGACTTTATTGCATTATAAATTATTGTTAATAATTTTACGTTGTCTGGTAAAATCGGCATCTTACAATCTGAAAATGTTAATGCTTGGAGGAACTGCGTCTTTACCTATTCACCATTTTAATTAATGCTGAAGCTTTTAAATCAGTTAATATTCCTCAAATAAAGTTTCAGAAAAGTATATTTTATTTTTGTAAGATTTTTAAAATCGATTCAAATCAATATAATTTCTGTTTGAAATACACCAGAGAGTATTATACTTACTTGAAACAGTAAATTTAATCCTTTAGCTTTCAATTAAAGTTAAAATGAAAGATTCAAGAAAGTTTTTTTTCATTTTTTGAATTAATTTAAACCTTAGGTTTCCCGATTTTAGTGTCGGTACTCAAATTCAAATATCTCGTTAGAAACATTTGATTTGCCTTATACTTTTCTGGGTTTGTTTATTATGTTCAAAGAAATTAAATAATTTAACTGCTTTATAAGCTCTATCACTAAGCTAATAATTTATCAGTTAATATTATGTGTATTTTTTAAAATTTGGGATCCGTGTTATTTATTACATATACTACACTAAAGGTCCTGGCTAAAACGTTTTTGTGACTGAAAATTGTCATTAGCTGAATGTTTGTATAAATGATAATTCTCTCTTGTCGTCTGTGATTACATGATTCCTAGCAGTAATTAATAATTAAATCAATGAATCATTTACAGTGGTAATTATAAAAAGATGAAAATAAGCACATACATACGCGCGTGTGTTCACACACATATACATACATGCATAAATACACAATTTCGTCAATCTTAGTCATTTTTTCCTTCTAATCAAAATCTGTTTTCGATTTCTATTTGTTATTCGTTTTCAGTAAGAGAACAGAATTGACGCTATCGTTATGTTTGGAATTGGATTGGTGGCAAATACTAGACTTGGTCTCAATGGAAATTTCACATAAAAATGTCAATGAAAGAAGTTAATTTCGGAAATAAAACCGTATTAAATTGGAAAAATGTGATAACCTTAATAAAGTGCATAACGAACACTTCATGTAGATATTTAATTCAGTTAATTTTAGAATAGCAGTTACGAAATTATCTTAGAATTGTTATTTCTTGAAAAAATGACACTCGAGATTGAAAGCTGGGTCGTTAACTTGGAATTTGATCTTTGTTCTGAATATTTGTTCTAAGAATGGAAAATGGTACCTTATTCATTTCTTAAAGTACAGATAAACTGAAACTGTCAAAAGCAAAACTCAAAAGCTATTTAGTATTTATGAGTTAAAAATATTCTCTCAACAACACATTATTGAATACATGAAAAAATATTGAATATGATTCATATGTATGCGTGTGTGCATGCATGCATGTGTGTATGTGTGTGTGTGTGTGTGCGTGTGTGTGCATGTGTGCGTGAGTGCGCACATATTTTTTTCATCCAATATGTGTATTGTCAGGGCCGGTACAAGGGTCTCATGATCCCCCCCTCCCAATCTATGATACGGGGCCCCCACTATACTACATCTCAATTTTCAAAAAGTAGTGTTCCTATAAAATACAAATTTTATTGTAACATATGTACACTAATGGATCTTCTTATGCAATATAAATGAACAATTCAACTCAAAAAATTGAAAATAAACACAATGTATCTAAATACAAATTAGAGACATATTCTAATAAGTTATTCCATCTTAAATAAATCAACAATGTGTTGCGGTAATTTTTATCAACTTGAAATTTATCTTGTTTTAAACATGTTCAACATTATGGATGAAAAAAAAGTGAATTTTATATTCCGTGTTTATTCGAGACTTATTTCATCCTAAGTTCATCTTAGTTCATAACAAATTCATGGATGTGGACGAAAAGAAATCACCCCAAAATGACTTCAAAATCTACAAAAACTTTTTCATCCTTTAATAGTCAGTTTTGTTTAATTTGTAGTAAATGCATGCAGAAAAAAACAAAAAACAAAAACAAAACAAATGTTGTTAAAACAGCGAGTGTCCCCGTGTCTTGTACTTACACAACTATTAGTGCTTTTTTGTCTCTGGTATGTGTTTTTTGCAGTCATTGAATTATATTTTAATTTTGAACTAATTTTTGTTCCCTTCCTCTAGAAAATAGAAAAATTGACAACAGATAACTGATGTGAATAATAATAATAATAATAATAATAATAATAATAATAATAATAATAATGGTCCCTTAAGTGTATACATAAAATAAAGAGCAGAATCTTTGGAAAGGGCGGTGCGTTTTAAAACAAGTGGGCAGAGCTAAAATGTCTTCGCTGAGCTAAGCTAGAGTGAAGGAAGCAGATACCCGAAAGTAACAGTTGTTCATAACGGCTAAAAATCAAAGAATACAAATTTGGAATATCAACGGCGATGATAGAGTGATGGTAGCAGTGGGTTTACAGAGGAAAAGGCGAGGTAGCAGGATAATAATAAGACTGTAGATGTGGGTGTGCTTAACTTGCCTTTTTTGACTGTTACATTCCTTCCAATGTGATTAGAATTTTTGTCTGGTACTGCCCAGTCTAACTAGTTAACTTTGTCAATCCATTTGTTCATCTGTTTTCCTATCCCACCGCACCCCAAATCATAGTTTTGCCATTTCTGGGCGCGAACCCGAAGTCCGCTCATCCAATCGGCCTCCAGTTGCTTAGCCGCCTGCTTTGATTCTGTTGCGCCCCGCACACAGACACACGGATACGTAACACTGTGACAGGGTACCGGGGGAGAAAACCATGACTCGGGTGGCGTATTTTTTGCTTCTGGGGGTCTTCTTGGCGTTTGTCCTGGCCGTCAGTAGCCACTCGAATGATACAGACGGTAATTCTGTTGAAAGTCAAGATATCATTAGCCAGTATAATGTAAAACAAGAGAATTCTGACCAGAGCGATGAAAGTGAAGATAGCGACGAAAGTAAAGATAGCGATGAAAGTGAAGATAGCGACGAAAGTGAAGATAGCGACGAAAGTGAAGATAGCGACGAGGACTATATGAACGATGGGGCTTATTCTGATTACAACCAAGATGAAGAAGATATGGAAGATAAAGAAGAAAAGGAAGAAGAAAAAGAATCCCCCAGTGAGGGAGAATCTTCCCATGACGTACTCCTACCGCCATGCAAACCCGATTACTTTTTTCAACAATTAGAAGAAGTGTGTGCAACGTACAGAGACAACGACATTGCCGAATTAGAAAAGAAGTGTAAAAAGATCGATACTGACATCGCAGATATTCGAGATCTGATTTTTCAGTCTGACGCGGAGGCAAATCTTATGATTGAAAAGGATGACACAACTTGGACCCAGAAATTATCACACCCAGCTATTTTGGCTAAGAAGCAAAAACCGGTAGAAATACTTTTTGATCGCGAAGTAGAAGATAAAGGTATTTCAGGTAGGTAGGTAGCCTCAAAATGCAGGTCACTTTTCTCTTTTTAAATGTTATTCCGTTAGAAGAATATTACAGTATTGTTGATTTTAACGTTTTAAACAATTTCGACATGCCAGGTTCTGAATTACCTTCCCTACGTTCACCTTTTTTTTCTTTACCTAACCTTATATCCTGAGCCTTCTTTTTGATTTGAAAATCAGAAATAAAAACGAAAAGTAGTGTCCAAAATGCGATATATATTTTCAGAAATTGTTTAGGGTGTTAAAATTCAAACTACCGAATAATAATTATTCTTTTTGTCAAAGAGTATACTGCATGCATCAATTTATATCCAGCACCCAAATAATGAGATAAATGAATTTATCGCTTGGAAAATTCGATTTATTTGAAGTTTTCTTTATTAAAATTTTTTTCTTTCATCGTCTATTTAATAGCGTGATTAAACACTTTATTTGAATTGTCAATAGAAATTGTAATTGTTGTTTTTCAAATGTTAAAAAAAACATGTTTGTTTAAAACAAATATTTTACTAAAAAGCCAGTTACTTGTACGTAATTTACTTTGAATTGCTTCACGTAATTTGAATCTCTTCTTATTTTAACAGTTCAGTATTATTCCCAATTTGAAAGAGTAAAGATTAAAGCCATTTATTTTTTTGAGTACAAATGCGTGTCATCAATTTTAGCATATAGTTTGTAATTATTTTTTGGAAATATCGGCCTGCATAGAAAGCTAAAGAGAATTTTATAAAGTAAGGCTTGTATGATTTTTAGTCAGATTCACTTTCTTTTTCTTTCTGTGTCTATGTGTAAGTGTGTGTTAGCGTGTCTATGCTTTAAAAATATAAGAATGTGACCCCTCTTCAGAGCCCTGATGAAGTCGACATTCACTTGAGTGATATGCTATAGAAAGGAAGGCGGCATGAGTAACTCCTCCCGTTTACTCATCTTTCTTACTTAAAACATTTTGTTCGCCAGTGAAGTTTTGTGGGAGGCAACTCTGGGTAGTGCGTCTCTCATCCTTCACTTCTGAGTAGGCGTGGCTCAGTGAAGACGCTAGTTTCTGCCACTTGCTAAAATTCTATGGTGGTGTGGTGGTTGGCGGTGGACGCCGGGAATCATGTCTGTGAGACAGACGCAATTCGAACGCTGCCTGTCAGGGCTTATAATTTTGTTACTTTTAGTTATTGCAACAAACATAAGATGTAATGCACAAGATTATGATTATTCGGACCCCAAGCCCGAACCTACTCTCGATGCCACACTTGAATCTCTGGAAACTGAGGGACCCGAATTACCAACGTTCCCTGAAGTAATAGCGGAGACAGAAACTGGGCCAGAAACGTTGTCAGAAATCGAAGATGTACTTGAAACAGATCTTCCTACACTCGAAGAAGATAAACCAGAAGAGGAGGAAACTTCACCAGACAATAAGGTGGAAGCTACACCAGGAGGAGATGTCGAAACAGATACTCCGATAAGACATGAAGTTACCGACATTGATGCAACAGCTCAGGCAGAACCTGAATCAGATGCCCCGAGTGAAACTCCTGCAAAACCAGATGCTACAGCCGAGGCTGCAAAACCAGACGCTACAGTTGCGGATGCAAGACCAGACGCTACATACACGGATGCAAAACCAGACGCTACAGACGCGGCTGAAACACCAGACGCTACAGCCGCGGCTGCAAAACCAGACGCAACAAAAGAAGCAGCAGAGCCCACAGTACTAGCTTCCACTCAACCAGAACCAGATGCTGATTCAAAACCAATCACTAAACCGAAAGATAAGAAACCAAAGAAACCCAAGAAAAAATCTGACAAAAAGAAAAAGAAAAAGAAGAAGAAGAAGAAAACACCAGAAAAACCGAAATCGGCAGAACCAACTACAGAATCTAAATCGACAGAGACGCGTCCCGTAGAACCTCAACCCACCGAACCCAAGTTAGTTGAGCTACAAACCGAAGAATCGAAGCCCGTGGAATCCACACCCGAAAAACCTCAGATTGAAGTTCCTGAAGAAAAAACTCCTGAAGAAAAAGCCCCTGAAGTAAAAACTCCTGAAGTAAAAACTCCTGAAGAAAAAACTCCTGAAGAAAAAGTTGAGAAAAAGCCCGAAGAGCCCGTAACTCAAGGACCATGTATCGATATTTATACGAATGCACAGAAACGTCAAGCCTGTCAGGGCTCGTGGAAGGAACCAGTGCATGTATTGAATCTGCAAGTGGACAAACTAAAAAGTGACAACGAAAAATTGTGGTTGCAGGTAACCAAAATCCATGGCAAAATCAAGTACTCTCGGAGTATAATTCAAGAGTCACATATCTCTTCAAATACTTGGAAAAAACGGGTTGCTTATCCTGATGCTACAAGCGACGAAGAAGTGGACATAAAAGGTATTGTAATTATATTGTAAGGTATTGTAATAATTTAGTGGGTAGTGAAAGTGTCAGTTTCCAAATACTTAAAATCGTAGTAGGTATGCAAAAAATCTTGCCGAAAAATTATTATATTATTGTATTATTAATAGATGTTGTTAACAGGTTCAGACACTCCTTGTTTTCTACTAATATTTTTATGAGTGACTTACAAATCGTTTGAGCACAGACACCTGACAGCAGAAGTGATGCAAATTGTAAAGAAATTGTTATTTACTTAATGTCCGCTTATTGTTAGTTAATGTTTTGAACAGTTAAATTTTATTTAATATTTTTGTGGTTTTATGTGAACCGCGCGCGCGCGCACACGCTCACACACACACACACGTGCACACACGCGCACAACATTGCTAACAATTTTGATCGCAAAAATACTGAACAATTCTTGCCAGAAACTAAGAACGAGTTACCGTGTAAAAGTCGAAGTTTTCTGCATTTTGTGTTGAAAGTGTTTCTAAAGAATGGTTGCTTGATTTCACATTTTCCTTATTTTTTTTAGTATGCGTTGGTCAATGACAGCTGTATTTCACAAATATGAACGTATTTGATTCTTAGTATTTTTTCATTCTTCAACATTTTGAAGATGAAAGGATATTTTTGTAATAATTGATTTTTTGTGATATGCTTCCCACGATTTCAACATATTTCTCTCAGCAGAAATGCGACAACGACACGTTAATGAAATTATCCTTGTATTTATTATTTCCATCTATTTACCTGTTCATACCAGGTGTTTACTAATTATCGCCGGAGAATGAGTAACAATGTGTCACCTCAGTATTTCAGCTGTTTTAGCAGAGTTGTCAATTTGGTGTTTTTTTTTCTCAGATTTCCCTTTCTACCCACAATTTTGTTAGGCATTTGGAACCCGCCGTTCCAGGTGCTCCGGCGACGATACTTGTAGCCATCATCATCATCATCATCATCATCACCAGAAAATTCTTCTCGATGAAGTTTAGATTCCTCAGAGTAGAAGCCCTTAACCTTTTTTTGCCTAATGCACCCTTTTCACCATAAATCAGAATATCATGGCCTATGGCTAAATCACGTTGAAACTTCGGTTCCCGTACGATCACCGAAGTTAAGCAACCTCGAGCCTCGTCAGTACCTAGATAGGTAACCACTTGGGAATACTAGGTGCTATAAACTTGAATGTGCGGATAATGACTCGGAATTGGTAATCGGAAAGCCGAGTTCCAATTCCAGTCGGGTTCGTTATAGTCACGTACGCGCAAATATTCTTGGGGAATGTATGAATCCATCTTTTCTCCCCCCCCAGTTATGGGTTAATTAGCAATTAGTTGTATCACTAAATCATTATGATATCATATCCAAAAAAAAAATAAAATTGTGTACAAAAAATATTTAAATTTCGGCTTTAAATAACCCACAGAAGTGTTGATATGCCGCTAAACAAAAACAACCAACCCAAACAACCAGCATATCATTCCCTCTCCGGCTAAGATTGTCCGACTCAAACAGTGTATTCCAAGTAATATGCATATATTATTGAAAATTCTTAATTCTTTTCCATATGAGTACATAGACATTTAGATGGATTGTTTTACAAATTTAATAGTAATAGAAAATGGTGAAATATTTTAAAACTTGAATACATGTATAGTAATTTGTTTTAATTCATAACTAATTATTAAATAAACTGAAGCATACTTCAATAAACAATATTAGATAGAGTTGGATAGAATACCAGGGTATTGTGATTCAAAAAACAAGAAAAAGTAAAAGATTTCCCCCTTCACTCCTGAACCCCCGAAAGGGAGGAGATTTTCCCTGATTGAGAACCCCCACCTTTAGGGGCTAGTTAGTATATATATTTTTTTAAATAGCTTAAGAGTAACACTCTTTCTCTCTTAATTTGTTTAGGTCTTCCTGTGAGGAATTTGATAACCGTTCTCAGTAATTAAATTTTATGGTCACAACTGTCATTTATATTCAGACACATATACCGTAAATATTCGGTGTCCTTGGCTACCACAGTTTCAGGTACACGACTGGACATGACAAAGTTAGAACTGAATACGAAAATATCAGATACAGTGCCCGAAAACTTTTTTCGTTTTGGCTGGGTGCAATTTATATGCACAGAAATGAAGAGAATATAGAGAAGAAAGAAAGAAAGAAGAAAGAAAGAAGAAAGAAAGAAAGAAGGGAAGAAGGAAAGGAAATGAAAGAAATAAGGAAAAAGAAAAGAAAGAAAGAAAGAAAGAAAGAAGGAAAGTGAAACATATTATTGAGTACATGTATATATATATATATATATATATATATATATATATATATATATATATATATATATATATATATATATATATATATATATGATACTTAGCAAGCTAGGATTTATACCGGTTGTCTTACAATTGTGGATTTGAAATCAAGCGAAGCAAATATATTTACACACACGTACGCATTTTATTAAGTGGAAAATTTTATTCGGAACAAAATTCGGACTTCTGTTTCCGAGAAATGTGTAAAGTAAAGAAAGAAAGAATAATCATTCAGAAAATATTGATGTAGTTTTATTTTTGTTTGCGTGCGTGGGTGGATGCACTTTTAAACTGAAAGAATGATAAAATAATTTTGTTTTAGACCAAAAAGTAACGAACATTGTTCAAAGTTTTATTGCTCAAAGGCTTGGAAAATTCATCTGCCCTAGCTTGCGCTAAACTTTCCATCTTTCTTGATTTAAATTAAATCATATTTTCGCGCAGTATCTATGCTGAAAGGGAAACGGGAAAGGAGGTGAAAAGAAAATGACTTGAGATCATTTAGAATTTAGCATTTAATGAAATCGTTTGTTTGTCAGCAACTATTTTAGGATCGCAACTTTTTATTTAGCGATAGTCTTTCTTTACTCAGTGACTCAAATATTTAAGTACGAAATCGAAGAAGGATCTTTTTTTATAAATTTACCCCCAAATAAAAAGAATTTATGTTTACTATAATTCACACCAAATTCTCCCAGAGCGAGGCTCTTCCATTGCAATCCGGTCGAGATGACCTTTGTGGTCGCCCCAAATGTGGGCGACTCAGGTGCTCTATTTCTAAGTGTGGGGTATACCCCAATAAACAAGCCAAAAACAGATTAAAAAAATATTCTTTTAATTGTAAAAAATTCCTTGTAAGTATTTCGAATATCATCCGCAGTTATGAAATGTGAATAATTCCCTGATTTTTTGGTCACTTTTTTTTATTCTGAGCGTTGGAGTTGTTGCGAGGCAAACTAAACAAATTTTGATTTAAGATTTATAATTTTTAAAACATACCAAAAATTTAATAAAAAACAAACAAACTTTAAAACTTATAATTTCTTTGGGTGAATTAAAATTTGCGATAAGTAACTTTACATTATTTGAGGTGAATTAAAAGAAAAGATCCCCGAAGAAAAAACTTTGAGACTTGAAGAAACATTTTCTCTTGATGACATTTTTCGAATTATTTTGTAACACATTTTATCGGAAGATAATGTTTATTTAAATGTAAAATTACATTTTGTGGTACAAGACCAAAGGGGAAGTGGAGAAAGGCTGATCTCATTGTCTGCCCTACATCAAGATAATTTGATTCAAGATCCACTCACCCTAACAACTGACTTAATTACCACAAAGAACTCATCCTTCCATATCAAATCCAACATTTATCAAAATACCGCATAACCTACTAAAACCCCATGATAATGATTAGCTAGTAGTGTAATTCTTCTAATTTTTCCTATTTTCTTAGGAAGGCTATGAAAGCATTTTAGTTTGTGTAGGTGTGAGATGGAATTTGTAAATATAGAATTTTGGTGCTCATATATTTTTTATAACAATTGGGGAAAATAACTTGAGCTGGCAATTTCAATTACGATACATGAAATCAATATGTGTATACTGCTTGTGATGACACAACGTTTGGTGAGGATCATTACTACAAATTTATCAATAGAAAGCAAGCTTTGATTGTCATACAGAGCAAAGACTCCTATCCTTTGACCAATGATTTAATGTTTTTATTTTCTTTATAAATTCACAGAAGCCGTAGCAGCTTTTAACAAACAACTTTATTTTATCAACCAGGTACATCTATTTAACTGTAACAAATTGCTCCGAACTGAAAGAATGTTATTTTTCTATTTAAATACTGAGAAATATATTTTATTTACTTTCTCTAGAAGGTGCATGTTGGTTCTTTCAAGTGCAACAAAAGAAAATTATAGTGTGATAATCCCTTTCAATGTTGCTGACACCAACTTAGGCAAGCGTATGTGAAATTATGAATTGAAAGTGAAAAGACTTACAGTGACTAATAGTAATATTAAAATTATTGACATTTTACTCATTGTGATTAATTATTTGAATCATCATATTAACAATGATTAATGAGATACATATTGAGTTCAGTAATGGTGTAATGGGTACAGATACTTTGAAACATTTAACATTTACGGTTCAAGTTTATTGAAATAATGTCGACAACTTGATCATGACTACTAAATTATATTTTGTTAAAAAACGATTGATACGTTTTCTACGGTTTATCAACCCTTTGTAGGTTATTTAAAGTCAGAAAATATTTTTAGATTGTAAGAATTTGTGAGTAGTGTGTGTGTGTGTGTGTGTGTGTGTGTGTGTGTGTGTGGTGGGGTAATAACGATTTAGTGATACAAGTCTTACTAATTAACCCATAGCTAGACGGAGAAGAGGTAGGTATTTGCACGTAAATGAATATAACGAAGCCAACGGAAATTGGAACTCGGCTCTCTGATTAACATTTCGGAGTTATTATTCATTACACCACTCGCACATCAAAGCTTACAGCACCTGGTCTTCTCAAACGGTCACCCATCGAGGTACTGACTCGGCTTGACGTTGCGTAACTTCGGGGATAGTACAGAAATCGGTCTTTCAACGTGATGTGGCCATAAGCCCGTTAAAAAAAATGTGGAAATATAATCGTATGATAATTCCAGGTCCAGTGAGTAGAAAATTAAAAAAAGATGAATGTAGCCCGTATAAATTCAGTAAAAAAACTTAAAGGGAAATACTGGATCAGGTTTCTGTTTTTTTTTTTGCTTTGACAACTAACAGGATTTAGGCATGAACCATATATTTTTGCATTGTCAAATAAATGGTGATCCTTATTAAACACTTTCAAAGAAAAATTCTGACTTGAATATTCTCTTCTGATCTGTCTAAATTGACATAATCATACATAAAATTTACAAGATAATATAAGATTTATTATCAAGTATATATTTGTTCACAGAAATGTATTTCTTATCTTATATCAATAACCGGTTAAAGAATAATTCATAAATTTACGAAATTAAACTGCAAACATTCGGAAACTACTCTTAGTGAGTCTTATCTTATCTCGATACTTTACGAAACAACGATCTTCCCTCCCTCTCTGTGTGTAATTTATATCAAAATCACCGAAATGTGCAGTATGGAAAATATCTTTACCTTGTTTATTATTCCCATCCTACACTAAATGATACATAAGATAAAATAATATTATTATATTAATTTTATTTCGTTTATTTATTCTTAATTTTGGAGTAGACTTTTCTAAAAAAAAAATAAATAAGAAAAGGTTCTTGAGAGAGAAGCAAACATTTCAGTTGAATTTCTTAACGCGTTCATTTTCATATGAGTTACTTCCCTTTATATAGATTTTTTTTTGTTTTTATATTTCACTCGACCTTTGATTTTTCAAATTTTCCTGTCTTCCATACGTCATTTTCCGTTACAACACTCGAGAAGAAACTGTAAGAGTATTTTTTAAAGAAATAATTTTATATACCCCAAGTGATATAATATCATTAATTTACCTTAATTTATTTGATCGTTACATTGTTCATAGTGCAAGGGAAAATAACCTATTGTCAGGTTGTTAGTTTTATTTTATAAGTGAGAAGAGTTACCTCCTTTGAACGTTTAGGATAATAACTCTCATCGTTTCTATGTTATAACATTCAAACATACAAACGATGAGAGTCGAACCCAGTTTACGGCTAGAGAAGAATCAAAACTTTTGATCGAAATATCTGGTATATTTTCAAATAGTGTTAAACTATTGCAGAAAAAAGCTGTGGGCTTACACAATGAATCTATGTATACTTGGCGTTTTATTATTATTTTTATCATGTGTTATTTTAAATTTTATCTATGGAATACAGTGAATAATAAAAAAGGTTCGTTATCAGCATTTGCTGAATGTGAAAGGAATAAAAAATATGAAAACCTATTCTCATTTTTATATGTTTCTTTTTTCCCTTATTTTTTCGAATACAGTACAAATAATTTAATTGTTAGTCTTCTTTAGAAAGTGATAGCTACTCTCTTAGATTAATTTATTATAGTGATGCTTACATTAAATTTCTCCAATAGGAAATCAGCACAAGCTGATTTCCTGTTAGAAACGATGACATATATTTTTTACTTAGAAAAAACTACATAAACATATATTGATAAGGAAATTTTTGAGAAAACTTTTCCAAAACAACAACAACAACAACAACAACAACAATAATAATAATAATAATAATAATTATTATTATTATTATTATTATCATTATTATTATTTACACTATTTACATCGTTCGGGCATTTGTCTTCATCTTTATTGTCATATTCACGACGTTTCGGCCGTTGTACACTCCGACCTTCTTCAGGTGATTTACGCTGGAATTTCGAACCGAGCCCTTTATTTAGTCCACAGGGGTAAATTGTTCTAATTCCACATTCCCAGTGGATAAAAGTGTTGGTTGAATAATCCAAAAAGTAATTTGACCTAAAGAGTTGTGAGCTCAATACCTGGCCACAGGAGAGAGAGCAAAAACTTGGAAAGTTGAGTTACTAAAGGGAATTAACTTATACTGAGATTTTCAAAAAAGGCATGATACGTAGAATTAGAACAATCTACCCCTAAACTAAATAAAAGGTTCGGTTCGAAATCCCAACGTATATCACCTGAAGAAGGTCGGAGCGGGTAACGGCCGAAACGTCGTGAATATGGCAATAAAGATGAGGACGACTGTCGAAAGATATAAATAGTGTAAGTAGTTACAATACTTAATCTCAGAAATATAGACAGATATCATTATTATTATTATTATTATTATTATTATTATTATTACACCAAATTATTATATGATGATTTTCTTTGGAAATTGAATAGCAGAAATTCTCAAATCCTTAGTGCATTTCTCAGTATTCTCGCAGACCCTAGTTCAAGTGCGTCAACTATTATGGTCCCGATCCTAACATTCATATTCCACACTTTCCTCAGTTTCTGGGTGAGGACCTGGTGTCGGAGTTAACTCCTCCTTGATTTCCAAATTGTTCACTAGGGCACGCTCTATAAATACTGGGCGATTTCTTGCCTCCTTCTCTTTTTCATTTCTTCATTTTCAGTGAAAACATCTACATTGTAAGCTCTCGCAGAAGATTGCGTCTTCCCATTTGTGGGAGACGCCATGGGCATTATACACACATACACGTACGTACGAACATTCACCAAAGTACAAACTCTTTACATTCACACACACAAGCACAAATGTTAATGTCTATGTCAATTGTAAATTTTGTTGTTTAATACATATGCTTGTCTATATATATATATATATATATATATATATATATATATATATATATATATATATATATATATATATCGGTCTTGTTTGTTTTCTTTACACTTCTTTATGGTGGATTCAATCTCTGAGTCTGCCATGTTCCTGTAGCAGGAATAAACGCACGTGTTCCTAATTTAACAAAACATAACCCCAACGGTCCACTACACTGGCATTCCCCCGACACAGTATATAGATTAAATGGTCTGTTTGTATCTCAAATTCCCAAAGTATTTTATGCTGCTCTATTTTCTTGGAAATATATATTTGTACTGATGTTATTCTTTCACATGATCACTCTATTTCGTTTACACAATTCCTAGTATACCCCTGTTTCTACTTTGTCACATCTGTTTTAATGTTGAGTGAGATTTCTGTATTGAATTATGATGTAATTTCAATTTTGTCTCTTCCTTACTTTTTGTTACTTTTTGTTTTGATAGAATTGTTGCTGATACATTTGTTTTGTGTCGAAATAATAAGGAACCCTGTTTCTATTTGTTGGTAACTTTTGTATATTCAAGTACGCGATGTTTCGTCAATTTTCTTGTAAAGTTTCTACAAATATTTTCTTTTTTTTTAAATTTCTTTGACAAGTTCCTCATTTTTCACTCGTTTTTAATTTTGTACAGACCTCGTTTTGCTGTTACGAATGTTTGTCATGTTTCTTCATATGCGTCATATTTCGCAAATACTATTCTAGCTGACTGAACGTAGTCTATGATAAACGATGGCTTCTTTTCCATTTCTCTTTAGATAAAATCTCTCGCTATAATCTCTGATGTGTAGACTCTTATGCATTATCATGAATTCCCAAATCCATCGATTTGACTTCTTTTGACCTGTATAGGAAGTATTTCAAATAGCTCACTATTGATACTACCCATATATTATGGATATATTTTTTCTTCTTCTTCTTCTCATTGGCTTTTGTATGACTTTGGTCTATAGCCGTTTGTGTTTGTGTATTGGTGATTTTTATGAAGAGGAATTTTGTAAATTTTTTTATTGTTCTTTAATAGCAAAATTGATGAATTTTTTTACAGTAAGTTTCAACTTACACAAGGCCTGGGGGCTCTGGATGTAGAGGTTTACGTTAAGGTGTAGTTTATATGGATAGGAGGGGAAGATAACGGTTAACTCTAGACTTGAAGAGGTTAAGATTGTAGTGATGGGGAAAACATTCTCTTGGGAATCTGTTCCACAGAGCAGCGGTACGCGGGAAAAAAGCTGTTTGCTTACTTGTTGCCGTTGGAATACGGAGGGAATGTAGGTAGGGGTTTGTTACCATGTAAGTGGCATGGTGGGTCCTAGCGGTGAACTAAAACTGAAGAAAGGTATTTGTCTCCCCTCAAACCACAAGAAATGCTATAACAGATAAAACAGAAGAAAAGACCAATTCCTTCATAGCCGAGAGAAAAAAATTGTTTTTTTCGGCTTATGGATAAAAAAAAAAATAATAATTTACTGAAATAAAAAGAGATATTTTCTAAACTTCACTATATATAAATGTTTGTGTACACAGTATACTACCGAAGTAAATTATTAATACATAAATAGCCAAACTGCGAGAACATAGATAATTTTGAATTAATTTATTGGAGTTGGAAGATTCCTGCTCGCAATGGAAATCAATTTGGATCTATTTGGCCTCAAACGTCATTGTTTCACTAAAATCCATAGTAGCCAATTGACTCCGCCAGAGTTAGATATGAACAGGATTAGAGCGATGCACTGATGGAAGCTCAAGAAGATAAATAAAACCTATACAGCCACAAAGTAGATAAAGAAACGTGTAGATTACTTGGTATTTATTAATTTTATTAATCTTCTAATCTTTTATAAAAAGATATTCAAAGAATTAATGACAAGCTTGACTCCACGTGGACTCTCGGTATTTAAGCAAATTTCATGGGATCCAGGACATTGGTCTGAAGAACATTTGTCTAAGGAACACTGGTATAAGGAAAACTGGTATAAGGAACACTCGTCTAAAGAATATCTGTCTAGAGAATTATAGTCTAATGCGGGCTGTATTAATATACAAACAATGCATGCGAATAAATGTATCATCAGTAATTAATGTTGCTATAAGTATCTTAAATATTATTTAGTAATATAGTGGATATCAATAAATTGAGTATTTCGTACATGAATGAAGTGTTAATCTATTAAAAAATATATTATAGACCAATGGTCCTTAGACGGGTATTCCATAAACCAATGACTTTAGACGAGTATTCCTTAGACAAATGTCCTTAGACATGTATTCCTTAGACCAATATTCTTTAGACGAATGTTCCTTAGACCAATGTTCCTTAGACCAATGTTCCTTAAACCAATGTTCCTTAGACCAATATTCTTTAGACAATGTTCCTTAGACCAATATTCTTTAGACGAATGTCCCTTAGACCAATGTTCCATAGACCAATGTTCTTTAGACGAATGTTCTTTAGACGAATGTTCCTTAGACGAATGTTCCTTAAACCAATGTTCCTTAAACCAATGTTCCTTAGACCAATATTCTTTAGACCAATGTTTCTTAGACCAATGTTCCTTAAACCAATGTTCCTTAGACCAATATTCTTTAGACCAATATTCTTTAGACGAATGTCCCTTAGACCAAAGTTCCATAGACCAATGTTCTTTAGACGAGTGTTCCTTAGACCAATGTTCCTTAGACCAATGTTCCTTAGACAAATATTCTTTAGACAAATGTTCCTTAGATCAATATTCCTTAGACCACTATTCTTTAGACGATTGTTTCTAAATCCAATTTTCATCTTTATAACTGCTAGTGTGTGATTCAATGTTTTTCAAACATAGCTTCTCTGTTCAAAAATGTTATATTTGAAAGAGAAAGACTATACACGTCTATGCTTCGTTTAAGTATCTCTGTTATAATTATGATTTATATAATTTGAAAAACATTTCTTTACAGTTTTAAGGATACCAATGTAATTTTCAGCACAACTACGTACTTTTCAAATACATTTTCGCAGGTTTAAAATTCAAGTAAACCTGACTGCAATTAAATTCTAAGTAAAAATTACTGTTTTAAAGGCCATTTTCTACGACAACCTTTTAAAATGCAACCTAACCGAACGAATTTGCGTTGTTCATTTGAAATGAAAAAAGAAACAGTTGAAGATAAATAAACATATCTTTTGAATATGCATTTTCTTCAATCGATAATACTTACTATTTACGCATTTTTTAATTATTTGCTCTTAACTAGAAAATTGTAAAAAAAACATCAATTTAGTTGACAATTGACAATGAAAATTAGCGAAAATAACAAAGTTTTATTTTTTGTTGATAATAAAAAACGAACCGAGTCCTAAGATGCTTTCTCGATCAACTACAATCTTAATTTGTTCAAGTCTAGTATTAACCGTTATCTTCCCCATATATCCGCATAAATTGTACCTCCTAATCTTTAACCCTCATAGAGTGGCTCTTGGGCCTTTTGCAGGGTGAATATCATTGCAAAAAATACCTTATATAGGATGTATAAGTTTGGTATGATGTTTATTAGGCAAAGGTCAACATACAAACAAAACCAGATGTGAGACTCAAATAGAAAGAAATAGTAAAACACCTCTGTAAAAGTCTTGGCCAATAATAAGTATAAATAATTTATCAATAAGTAGAAAAGAATACTAGAATATGAATTCTACTTGTGTTGTATTCTTCCTTGATGTAATGACCAAGATTATATAACTTTTGCTATCTTTTTTTAAAACTCATAACTAAATATTTGTTTTCCATTCAGTTGATTAGAGTTGATATTCTATTTAGTCATTTTTTTATCTTTTAGACTGCAGCGATGCTTTAAGCAAAGGACATGAAAAGGCCGGAGTTTACCTCCTAAATCCAGATGAGTCTCCATACACTATACGTGCTTTCTGTGTTAAGGGGTGGACAGTTGTGCAGAGACGTTTCGATGGATCAGAAGACTTCGACAGGTAATTATAAATAAATGCAAGTTTTATGTTAAAAAAGGTCGCTATAACGGAAGCTAATATTTCAAATCACGAATATACTAGTTAAAATAGTTAAGCTGGTAAAAACAATACCAGTACTATTTTACCGCAGTTTTCGTAGTCTATACTGTGACTTGTAGTGGAGGTAGCCTACATATTGAAGTGTAAAAGTGCAGGTAGAATGAACGCTAAACTGTAAATGACCTGGAAGGTGGACTGCAACCTATAGTAGTACTAAAATAATTATGTTGTGATTTAACTTTGGATTAATTTCGAATAATATTTTTAAAACTGAAAAGAAAATACAATTATACTTTTCTGAAAAAATAATACTCCATACGATTTATACATTTGAACATAGCTTAATTATACATAGCTTAATTTGCAGACGTGAAACCTTTACATATATATATATACTTTTAGTGGGTTTATAAATTTTACTGCTGTAGACCCGAAATAAAGGCAAATAAGGCCTTTTTAAAAGTAATTAAAAAGTCTTTTGCCAATGCAGGCAGTTTCATAACAAAATCTACTTTTCCATGGCGATAAAATAATTGTTGGACATATAATACGCTTACTGTATGAGATTTGATAGAGGAAATGGATAAAAAATCAGAAATGTAAGTCTCCATCTTAAGTGCTAGTTGTTGGTAGGATCCATTGATTTATATTTATTAAATTCCTCTTGCCACTTTTTATTTCACATTTATTTTAAATTTCAGGGATTTCGATGATTACTTGTCTGGATTTGGCAATTTCTCTGGAGAGTTCTTCCAAGGCCTGGAAAATTTGTACAGGTTGACCAAAAACAAGCCCTATACTCTACGCGTCGATGCTAAAGGTTCCACTGGAAAATGGTACTATGGTGTCTACGAAGACTTTAGCTTGTCGGACGAATTAGACGAATACCGAATTTCTCTTGGCAATATGACTGCTGGAAACTACCTTGACGGCTTCCAAAATTCTCGTGGCAAACAGTTCTCAACACGTGACCGTGACAATGACGATTGGAGAGCCGGTAACTGTGCTGAACATTACGGAGGTGGCTGGTGGTCGAGCACATGCAGTACAAATCTTAATCAGATGTGGTGTAAATCAGGCTGCATGCGGTGGGCTGCCAAACACGTAGTCACTTCACTCATTCGTATCAAGCCTTCAAGTGATGTAGAACAAGAGGACCTTTCCGAGAATCCAAATCCTGGTGGTTTGACGCTGGACAAATCTCCCGCGTAATGAAACAGTCCCGTTTTATAGCTTTTGGAACTTCCTTCAAAACTGTTTGATTTTTTTAAAATTAAAGCAACAACAACAGCAAGTAAAATACCAATTATGAAACAAAATAAAGTTAAATAAAATAAAAAGCAAGAATAGAAACAAAAACAGAAGCCAATGAAAAAAACCAGTCAGTATCGCCTAACCTTTACTGGACACTGTAAACGATTGCCATTGGTCACATTCAGCTAATTTACAACTGCTATTTTTTTCACTAAACCGATTGGTTAAAATATTTTGTCAGTTTCTTTTCAGTTTGTGAATTATTTGAGTAATGCTGAGATATAGACTTTTAAAATGGAAATCAATATCTACTACTACTGCTACTACTGCTGCTACTATTACTACTACTACTTCTACTGGCTATAACTGCTATAACAACTTTTATAGTTGTTTCATGCCTATGCAACATACTCACACTATACACTTACAAACACTTCTAATTTCTAATACTTTAAAAGACATCAAAGTTCCGAGTTTTCCTCAAGCAACAACATTTCATACATTAGCAGCTCATATGAAATTAATGATATTCGTATAGAACAAAGAACACATCAACTCAATCAAAAGACGAAGAAAATGGATATCTTACCACCTTTTTGGTCTGTAAGTTTTCTAATGTTAAAGACAGGTAAAAGTCTTAAGTGGGTATATACTCCTATAGTTTGTGGAGACATTGGTTGGTCTTTCAATGCAGTTAGAGGCCTGAATTCCAAAATTCATAAGTAATCTGCACACCATTGGAGAGCTGGTGTAACCCAATCTTCCTACATTGTAACACAATACATTTGTGTGCTTGTATAGAGATCAGCATTTTCAAATATTAGTAAAAACAGGTGGAACATATTTTACAAAAGCCAAAATAACAAATTTTATAGTAATTTGTAAATAAATGTTCTAAGCATATCTCGAATTTCAGACTATATTTTGTTTTATGACTTGGCATTTTTTTTTCGGTTTACGGCAAAGGGAAATTGACTTTTGCTAAAACTTGTTAATTCTTTCTATAATGATTTTTCTTTCAGTTGATCTTTGTTTTGCTTCCTAAGTAGGTCTGTATTCTTAAAATAGTGACAAATATGCAAACTATCAGAAAAAGTTAAAAATGAATGAACAAGAAAATTAAAATGAATTGTCATCAAGAAACAACGATGATTGTTGCTGTTCTGAATTTAATCATAATTTTTAATTTATTTTTTATAAATCCCCAAATGCCATAAACCCTGTATATTTCTAAATAATTTAAAGTATAGCAAAAAATAGAACGGATATTATCAAACATTCAACGTTAGAAATACGTCGATACATCAATAAATTCGGAGCCTAGTAATGAAAAAAAAAAGACCATATATAAAACAAATATATATTTTTAATATAATCACCTTAATTGTCAATGCTTACCAGTAGTTTATATTAATTACAAATCGAACCGTAAGATCGAACATTATACACTGAAATGTTCAGATCAAAATCCAGCTAATAATAACTTGTTAGACTACAGATTTATTGATCCACTATAGTACAGTTTACTAATAGATTGTTTGTATCAGTACACGAGGAATATCTTACTTAATTTTAAGCGTAGCTTTGTGGAATAACATTGAATTTCATTATTAATTGAAGTTTGCAAAATGTGTTCTGTGTATGTATTCATTACCACTAAGAATTAAATCCTTAAAAATAAACTTTCATAACTGATAACATCAATCAGTTTAGAACCTTTAAATTAATGATAGTATATTTAAACTTTGATCTGTGATATACAATTTAGTAAAAACGTTTTGTGAATTTTTCGAAACCTTCGTTTAATATATGTTGCAACTATCTACATACCAATTCATAAGATAAAACATATAAAAAGTAATAGAAGCCATTTATACTTTAAATATATAATTACGCAAAAAAGAAGTAATCGAGGAAGCAAAACCTTAATAAAGTGAAGAAAAATCAAATTCACAAGAATGACAATTACTTTATAAGTGGCAAATTTTTATTTCTGGTAATTATTAATTGCAATTTATCGGATAAAATAAAGGAAAATGAAATTATAGTTATCTGGTCTGTTAAATAAATGATACTTTTGAAAAGAACTTTCATTTGCCATCTGTGATTTATGTCATTTTATGATATTTTAAAGTATGCAGCTTAATCTCATTACACATGAGGTATTATCCCGACACCATTCATATAAAGATTGTAAAATAATTAAGTTCATTTAAATATTAAATAATTCAAAGTGTCTTCTTGTAACCTTATTAAAGATAAAATAACGTTTTCATTAAAACAATAATAAAGATGTTGAGTGATTAAATATGAACCAATACATAAAGCTACTTTTCTTTGCGTAATTATAATATTCGCGATTGAGGAAACAGTATCTTCATCAATAATAAAACAATATTTAAAACAAACCATATTCTTCCTTTTCAACCATTGCTGTGTATTTTCGTCTATGTTTGCTATACATATCTGTTTATTTGTTACGTTTCCAAGTAAATCAATTTATTGCACATTTTCCATTCTGCATTGCGTGTTCAGATATCGTTCTATATCTCTGATTTTTAAGCGGCAACAATAAAATCCTCATTGGAGTCAGAAATACAAAGTTGTGGTTAACAACAAAAACCTTTACAATGTTGGTTTTGTAAACATATATTAGTAAAATTTGGCCTTTTGTTTACATGAAAAATACATCGTAACACGGAGAGAAGATAACTCATTTTGCATATTTCAAAGCAAAGAAAAAACGAGTCCAACAGCAAAAGAAAAACCAAAAATCCTTCTGTTTTTCTGTATTCAAATATTCTATATTTTGGTGCTATTAAATAAAAAGAAGTTTCAGAATTAGTACGTAACTTTTCTTTCATTTACAACGCATGTAAATCATAACAAAAGCATTTAGCTTTAAGATTATAAAGACAGGTGTAGATATTAAACCCAAACACATAGAAATACAAACTTGCAAACGTTCAAATTCAGTTAAAATGTTCATTCTTCGGTCAAATGGCTTATTCAAGTATGGACCAGTATACCTTGGAAACATTTTCTTTTGTCGTTGCACCATGGCAACTAGATGAATGACTTACATTTAAAATTCACAATTCCGGTGTTATATAACTATTTATACGCAGATGACAAATTTCTGCTCATATGGAGCTTCCGACATTGAGTCGAACCTTAATTCAATTTTAGATTTTATGGCAAAACCAGAAGCTAAGTACTTCGATTTTCATGGATTTGAAGTGGAAATTTCTTAAGTACTCGATAAGTTTTGCTTGTTTGATTTACTACATTAAATTAAATTTTATAATTTCTGTTTTAACTTGTTCACGTGTGCAAGCTAAAACAGAAACTATCAAATTTAATTTCATACAATAAAGTAAATCCATCAGACAAACAGAAATTATCCAGAACCTTACAAATTTTGTGACAAAATGAATGTATGTGTGTGTGTGTGTGTGTGTGTGTGTGTGAGTTTGGATTAGTATTTTCATCTTTGGTGCTTTATCAATATGAAATGGGCGATGCTTTTAGGTGTTTTTCATATTTCTATTTTCGACTCATATAAAATATTAGATTAGAACAAAAGTTAGTAGCGTTTTTCAACAGGAACATGTGAATTCCTTTCATATGTGACTGACATTTCTGATATATAAATATATTCTGAAGGGTAATGCATTAACGAGTTTTTCTATACGAATCATGTGTGGACTGATAATTTTAAATGTTCTTACATTAAAAGTGAAAATATAGAAAAATTACATGCATTTCCACCATGTGATGTTCTTTCATTTCTGAAAAAAAATAAAAGAAATGCTGTATAGATAGCAAAAAATGATTTTCCATTTATAGAGAAGGTTCCATAGCTGAGAGTATTGTTAAGTGGTTCAGTCAATTCAGAATTGGGAATTCTTATCTGGAAGATAGGGAACATTTGGTAGGCCTGCTGTGGTTGATGATGACTAAATCGAAACATTGATTAATCTAGGTCCAACGACATAGCACATCACAGACATATACTAAAATTCTTATATGAGTGTTGTAAGGTATTTGAAAACACTTAGCTACGAGGTTTGGGTTAATGGACTACATTTCCATTTGTAATTCTATGTTTAAACATAGCAAAAACGATTCATTTTTTTTAAAGAAAAATAACAGGCAATGAAAAATTGATTGTTTACAACAATTTGGAGCGAGAAACGAAAAGCCGATCTACATGCGAAGGTGGTGAAGCTGTGTATCTGGTGGATTTGGTAGGGCATTGTTGATTACGAACTCCTGCCGCATGATCAGACATTGAATTCACACAAGTACTGTTCTCAATTAAGCCGATTAAAGGCAGCAATCTGTGAAAAGCGTCAGGAAATTGCTGATGAAATACCAGCCCCACGACTTTTTGAAGACCCGGTAGAAATTGGTACAGTTTGGATGGGATGTCCTAGTACACCCGCTATATTCACCCGACTTTGCACCTTCGGATTATTTTGATCCTTACAAAATTCTCTTACTGGGAAAAATTAAATTAACTGGAAGCTTGTAAAACCACCTCATCTTTTCTACGTCGATGCTCCAATTGCTACAATCTGAAACACTTTCGCTTTTTTCTATTGTATTTTTGAATACTGATTACATGTGATTAGTTCATAATCAACCTTTTCGCCAGTATATAGGCGCCGTTTGAAATTTGATTCGCATGCAAACACCCATCTCCTTTAAGCTGGAAATTGTGAAAACTTAGCTTTTTTTAGATGAGCAACTCTTTCTAACTGCATCTCATAAAAACTTATTTGCTAGAGAAACCATGTCAGCAACACTTAAACAGCACGGAGAGGCTGTGACCCCATACTTCTACAGGGTTAAAAACACCTCTTTCCTAATTGTAGTCTCTCCTGTCACCGGTATATATCAGATAAATGATCACAATTAGGAATCTAATAGATACATGACAAGTTAATGGTTTCATCTTGGTGGACGTAATGAGTGACACTAATTGTTAAAAAGATTTGACTATTGTCATTCTCATTGCAACCATCAATTCTAATTATTGCATTACGGTTCTACGTACAAAAGAAAAAATACATCAACGCAGAACATTTACAAAAGCCTCTCTTTTTGGTGATATGTATTTTCTTACGACACAATAAAAGCTGACATATATCTTATTTACATTATTCGGACTATTGTCCTCATCTTTGTCGCCATATTTATCACAACGTTTCGGCCGTTGTACGCTCCGGCCTTCTTCAGGTGGTTGGAATGTCGAACTGAGCCCTTTATTTCGCTCACCAGGGTAGACTGTTCTAGTTCCACGTGCCATGTTTGATGGATGTCAGTTATCAGTTATCTCCAGTTAATTTCCCTCTGAAAGTTCTCCACTGCCTTAACCGGGTATTGGACTCACACTCTTTTGGGTCCTGTCACTGGATCTAACCAACGCCTTTATCCACTGTGCCATGTGTCCTTGAGGACACATGGCACAGAAATATGGACAGACTCTGACATATATCTGTACAAAACATTTGAATAAAAATCAATCTTTTTTTGAGTTGGCATTGAACAATTGGCAAACATATGTGTTGACTATTCTGATTAGTCTACCTAGGTTTTAAATTGTTTTAAGTTAATTCGATTGTTGTAGAATTATTAACGGTTTAGGTCTAAATTAAGATTTGTCTCAAATGCTTGTATTAGTAAATATTTTTATATTCTTTATAATAAATCTTCTTTTAATATCATCATGTTTGTTGTTACAATTATAATATTCTCAGATCTTACTCAGAAGCAGGTCGTGTCTACTAATCTTCATGGAGTTTTAAACAATTTTGTTTTAATTTTTTTTTCGTCGTCATTGCAATGAGGAGAATTCACCGAATTCAAAAGGTTTTCTGGACTTTTAAAAAGAAAAAAACAAATGAGGCAACAATGATGAAGAGACCCGCCCGAACAATGAGAATAATAGTCCGAGATCTCTAAGATGATTGGTCAATTTTTAGTTACTTTAACTTTGGCAGAAATAATCACTTTTTGAGTGCTTTCCTGTTTTTCCATATTAACAATTTACTAGAAACAATTCAGTTTTCACTACGTATTGGTGAACTCTTACTGTAAGTGATAATGGTGTGTATTAAACTTATAAGATTTACAGTCTTCTGACACTAGTCGTACTTGATGTTCGTATCAGGTTTTGAATTCTCTTTTTTCTAACTGAAAATGGATTATTTCTAAATATCATGACCAGGAAAATGTATAAATTAATATCAGGGTTCCTAGTGACGGCTTCTTGACATGATAGAAACACGACTATACTTATTCATCCTTCTTGCATCGATACTCTAATTTTTCTAATCTGAAACACTTTACTTTCTCTTAAAGTATTTTTGAATACTGATTACATGCGATTAGTTCATGGCCAACCTTTTCGCCATTATATAAGTGGCGTTCGAAATTTGATTTGCATGAATCCATCTGCTTTAAAGGAAGACCTTCTATTTGATTAATATCTGGAGAGGATGGTGTCCATTTTATTGATACGGTATCTCGGAATTTTTCATATGTGAACTACAATCAGGATCAAAGTTGATAGACTCATCTTTTTGGGGATTCTGAAAAGTTTTCATCAAGTTCATGTGAATCAATAAAAGTTCCTGTTAATCAATATATACATTTTTTTGTAAATGAGCAATCTATCAAAGCGAATCAATAAGTTCATGGCTGATTCGCAGTTATTAGCTGAATCTTTAATATTGACCATTGAATTTAATGCATGGAAAAAGAAAGAGATTATGTTGAAAAGTAAGTATTTATTGAAAGTTAATTAATAGGCTACGGACTTACTGGTCTATCCACGTAATTTTTAAAGTTATAACACTGAAATGATGCTATGGGGAATAAAAGTGAATACAGAGTTTGGAGTCAAATCAGAATGTCTCGACAAATTGCATAGGTGCTTTGAGGTCTACAAAGTGTAAACGGAAATTAGTGGTAACCAATACGAGCTTTATCTCTTTTCTGTTAATGGTGGCACAGTGCTGAATATAAGCTATTCTTAATGGACAGTTTCAGCCATCTTGAGATTTGTAAGCATGTATTAGGGCCCTGTTAATTCAAAGCGCCATATTGTTTTCCTTAAAAATACATTTTGTCGTGACCCCAGGCTACCTTTGTTCACATCACGCACAGCTCCATACTGACAACAAGATATTAGTAAACCACTTTTTTTTTTTTAATTAAATCATCGGCCCAAGTGTACATTTTCTTCCGCAGGCAGAGACTTGTTTTAATGTCGCCATCGGCTGTGACGTCATTTACTGTGACGTTATCCTTCGTTCGTCATTTCAAGTTGCCATGGGTACCCCCAAAAGAGAATATGGAATAAATGTCAGAAAAAGACCCTTTAAAATGGATAGCCATTCAAAGGCTTCTTTCTTTTCCTGCTCGACCAGACATTTTTCGCAATTTCTCATCGCCTTTATTGATTTCTTCTGTTCTGTCATTTTCTTTTGTTTTGTTCACATACATCATCATCTTCCTCATCATCATCGTCAACATGAAAGAACATGAAATGATAAAAATAAAAAGACATTATAGAAGAATCAGGTTTCTCAACATTCTTTGAGATTTATCTCGATTTAGTTACAAGATAAATAACACATTACTCTAAAGATTGATTTATTATTCTGCATAATTTTATTTGCTTGAAATAATCAAATTTTGTTCAAATTATATATTTAACAAAACAATTTTTTGACGATATACACCATAGCAGATTTTATTATATAAATCAATGGTCTCACAATAAAATTGGTATTAACCAACCAATGTTGATTAAATTTGGGGAATGTCTTTATATCTCTATGAGCAATATGTCGCCTGAGTGCCATCATATAATATTTAATCTTATTAAAAATATTGATAATAATTTGTTTTGAGGATGTCAGTTTTTATTACGTAAAGTATGATAAATTTTTATTTATAAATAAACCTAAAAGATTTAAGCCACAAAAAGATATACTTGATTAATACGCTATCCATATACACGAATAAATTATTATTATTTTACATGTAAACACGAACTTCTTGATATTGTATAACCTTCATTAGTATTTCAACCCTTGATTTTGTTAAATTTTCTGTTGTTTAGAATTTAACATTACAGTTTATATTGAATCCCGAAGATCTTTGCTTCAATATTGCTTTCCAAGCTCATATGCATATCTTTTAAAGGAGGACCACAATATTTGTATTGGATTAAAATTTGGAAATATTGGGCAGCATTCCATTGAAATCTTTTTTTTCTTAAGATTGGCAACATTTAGTTTTATAGAAATTAAAAGAACATTATCGTGTATGAATACATTCTTTAGCTTAGAACTTCTTGGTTACGAAATACACCACCACCACCACCACTAAAAACATCTTAGCCAAGAATGTACATATTTATATTTGATATTTAAATAATAATTTTTACATAATTTAAGTAATTTTATTACATTTATCTGTTTTAAAAGAGGTATAATCTATTATTAAAATTGAGAATAATATTTTAAAATTGTAGTTCAGTACGACGTATTCATATACAACGTTTTTAAAATCTCTCTCTCTCTCTCTCTCTCTCTCTCTCTATATATATATATATATATATATATATATATATATATATATATATATATATATACATATACAAATTTAACGGCGAAACAAAAGTGCCGAAAAACTTTCTGTCGTTGAAAAAGACCCCACGGCATGCGTTGAACGGATATCATGATTCGTTTTAAAAGGCACCCCTACCCTGCCTTAACGGTTCGAAAGTAACTAATATGTTGATACAATAGTTGCCAGTGAAAAAGAATACCCTACCGCCCTTTGTTAAAATGATTGGATTTCCTCATATCCATAGAAACTAATATTATCAATGTAAACTTCAAAATAAGTTATTCCAAAATTCGCTTGAAAATGAAACAGAACTAGGGACTTTAATTTAATTTAATTCTATAATTGAATTTGAAGCTTTTAGCTTTTATTTTTGAAACATGGTAATTCCTGTGTAGCGATGGAACTATATTTTTAAATAAGTAAATTTATAATGCACACACAACACACACACACACACACACACACACACACACACACACACACACTAACATACATATATATATATATATATCGGCTCTGAGTGTCATATTTCTTTTGCAACAAAATCATTTTCTTTTAAATAAGAAATTTCAAAAGTAAAAGTCTTTTATCACCACCGTTTCTATGTGCCGGGCCAATCCGATCTCATAATTAATTAATCACGCAATATATTATTCAGAGGTTTACATCGTTACATGAACAACATGAACGGTTGTTCTTGACGACATGATGGAAATTTGTGGATTTATGCCAAAATAGTTTATGATAATATCAGTTTCAAACCCGATTTACGTCAGTTTTATGTGACTACGAGGATCTTTTAAACAGTGTAGATATTCTTCATCTTTTATTTGCCATGTCCCTTCAGTACGTGGATGATTAAAGCAGCTATCCACAAATTCTTATCCTTTGTAGTTGTAAGCAATATTTGTCCCCTTACCATCTCTTCTACTGGATGTTCTGCTATTCATTTAAGCAAGTGCTCTAGGCGTGTTTATTCGTGTTCAGCTAGGAAATATCAAACAGGACATGAACAAGTTAAACATTAACATTCTAGGTTTATGTGAAGTCAGTTGAGTAAATAATGGGGACTTTATTAGCAACTGATATGATATGATATAGGGTTCTGCTGACATATATGGGCAGGAACTCCCCAGTCTTCACTCTCTAGTCTCGATAGAGATAAAAATCGTCTCCGCGTACTTGTGGTTGACAAATTATTTTTCCACCCTTCAGTCCTTATCTCACAAACGATAGATCATAAGAATCTCGCTGCTCTATCGCTATTTCCATGGAAAATGTTCAGCCAAACTACATTCATTATTTCCTTCAGTTCTAAACTTCACGGCTGAGATCCGCCATGTCACAAACATTGTAGCGAACTACTATCATTCCCTTCATTGGGGAGATATGTTCCACTCGAACAACAACTTCCCACGAACCGCTGCTTTATGAAAGGGACTCCCAAGAGGATGCTTCCCAGATCACTACAGTTTTAACCTGTTCAAGTCTAAGGTTAACTGTTATCTTCCACATATAACCATATAAACTGTACCTCTTATTCTGTAACACTCTAGATCGAGTGCTCCACAAGACTTCTACAAGGTGAACATAATTATATATATATATATATATATATATATATATATATATATATATATATATATATATAGATATAGCGAAAATCGAAAGAAAATAGATTCCATAGCTTTGGGGGTGGGGGCGGATAATTAACTCATAGCTGGAGGAAAGAAAATAGAATAGTAGGAATCGTATTAAACCAAGACAAGAAAAATTGTGTTCTAGATAACTATCAATTTTGTGACAGAATTCTCCTAGTATAGTTTATTGAATTAATTCACATTTAAATTGATGTATCAGAATTAATGGGATAGCTGCCTAATATCGTGTAGGACATACTATAGTCCGGTGAAGTGCAGAAACTCGATGTGGTATAGGTTCCACAAGTGATTGAAAGACCATTAAAGAGTTGCTGAGCCATGGTGCTTCCATAGCTCTTAACAGCTGATTGACATTTGTAAATGCGGGATATTGCGCGCGAAGATACCTATCCATCACGTTCCATATATGTTCGATTGTCGGGAGAATATGGTGGCCACACATCATTTGTTGGAAGTCACCAGAATGCTTATTAAACCAATTTTCGGCAAATTGGGCAACCGATGATATGGAGTGTTATTTGGATAGTCAACTATCAATACTTTAACACACTGTTGAACCATGACTTTTGGCACTCGAGTAATATTCGGCCGATAAAAAAGCTATTTGTTGGAACGGCCGTTCTTTTCCGTTATTAGTTCATTTGTATTAAAACACTAAAAACAAATGGTAACACGAGAATTCACATAATTTTAGGATTTTGAGAAAATTTACATTAGGAATATTCAATAATCATATTATTTACATTCGGACTATTGTCCTCATCTTTGTTATTGTCATTACAGCGTTTCGGCCGTTATACTCTCCGGACTTCAGATGTATATTTTTTACAGAAAATTCTGAAATGAACCCTTTATTTAATCTCCTCCCCATATCTAGTTCGCTTTAATCCACTAGACCATTGTTCCGTAGGACAATTGTTTGTGGTGAACTTAGAGTCTGACTGCTGATTAGTGCTGCTGCATGCCATGCTTAACTGCTGCTGATGGTGTTGAAGACTTGCAGTCATTTGTCTAAATAAAGAAAGACAAATGATAGCAAGGCTTCAACAACAACAAAGATGAAGACAAGAGTCCGAATGCAAATAGAGTAAATAATGATAACTTCTCATCCTAGAAATTAAAACAGGATTATCCAAATACAGTGGAATATTCTGTTTTTTTTATTGTTTTACATTATGTGGCTCAAATAATATTGAAGGATCTGTGGCTTTATTTAAACGTTGGTGAAGATAGAGGCACATACATGTTATTTTAGAAGACAATATCATTAATAAAAAAAGAAAGAAGAAACAAGGTCAGATTTAATGTATCTCTCGCAGACTGTCAGTTTCAAATTTATTCCTCTTGCTGCAGTTAATTTTGATGCATTAAAGAAAAGTATTTGTTTGGAGATTATTTCTTGTAGTGACCTATATAGCTATTTATTAAACGTAACTTAGATTTGAAATAAACCAAAGTATGCCGCACCCAGTAAGGATCAAATTCACTACATTGATTGTCATGACTTTTATAGATTACCATAAAATATATAAAAACTAGAGATACAGAAAATGCATGTGTATATTTAAAATTTACGTACATCTAATGCGATTCTTCTTTGGTGCAAATACAAACTGCCGCAAAATTAAGATGGTTGGAAAAGTCCAAATTTATTAACAAAACGTTACTGTCACGAATCCCTTATATATTTTGAGATTTTTACTATTTCGAAGCAAATCAGAATGAACGCTTGTGTAATTGTGGTGTGGATTTTACAAGTAAGTGAATCTATACCTGGTGATCGATTGGAATGGGAATTAACTTGATAAGTGAATGTGAGAAGCCGAGATAGTCAAGCCAGGTAATTTGAATTTTAGTATCATACCAGAAGCACCTTGAAGTTTTTTTTTCTTTTCATTTAAAGTGGAATTCGATATTTTGAACAAAAAGCTCTGGAGAAAAGTGAGATTCTGTATCATCTCCGTGTAAAGAAAACGGAATTATCTTGAATTGGTGAAACAAAATAACCAGCAGCCGGACTCCAGATAGGATTGGATGGATAAAGCGGAACAAAGATTTCTTTGGGAACAAAATGATGGATCGCCGTTTTTTTGATCAGTAATCGTTCTGTAGAATGGACAGACAATTTATAACAATATAGTAATTTATGGAGGTTTGACATTGTATAGGCGGGTGTAAAATGGATGCTGGGAAAATTATAATTTAACCTAATAATTTTAACTGGTCGAGGGAATGCAGTTGTTGACGTAGTAGAAAATTTTCAACCAATGGGGACATAACGATATGGAGGAAGTATTTTGAAACTTACTAAGATTGGAAAAAACCTAAAGAATTATAAATTAGGGGATTTTGAAAAGAATTTAAATTAACACAAACACAGTCACGCTGAGATACTTCAATATAAGTAATGGATGCTGTGAAAATATAATTTAACCCGATAGTTTTAACTGTTCGAGAGAAATTAGTTGTTGAAGTAGTTAGTAGGTACCCACCCTAAGACTAACAAAATTTTCAACCATTTGGAACATGAGCATATGGAGGAAGTATTTTGAAACATGCCAAAATTGGAAAAGCCAGAAATATAAATTCGAGGATTTTGAAAATAATTTAAATTTACCCAATATAATCAAGCCGGTTCTGACCTTTGAAGCATTCGCAGTTCAGGTGTTAGGGAAGACGTTGCAAGTTGATGTTATTATACTTCCTGGCCAACTACTCCACCACTCCTTTAGAGATGCTGCTCAAAAATATTTGGTGAACTGGAAAAAATTTTCTCAACTTCAGAAGTTTTCATTTGCAGATGTCGATCCAGTTGAAATGTTGGAGACAAGGTTTTAGAAACCAACAATCTCCTGACTAATTTACCAGATTACCAGTCACTAGCCCGTAGCAGTGCAGTTATTTTTACGTTATGTTGGGAATAATTCGACACGTTGTTCTGCGTACTATGATTAGTTGGCGAGTTAATAATCCCCAATCAATCGTAGTTTGGTAGACTACCAATCCGCATGAAAATTAACTGTAACTCTCAACAAACAAACTTTGTTATTGCTTCTGTTATCGCCTAAGACTTCGTCAGATCAAAACCTAAGTTAAATACAACATGAGTTGTGAAGATCGAATGATTGCGTGTGACTCCCAGCATGGGTGATGAGCGTGTAACGTTATTCTTAAACAAATGTCTTTCTTACGTTTTAAGCATTTTTTTTTATTTTGGTAAACAAATTTTTGTTGGTGGGTTTCACTAATCAGCTGAAACTGATTCTTTGGCCTTTGGTTTATTTGTGTCTCTATCATTGAGTTATGCGAACATTTCCAGAAAGAACGAAACTGTTGTTATATTTCCTAAACATCGGAGCTTTTACAAGCACAAGATGTAGACATTGTGTATTTATGATGTAGGCAGTGATTTGTTGTTTTCAACTGGTCTTTAAGTATTCCATAAAAGATTATTCCATAAAGGCCTTATTTTGTACTATGGAGTTATTAACTCACACCATGGTAGTAGGAACTTTAGGCTTGTTTTAACGAAGATAAAAACATGAATATAAACGTACACAATACAGAAAAAGCATGGTAAATTGTATGTTAATTTCATACAATTTTATTTATGTATTTGTGTATATAGGTGTGTGTAATTTTTATGTTACAATAGTGTTATAGTAAATGTAATAAGGGAGCAATTTACACAAAGGGAAGTTACGCACGTTTTGTCTTCTTCATGGTTCTTGGGCGAAGAGATTGAATATAATGTCTTTTAGCGGATATCCGTATTTCCGGCAGGAACAGTTTTGTTGCATGGTGGGAGTAATTTTATTATTTTTTTTTTTATTTATTTTAAACAAAGTTTAAATATTATTGTTTTATATTTATAATTTTCATTATTATTATTATTATTATTATTTTTATTTTCTTTGATTTCTGGCGTTTACACATTTCTTTCCGGGTCCCGCCCAGGGACCTAAGGTTAGAAATGGCGTCATGACACTTTCCACTGACAAAAAAAAAAAAAATTAAATTACATAGATAAAGCCATTCGTAAGGTGTGGGCTGTACTTGTCAGAACAAATTTTGTATCTCCTTGGAATCCCTTCAATTAGTCTACTGCAATCTTTTCCAACCAGTCCTAGGGCTCCAACTACAACAGGGATTGTTGATGTTTCCATATGCCACATTTTCGAGATTTCTATTTCAAGGTTCTTGTACTTTGAGAACGTTTTGAATATCTTCAAAGATACATTGCAGTCAGCAGGGAATGCCATATCAATAAGGAGGCATCGTTTTTGTTTGTTGTCTTTAATAACAATATCTGGCCGGTTGGCCTTGATTGTTCTGTCAGTGTGTATTGTGTAGTCCCATAGAATTGTAACAGATTCTATCTCCGTAACCGGGTCTGGTTGGTGTTCATACCAGTTTTTTTCAGTTTCCTTCCCGTAGAAGTTGCAGATTTTCCAGTGCAGATATTGGCCTACTCTGTCATGTCGGGTTCTATATTCAGTGGGTGCCAACACCGTACAACCTGATACAAGATGATCAATCGTTTCTGGATATTTATCACAGAATCTGCATTTTGGGCTGACAAAATGTTTTAGTATATGTGCTTGATAATTCCTAGTTAGCAAGCATTGGTCCTGGTGCAGCAAGGATAAAACCTTCAGTATCCGCTTTCAACCCTGCACTACGTAGCCACTGATGGGTACCAGGTTTTTCTCCGTCAGCTTGTTTCGTACGGGCAGAGTATTGGCCATGAAGCGGTTTATCTTGCCATCGCTTCTGTAACTGGTCGGTTGCATTCGTCTTTGCTGTCTTTTTTAGGTATTTTGCAGTTTCAGCCGGTGTATTGTGCTGTAGTTGCATCTCTACGCCCATTTGAAACTCCATTTTGAATTTGTTGGCTTCTTTCATTACGGAGTAAAGACGCTTACTACTTTCATGTTTCTTGATGCATACCATCATCCAGTCTTTTGTAGTTTCCAAATATCTTTGGAGGCCAATTGTTGTAGTTTTGTAGGACAGTTCTAGTTGAACTAATCCTCTTCCTCCTTCGGATCTGGGCACATACAGACGATCGACATCAGCTTTGGGATGATGCATGCGATAGCAAGTGAGAAGCTTTCTCATTTTGGCGTCCATTCGCTTAATTTCAGCTATGGTCCAGTTAAGGACATTAAAGCTGTATTGCACCACAGGGACAGCCAATGTGTTTATGGCTGTTATCCTGTTTTTTGAGTTTAGCTCAGTATTTAGTACCAGACGTACACGCCTGTAGTACTCTTTTCTTATTTTTTCTTTCATTTGGGGTGTTGTATGCCATCTCCTTCGCTAATTCCTAGGTACTTATAAGCTTCACCATGCTCCAGTTATTATTATTATTATTATTATTTTATATTTTATTTTTATTTATTTATAATGATAATAATATCCATACCGTACCTCCACGAAATCGCTAAAATCTCAGCATACCGTGATGAAAGAATGCACCAAACGTAATGAAAGCATAGTTTTATCTTCAAAATCTTTATGTTATTATTAAGAGGAAGGATCAAAGTATTTTTTGAATATTTTATCAAATTTTTACTCCTTTTTAGAACATTCTAAATTTTTATTAAATATCTTGTTTTTCTTGCGGTGTCAGCGGATGTACTAATTTTTCGCATAACAAATTTTAGCCTCTTTTTTTTGCGGTGACAGACACATTAATTTGGAAATTCTTGCAAAAATCAAATAATTGTCGGATTTTAATAAAGGTTTCAGGACTGATTCATACATGAATGAAATGATTTTTGAAATTTTTTATTAAAATATTTCTTTTTTACATGTGTCTCATCTCCTTACATATTCTTATGAAAACTCGTGAAATTCATCGCGATAATTTTTATTGACTGTTAAAAGCAGAATTCTTTGAAGAATTTAAATTACCATTTTTTTTTCAAAATTAGACTACCGTCTCATGGAAAATCTGCTCTGAATCGAAAAAAAAACTCAATAGAACTAAGACATTATTTAATTAGAGAAGCTTTTAATTGCTTTTATGAATAATATATACTAAGAACAATATTGTCTGAAGAAACAACAATTTCGATGACTTTACAAAATTTGTTTTCATTTTAAAAATTTATAATATTGTTATAGACAAACGTATGGTTGCAAGAAAGAAATATGACAACAGTAGAAATAGATTTACGTGGTTTATTTCAACAGGAACGTGAGGGTTTGGGACAGCTACCTTGGTGTGGTAAAGTTCATAAGCCGGCTTTCGGATCTGGTCGATCTCTCATAGTAGTTCACACATGTTGACGGTGGTTGACGCTCCCCTGCTGCTGATCGCTCGGCCTGACCGTCAGGTCTGTTCGCTGGCCACCTGTTGACTGCCTGTTGAACTTCCGTGTGACCCCTTTTAGAGCGTTTTTTTATGGCTTAACAGTTTCGAGAAACGAAGCGAGTATAATTAGGAGGGAAGCATTTTTATTGGACGAAAAATAGAGCACTTTAAATATTATTTTATTTTTCGACCGGAACACGTGTGTCGGAAACATTTGTAAAGAAGGATAATGGTCATTTTGTGACGGGGCTTTGTCCCGTTCACATCCGGTTCTCGCTCTTGAGTATTTTCCCGTAAATCAGCCGAGATATGTCTTATTTTATTTTATAACAATATGTTTAAATCTTTTAAAATTCAGTTTCAATGGTATAATTCATAGGAAAGATTGTTATTAAGTAAAACTATAATTACTAATCATATATCATAAAACTTATTACAAATAAAGCTTATTACAATCTGGCGACCCCGAATATTTTAAAAAGAATTTTGAATTGTCTTTGTATGTGTAAAAATGTACCGAATTTTATAGGAATAGTCCCTCATACTATCAGAAAATAAGAGCGACACCCACAGTACATTTAGAGCTAAAATTCTCTAAAATTCAATAAAACATTAGATTACAGAGAATATTTTCTTATATTTATAAGATTACCGAGTACTTAAAAGCTATTCGCGTTGTATTCCTCAATTATTTTTAAAGGTTAAAGCTCTCATAAAACAGTATTACATAACAATCTATCCGCCATCGTCTGTTAACAAAAATAAACATACTACTGCCGAAATGAAAAATACATTTCTCTGATATTTTAAACTAAAAAAATAATAGTGGTTTCAAATCAGATTAATTATACTTTAAATCAGCAAATATTAACCAAATAAAGTTTCAGAAAAGTATATTTTATTTTTGGAAGATTTTTAATAAAGAGATTTACATTTTTATAACATTTTGCTAAAAATGGCGCCAAAATAAAAAAATGAGAAATTTCCAAACACAATTTCTTCCAATCGATTTAAATTAGTTTTGGAATACTGCATAGTATTTTGCTGATTGGAAATATTAAATTTAATCTCTCAGGTTGGAATTGAAACTAAAATAAAACCTTCAAGAAAGATTTTTCATTATTAGAAATTCATTTTAAACGTTAGGTATCGCGTTTACGTGGAGGTCCCTATATAAAGGCTTTATTTCATAACAACTTTATATCAAAAAGGTTTTATTTAATGAAGACTTTATTTCATAAAGGCCTTATTTCATAAAGGCTTTATTTCATAAAAGTTTTACTTCATGAAGACCTTATTTCATAAAGGCTTCATTTCATAAAGGCCCTGTTTCAAGAAGGTCTTATTTTATAAAGGATTTATTTCACAAAAGCATTATTTCATAAAGGCTTGAGAAACCAAGAAAACTATACGGAACTGTTATATAATATCGGTCCTCCTATATGGCAACGAATGCTGGGCAATCCACTCACAGATGAAGAAGAGACTTCAAGCAATAGAAATGTGTTCTATAGAAGGATGATGAAAATATCATGGACTGAACATGTGAGCAAAAATGAAGTTTTAGAGAAAATGAAAACAAAAAGGGACACATACTTAACATCAAGAAGAGACAATTGAAAATTTCTAGTGCACATAATGAGAAAAGAGGGTTTAGAAAATTTTACACTCACAGGACATATTGAATGCAAGAGGAAATCAACGCATTACCTACCTAACGGGCTTATGCAAAAGTTTGGCAGAACAGGTTTTAGGAGTGATAGCAAAAAGATAGAATTTGTTGAGACTTACAAAGGACTGGAAATTGTGGAGAGTCATGATCACAAACGTCCTGAAGGAGCATGGTACACTGAAGATGTAAAATATATCTTTATAAAGGTTTAATAATATAAATTATAACCACAGTAATTGCAATCGTATACACAAACTGCACATTTCTTGGCCTGAAATTGATTTATCTTATTAAGTGATGAATTGCATATTAGGTGCATTTTAACAAATGCTATTCTGTTAATCAAGCAACCAGTTGAATTTATATCCAGAATAAATGAATAAAGAATAGAGATGTCAGTATTTTCAGTCGAAAGTGAGGAGGGAGTCGTGTATTCTAACAACTAGTAACTTTATTCATAAGACAGTAAATGGGAAATGCAGTTTTTAAATAATAATAAAACTGCAGAAGTATTCATCAGTTAAATGTTGCAAACTTTTAGATCATTGTTTTCTTGGAAGTGTAAAGACCTTTACCCCTGTTTAATAAATGAGGTGTTAACTTGTGTTAAGTTTCGTAGATTCTCAGTAACTATTGTAACTGTATTTAGTGAGAACTATCTCTCTCAAGAAGGGTCTGGGAATTATCTAAAAATCTTCCATACATTCCGTCTCTCTTATTGTCCTGAGAGCCAATTTCCGTAAACCTTGTATTACTTCTTCTTTGTGACATGTCCCTTCAGGACGTAGGCGCGATCGTGGCTTTCCGCAATTTCCCGTCTTTTATATCACTTAATAATTGTTATATTTTTATCTTTCTTACACCTTGGCCCGTCATCCATTTACTCAAGATCGCTAGATAGGTTATGCGTTGTTTTCTTCCGTCCCTCTTGCCTTAAATATATCCAGTGAGTATCAAATTTTCCAAGTCCTCTTTCCTCATTATGTGCCCTATAAGTTTCAACTGTCTTTCTGGTGTCAAGCATAAGTTTCTTTTTTTAAAAATTTTCTCTAAAACTTTAACTTTGCTCACATGTTCGGGTGATAGCATCTTTCTGTAGAACCACATGTCTGTTGATTCAGGTATCTTTTCATCTGTGAGGATATTGTTCAGCAGTCACTGTCATATAGGAGGACTGATATTACGTAACAGTTCAGTGGTCTTTTCTTTGTTTCTAACGAAATTTTTCTGTTTTTTTAATAGCCTGCTTAGTTTTGGAATTAATCTTTGGTTGCCGTAATGCGTCTTCGGATTTCAGTATCGCACTTTTCGTCCTTTGGTAAAACATTTCCCAGATATTTACATTGTTGTATTCGTTTGAATTTGGTATCTCCAATTTTTAATTTGCATGTTGGCCTGTTTTGATACCCGACAAAGAGAGAAAAAGATTCTACCATGGATTGGTTTTAAATATGTTCTTCCTTTGTTGAATTGTTAGTATTGACTAAACTAAAGGTAAAAAAAAAAAAAAAAAAAATCGATATCTTTGATCGAGTTTGTCTCAGTTCTTTGATTGGTCTCCTCAATTGCTACCAAAGGGATAGAATAGTCCATTCATTTTAAAGTAATTTACCAAATGCTCAGCTCCGCATATAAGGAAAATAAGAGGGCACCTCGGCGTGGTGTAATGGTTAGCAAGCTTGTCTCACTAGATCAGTTACGACTGAAAAGTGAGTTCGATTCTCACTAGGTGTCCCATACTTTCGGCCTTGTGCCACATCTAAGCTTAGAAAATAACTATAAGGAAAATAAGATATAGTCTTTTGTCGATATTGTTAGTATAGCTATACGATTTCTCACACATTCTTAGGAGATAAATAGACATTATTTTTCCTTTTAAGTCAATTTAATGACCAGGGATTTTCAGGAATTTTGTTTCTAGCTCATCTTTGAGTAAATTTGAGTAAATTTAATGACCAGGAATTTTAGAAATCCTGTCTCCAGCCCTCCTTGAATCATTAAAGTTTTGTTAGTAAAAGTAGAGTCCTTTGAAAAAACTGATTACTCAAAAGCTGCATGGGAGGTCTCTTTTTCCGATTAGTGAAACAGTAGTGGAAGGAAAGGGGTAGTGGGTCTTCCAGCCAGTATATATAATGAGTGGTTAGTGAAAGGATCGGCAGTCAGTGAAGCGGCCAGTAGTGTGAGTCAGTGAAACGGTCAGGCAGTGAGTGTGAAGGAGTCTGTTTTCCGTGGTCAGAACTTAGTGAGAAAGTCATATAAAAAAGAAGTCCGCTTTCTCGAAGCAGAAGGAAGACATTGCCGATTAAGTGAGAAATCGTGTTTTTTTTCTTCTTCCCAACCAAACAAGTATCTTGAAAAGCATTTGTAATTATTCTTTCTTGACGTCGATCATGGCCCTGTGGAATATAACGAACACCGGTGTATTCACGTACAGCTGACCTTGGCTGTCATCACAGTTTTTGCATGGACGTTCAGAATCGTATCATCACATTAGCACCTTCAAACAGTTCCACTGGGACGTGAAAGTCAAAAAGGAAATGAAGCAAACCAATTATAATGTAGACATTTATATGCATAAATATCAAATTAATAATGTTACTTATTAACTGGATATTTATGCATATGAAATATAGTATTTATATATTAAATAGAATATTTTCACATTATGCGTAAAATATTTCGTAAATGATGCTGACATGTTTTATCGCATGGAATATTTCATTAAAATGAGTTAAAGAAATGTCCTTTTAAAATAACTTTTTGTGCATTTAAAACATTTAAATGTTGAAATTTTGTGTCTGATATTGATAGTTGAAATGGTACGAATGCTGATTGATTTGTTTTCTTTTACGGTTTACCAACCCTTTGTAGCTTATTTAAAGTCGAAATATATTTTGGATTGTATAAATAATACGTTTTTGCAAGTGAATACTGAATCAACAACTTTTTGAGAATAACGATGATTTTTCCCAGTTACAATTCTTACTATTTAACCCATAACCAGGGGAAGAAATAGATATATCTTTTCCTAAGTGAGGGTATTTGCGAGTAAGTGAATGTAACGAATCCGACTGGAATTCGAACTTGGCTCTCCGATTTCTTATACCGAGCCGCTATCCATTATGCCACCCGTACATCCTGAAATGATAAGTAATTGGAAGCAGCAATACTTAGATGTTTTATGGATTAAGTCAACGTTGTTTTAAGGCTCAAGTTATAGGAAAGTAAGTGAAAAACGAATTCACTATCAATGGCTTGCAAGTACAAAACAGTATTCATCAAGTGAAATAGTAGTAATTTCAATGCAAAAAGAACTTCACACTTACACACACAGACATACACATACACGGAAACAGACATATACATACACAGGCCGGCACGTAGATGCCTCCCACTCCGCACAAACGTATATATGCTTGTAAACTAACTTGTTTTTTTGGTTATTAATCATCTGAGAGACCTCTTTCTTCCTTCTATCAGCATGGCTGATGCTAACCTCCAGGAGAGTGACTCGTTACGTCTTCTCGTGTTAACATTCTTGGCTGACATGAAGTGAAAAGACTACATTGAATCCATTGCTAAGTCAGCTGCTAAGAAAGAATATTGCTGCCATATATGGTTCGGCGTTCCTGCTATATATTTAGAGATTCTTGATAAAATCCAAAGAAGAATCAGCAATATTATTGGATTTGACCTGGCGTCTGGGCTTCAGTCATTTTTCCACTGAAATAAATTTCTTACCCGTGCCTTTTCTATAAATACTTTCATGGTAATTGTTCTGATGGGCTCTTCACTAAAGTACCTACACTTTTTGAATTTAAACGCAGTACTAGATTAGCAACAAGGTCTAATCAATTCACAGTTGAATTGGCTAAATGTAACCGTACGTTCTATGATGATGACTCTTCTATTGTTCTCACTCCATAGTAATGTTTCTTTTTTCTAATTCTTTCATACACAGTAACTCCTTGTGTCTTAGTGGCTTTACTTCCTTGCTTGAGTTAAATTCTATTAAAAAAAATGAAAAACATATTTCATTTCTCTTCGTTGATAGACAAAGGAACAGGAAGTAACTTTAAGCAACACATTAAATTCGGAAAGAAAAACTCGGAAATTGTTACAAATTATTATATAACCCCATTTGGCAAAACAGGAAAATATAACTCAAAGCTGAGGAAAAGATACTCCGATCGTTCTATTCTCCAAGGTATATAGGTCATGTGACACAGCATTGTGAACGTATGTTTATTTCAAATATTTAATAAATATTTAATAAGATAAATGTTGCACTAGCTATCTCTTGACATTTCTTCTCTCTTTTATTGAAATTGAACAGCGATGGTCGAAAGTACGCAAAATATAATTGCGTCAAGTCCCTTTAACAAGTTTCCACCTGACATCAAGTGATTTATGTAAAGTCCAAGAAAAAATTACCAAAAGGCTCAATTGACATTCCCTGTTAGTTATGTTTAAACGAAGCTTTGCTACATACTATATATGGCATTTTGTTTGTTTTAAGCAAATTGCACGCCTTGAATTTAGGAAATATACCACAAAGACATTTATACGTTAATTCCATGTCATGTCTTTTCAAAACATTAATCTGTGCGACCCCCACCCGCCTCCGAGAATAAATAGTTGATTATACCGCATCTCACATTATTTTAATTTTTTCGTAATTTTAATGAAAAATAATCAAGCAAGAGAATTACGGAAATATTTGCAATATTAATAATATGCAAATTATATTATATTATATTACAATTATGCATATTATGTCACATATAATAATATGCATAAATTATAATAAACTACATGCCACTCTTACGATGTGACCACAGTTCCTCCATTTTACCGAATTTTGAAAGATTCTCATTATTAGCCAGGTTAATGAAATTCCAATAAACATTATGCTGTAATTAAATAGTTTAATTATCTTTTAATTAAATATTTTAATTACAAATTTTACAAAGACGAATGTTTTGAACAAAAAATTGAAAACTATTATTTTTATAATGACAAAGTTATAAAAACAATATTAATGTGAAATGTATTCGGCATGTTCTGAAACTATTTTTAGAAGTCATTTATCTATTGAGCTTGTTAATTTTGTGACAGCATAACATTCAGAAGAGCATTATAAAGTTCATACTTATTTGTAAATTGTCGTCTACTAATGTAAACTTCCTTCATTTAGGTTATGGTCGAACTTTATAAAAGTACGTTTCTTTGAAATCGATTTTATTAAAATATTCATTAGTTTTTTCGCCAAATGTAATGGAGTATTGTCACTCATGAAACTCATATTCTTCCTGAAAAGGTTTAATTTTTTCTTAACCGTAGCTACAGGTGTGTATGTTTGAGCTATCATCTTAAAACCTAATGTAAGGTCAACCACTTCACCACCAATAATCCCACCCTGAAACAACACATAAATTTATTGATGTTTCGGTGAGGGCGGCTTCCGCCATTAGCCATCCAGCATTTGGTCCATCGAGGATATCACGATATTCGTTGGTGTAAAATGAATGAATAAAAAAAAACAAAGAATAAACGGTTCATCTATTCATTTTACTGAAGGTGTCCCTAAACGAGGCCTAGTTTTTAATCCTACGCGTTTTGTCACTTGTTTTTCGGACCCGACATCTTGTGCTTTTCGACACTTCTTAGTTGCTACAACAACACCTAAAACATTTCATATTCTCTTGATACGGGACAGGAGACAAATCGATGAGATAAATTCCTCAACTTGCTCTCATCAAACTTGTATCATAGTTGTATAAGAGTCGTCCAAAATGTTCAACGAATTTCTTTAGAGTTTGATGATATCTACTAATCATTTTTTGCGATTTCTAGCGTTGTTTACATTTTTCAAGCTATCGAGTTAAACATTTTTCTTTATTCGTTAAATCAACCTTATGATCCATTTTAAAGCTTCAAACGCACAATGCCGCTATTGAATTGAGACTTTGAAATGCAGGACATTTGAAAGAAATGGCTGACGTTTGTTCACATTTACGCTTTTATACTAGATGCGTAGATATTACGAACATTCATTAAATAAACCTCTAGATTTAAATACGTATTCATTTTATATATATCGATAACACATTAAGTATTTAATAATGTGAGACGCAGTGTAGTCACACATTCTATCGCATGTTTCTCTAATTTATTTACTTGTGAGCAACGAAAAAGTTTTGGAGAAAATGGAAACAAAAAGGAAACTAATAATTAACATTAGGAAGAGACAGTTGAGGTTTCTGAGACAATTAATGAGGAAGAAGGGCTTAGAAAAACTGATACTCAAGAGACAGATAGAAGGCAAGAGGGACAGAGGAAAACGATGCGTAACATACTTATTGAGCATGACAAAAATGGATTAGGACTTAGGATAAATAATAGAAAGACAAAGTTTATTAAAAGCTACAAGTTGTGGATAGGCATGACCACCCACGTCTTGAGAGGACACGGCACATAAAGAATAAGTCTAGAAGAATTACTATGTCGTAAATGAGAGAGTGTAAAAAGAGAAAGTAAATTTTTAAGAGCGAACGAGAGAGAGAGAGAGAGGGTGAACAAGCGGGTGAGAGAGTATAAAAACTCTTATAAATAGAAAGAACACACGTGAAAATAAATTTGTAGTGTTGACGAAGTAAACTGAGGGTTGAAAAATCAAAAGTTCGAAGTCAAATTTATCTGGAATATGAAAAGGGATTTAGAAGCAGTGCGAACGTCTTTATCCATTGGACTTGAGAAACCTGTTTTTCTAAGAAGAAGAAGCAGCAATGATTTAGGTTTATTCGGGGCTGAGGTGGAAATTACTCGGTCGGACCCACTTGCTAAAATCTGACCATACACACATATATATTATTACTCTAAACGTTATTTTTGGGGCTTACCTGTTTGATTAAATGCCCTGTTTTTTATGTATTTTAAAGAATATGAATTACGTCTACTAGTATGCGTATTCAAAAAACTTAATGAAGAAAAATGTGTTCTCCGGCAGGGTTCGAACCTGTGTCTCTTTGCCGGAGAGCACATTTCTTTTTATTACTTTTCTCGAATGCGTAGACGTGATTCATACAGTATTAAAAAAGCAGGGCATCTTAAAAGAAGTAACGACTAACGTTTAGAGTAATAAAAAATAATGTCAATAAAACCTGTCAATTCCTTTATATGTATGTATGTATGTATGTATATGTGTATGTGTGTGTGTGCGTGTGTGTGTGTGTGTGTGTGCGTGCGTGTGTGCGTGCGTGTGTGTGCGCGCGCATGTATGTGTGTGCAAGGTTCGATTGATGAATTGTTGTCTAAATTTCGCAAAAATGAAAATAACATTGACATCTCCTTTTAACAGATATATTTACCAAAATTGCACAAAATTATCTTGAAATACTAAAGAGTGCATTTATTCAATAAAATCGCCATTGTCATCAACCACGGCCTCCAGACGACTTCGGAATCTCCTGCATCTCTTCTGGACGGTCTCCCTCTTTAAGTTGGTGAATGCTGTCATAATACTTGCCTTTTCATCTTTGGTATTACAAAAAGTTTTGTTGGTCTCTCTAACCCTAACCCTGCCCTACACATAATCAAGGGTGTTGCAGTTTGGGAAGTTAGATAGCCAGTTGTAAGGGGTGATGTGGTTGCAGAATTTGTCTGACAGCTATGACTGGGTTCTCCTGCTTGTGTGGTATGGTGCGGAATCCTGTTGCCAGACATAGGGTTTTCCACGCTAAACACCATCGTAATCACCATTAGCCTTATCCATCTCTTTCCGAATCTTCTGCAATTTCTTCAGATTGACACCCAAACACTCTGAAATGTTCGGATTGGAGCTTCCGGTGCGAATGCCAAACAGTACAGCATGCGGTTTCCAAATTTCTGATCTTTTACTTATAGACGATGCCCAACTGACCTTTCTATAATATACAGTCGATAAAATCAAAAACAAACAACGCGCATGCAAAAAATTAAAAATATAAAATGCGTCAATTTACCCATCGCACCCTGTATCTATATATGTGTGGCGTGTATGTGTATGTGTGTGTGCGCGCGCGCGTGTGTGTATGTATGTGTGTGTGTGCGCGCGTGTATGTGTGTGTGTGTGTGCGTGCGTTTATATACAAAGGAGGAAAAGTATAAAAATTATTAGTTTATAGCTGACAGATGTAATGATCGTAGGAGAACATAATGGTGTTGAAATAGATTTGATATTTATACTTTGATAGACAGATTTAGTAAAGTAATGCAAGTGACAGAATAAAATTAGAATTAGGAACAATGGGGGATAAAAAGAGATAAGAAGGGATTGGGAGATAAAGAGAGATGAGGAAGGATTAAGTGGCGATTTTGCGCTAATACAATGATGCCGGTGGTAGATTAAAAAAAAGAATGGAAACTCATTTTCCAGAAATAGAGGGTTTCAGATTATTACGGGGCGAATAAGAAATTAAAGAAATGAGTGTAAGATAGAGAATAAGTAAAGAATAACTCGGATAAAAAAAAGGGAATGGTTGTAGAAATATACAGGTTTTTTTTCAAATATTACGAGGGAAATTCTGTAGAAAGCGGTGAAAATTCAAGAGAGATAGTGAAGCTGTATATACCGAAACTGACTGATAGATTGAAAGAAAGTGTAAGAGAGTCAAAGAATAAAGGCGATAGAATCTTTTACTGAGTGAAAGAAACGGAGCGACTGGCTGGGAGAGAGACTGGGGAATGATAGGAATTAAAAGAAAGGTATAAAGACATTAAGAAAGCGCGAAACAAAGGTAAAACAACGAATATATAAATAATATATATATATATATATATATATATATATATATATATATATATACACGATGGTGCATTGAAAAGGATTAAAAAAACATTAAAAAATTGATGTTTGGTCAGATTTTGGAAAGTGATTAGTACCGAGAACTTTCCATCAATCCCTCATATATATATATATATAGATATAGATATATGTGTGTGTGTGTGTGTTTGTGCTTAGAGAGTCAGAAAGAGAGAGTGAGGGAAAGAGAGAAGAAGAAGATAATGAAGAGAAAGTATGATGGATAAATAGATACATATATACTCGGATTAAGAAGATAGAAAGAAACATAGGGAGTATTTGATCTCGTCAGACAAATTGACAAAACAGCGCAACACTTCGGCATTTTCCGTGACAAGAATTGATAAAAAAATAACGCTCGAGTATCATCGGCAACAGCCATCGAAATAAGAATAAAAGAAAAAGAAGAAGAAAATCAATATTTCCTCGGATCAATAATATTAACAGGGGAGTAGTAGGCTGAGGAGGCTGCTTCATGCGTGTTGAGCACATGACGCCGACTACACATCGTTAGTTATGTAGATTTGCAAGCGTCTCGCACGTTGCTAGCTGACAGTCGGTACGTAAGCCGCCTGGATGTGAAAGTAGCATCGCCCCTCATTTAGGTTTGGACCATCTTACCTGGCGATGTGTGACCAGCAGTGCCGGCGTCCGCATCAGATCTCTTTTACTGGATGACCGTTACATGGACCACAAGGATATACACTGGCCGTTTTTCTCGCGACTATTCACTACCAAAACTGTGAGCAACATGACGGAAAAAATGATGAAATTCTCTTTGACGGATTTGCAAAAGGATAAAGTGTGGCCTCACTTATTAACAGCAGGTCGCGTTTTTGGGTAAGTCTTACCTGTCGTTTTTTTTTTATTTATTTATTTTTTTTTATATCGGATGATTACTTTTTACTGAAGCTGCTCCTGATAAGTATGAGAGACTAAGAACTTACAGGAAAATTCAATTTGTTTTGTATACATACACCTACATATATGTCCGTATCGTGCTCACAATGATTTCTTAAATGCAGATGTTTAAATGAGGAATGAATGGCACAAAGCATAGGGTCAACAAAATGTCATGACAGAAATATCGATTGATGGCTTTTGGAGTAACAATCTAGATTTTGGATGAATTTTATTATTCCATGCTAGTCAATTACACATTAGTAACAGCGAGCGTGCACGCACCCACACTCATGCGCGCTTAAAAGTTGATGTATATATTGTTAGATATTTGTATTAGGAAATAGTACAGTCGTCTATTTCAGTATTTGTTTTCCTTCTATGCTCAATTTGAATAGTCGCCAAAAATCAACATTTGAAATAGAGTCATTTTTGTAATGTAATAAATACTAGTAACGCGTGTTTGACTTGAACAAATTTTTTGTACTGAGTTGTAAAAAGAAATTCGCCGAGTTGTCTTTGATCTACAAGTGGTCGGAAAGTGCATAAGCTTTTTTTTTCGTACTGCGCGCAGAGAAATCTTGCTAAGAAATTAACAGCACGAAAGAGATAGAAGCAAGTAGGCGAAACTTAAACGCTAAAATTGATAATCAGGAGAAATGAGAGAAGAAAGAAGAGAAATAATGTCGCGAGAAAAAACGATATCTGAATATAGTGAAATGAAAATGACATTCTATGTTCGGGCGATTAAATGACAGACAGATAATTACAAATAAGTATGTATATATATATATCATAACGTCGAATAAAGATAGTTTTGGAAGTGAGATAAATTAATATATTGAAGAAATGAATGTTAGGTATTCCATATGTGCGCAAACATACACGCACTAAATATACCCTTACTTTAATTTCTGCCAACTTTGTATATATATATATATATATATATATATATATATATATATATATATATATATATGTGTGTGTGTGTGTGGTGAGTTAACGAAAAAAAGTGAATTGTATGGTTAGTTATGCGTCGAAAAAAAATCAATATTAAATTTAGCGCTTCTTTCAAAATGCGTGTAAAAACACTTGCTTTGTAACTGCGGTGTTTAGTCATAGGAAAGCATACCTAAACTACTCAATCTTTCGTTTTCCGCTTGCCAGTTATTTGGTTTTGTTTGCCCAGTAAGCAGAAGAGAGTATTACAGCTGATATTTTGAAATTATTCACACTATAAAGTGTTGAAGACTAAATATTTAAATAAATATTAAATATAAAGTGTAGTAGGAGGAAAAAAGGCGGAAAAAGAAAGTGAAAATAGAAATGAACACAAAGTGAAAGTAATGGAACTCAGCTCAAGTTACTTTTGATTTATGGCTTGAAAATTAAAACAAATATCAGCAGATGTTTGCTGCAGATATGTGAATTTGCATTCAAAAATATAAATGGTGTGTTTATGTGCTTTAACATATTCATAAAGAAAATTAACGATCCATGTTTGTGACATGTTTATTGAGTGCGCATTCATGAGATTTAATAAAGTAAATAAAACTCTCCGGCACGGTTCAAACTTGCGTCCCGAATTGAAGGATAAAATACTGTCTGATCCGGGTTACTTTAGACTTTGCCCCATACACTCTCTCTCACACATACACACATATGCACACACACGCGCACGCACACACACACACGCGCACACGCACACACTCACATACACACACGCATATATATATATATATATATATAAATGAGAGAGTTGTATAAATAAGTATTTATGTGTGTAAATATTCAAACATGCAACTGTAAACATTCATGCTAAACTTACGCAAATTGTGATAAAGTATGCATGCATATGCATTACTTTTATGAAAATTTGTAACTATATATATATATATATATATATATATATATATATATATATATATGCTTATACAATCATGCATGCATAAAGAAAATTAATACTTTATATTTACAGTTTATATAGAAACTGTATGTATAATATGATAATCTGCAAAAACAAAGACCGTAGTTTAACTTCACATATTTGTTTTCATGTCTTTTGAATAATGAGAATTATAGATTTAAGAAATAAAGATATTTCTAAGTGATCAAAAATAAAAACGAAAGTAGTTAATTTTAGTAAATTAGTTTTAATCAACCACATCCGAGAAAGTTTTCTTTCAATGATTATCCACATATTAATCATAAACGCAATAAACGGTGTAAAAAGATTCTATTAATGATTGTTGCATTTGGGAAGATAATAGAAAGTTTCGAAGAAAACAATACTCGGAAATTGATATGGTTAAGAGATTTTTATCACGGCCAAAATTGATTGGCAATTGATTAAACATTGATTAAATGAGGAATGTAGAAGATCTTTTAGAAGTTTATCAGAGCACTAAAAGTATAACTAGTCTAGATCCCTAAGTATCTCTTGTCCATTATACATTGCCATTATCAACATTTGTATATGATATTTTATTGCTTGTAATTATTGTTTCAGTAACAAGGAAAGATGCAACAGTTATTTAAAAAAGTGAGCACACGTTTTTATGGACATAGTTAATTATTTACAGGTCATTGCAACTAAACGAAAGTACTTCTTATCATTAAAGAAATATAGTTTTCTATTTTAAGGTTGTTTGTGTGTCCCACGATGAGATATTAAATTTCTCCATCTTCAATTCTATCTTCTATTTCATAAGACGTATCGACGTTATCTTCAAGTTGTATAAGCATTTATTTACCTTGCTTAACTCAGTCTAATGTAAAGCTAAACTGTGAAGTGGATTCACTAGAGAGTGTAATGGTCTGACAAACTAGTTTGTTAACTATTGCGCAGCGAGGTAACTCTCTCTAAGATTTATAGATTCGAAGGAGGGAGCTTTTAAGCTTTGAATCTTTGGAGGCGAGACAAATGCTTCAAGTTTTGTTGTTGGGAAGAGGAAATGAGATTAAAGAGTATTGTTAACAAAGATTAAAGGTCAAATTACTGAGCTTTATTCGATAATCAACCTAATCCAGATTAATGCTGTAATAAAAGAAAATGGAAGAACATTGCGACGGTGCTGAAAAGTTATCGGCGCGACCGAATTCCTTATTCAAATGAGGTTAACAATTGTTAAACAGTAAATCAGTCAAAGGATCAAACATCAATTTTTTTTCGGGGGGCTTCTTCATCGAAAGAAAGAGCAACTGGAATTTATATAATAAACCAATATATATATATATATATATATATATATATATATATATATATATGAAAAAACATGCATATATGTGTTTTCTTATATATATATATATATATATATATATATATATATATATGAGAAAAAACACACACATATATACATGTGTGTTTCTCTTAGATACATATGTGTGTGTGTGTGTGAAAAACACATGCATATATATGTCTGTGTGTTTTCTATATATATATATATATATATATATATATATATATGTGTGTGTGTGTGTGTGTTTCTTTTATATATGTAATAATATATAATGTATAGTTCTGTTATATTATCGAGCACTATTTTATTAACACCAGCATAGGTCCCATATCAATCAGCTGGATGTCTTCCATAAAAGTTGTCTCCGAGCGATTTGTGGCTATACTTTTGACGATCGGGTATCCATTGTTGATCTTCTCGCAAAATGCAACATTGGGGGAATTGAGACATTCCTGATGCAGTTACAACTTCGATAGGCTAGTCATGCTGCAAGGTCCTCACGTATAGCCAGCTTGACAGTGGACAAACGACTGATGGACGGCCGTGGCTCATGTATAAAGACAAGCTAAAGCGAAACCTCTCAGTTGTCAACGTGCCACATGCTAACTTCGGGCAAGTTTCCCTGGAGAGAAATAAGTATTTGTACCAGAGTGACATCAGAAATTTCGAAATCAGTTGTATTGACCGGCTAAGAGTCGAAAAGACAACGGAGAAAAACGTCAGCAAATATTCCTTTTGTTGCATCCCGAGATGCACTCTGTTGCACAATATGTGGAATCGTATGCAGGTCACTAGCGGGACTGAAGTGTCATATACGTCACAAATATAAAAACTGAATGCAGTTGTCGGATCCTCATACGTCCAAATTGACGGAAGGGTCCATCTTCATATATGTATATAGAATTAAATAAAAGCTTAACCACAGTACCTTGTCAATCGTCTTTAATGAATGCGTGTATTATATATATATATATATATATATATATATATATATATATATATATATATATATATATATGTGTGTGTATTTCTCTTATAAGGCTCATAAAATAATTCAAAATAACAAAATGCACCGCCCTGACAAACCCAACGAATCAAAAATATATTGTTCTACCCAATAACTCTCTCACAACTACAATTTCAAAGAATTTATCTAAACTCAACATAAAATTTGTCACAACTGCGTCTAAAACAATAAAAGACTTAATCAATACAAATCAAAATAAGTTAAACCTTGAAGGAGGAATTTAATCTATTATCTATAATGATTGCTACAAGAAATACATCGGGCAGACCTCAAGAAATTTAAATGAAAAAATATATGAACACAAAAGAGATCTTTTACAAAACAACACACTAGATGCATTCATTGCTTATTGTCATGAAAACAACTAGGATTTCGATTTACAAAATGTTACTCTGATTAAAAAGAAGACAATTTACTAAGCTTAAAATGTTTAGAAAGTACTTTAATCGCTGACCATCAACAGTAAATTTGCGTAACATCATTCTTGGCAGATTTTCTCTTATCACTATATATATATATATATATATATATATATATATATATATATATATATATATATATATATATATATTATATTTAATAACAAATGTGATGGAAACATGAACGAAAAGAAAAAATATCTAAATAAAATCAACTAAACATATTAAAAAAAGAAATTATAAAAACATTTAAATTTGAAATTCTCAGTGTCTTTTTCGTTCTTGCGCATGTCTATGAACGTAAACATAATTTAGTCCGATGAAATTCTAAAAGACGAAACGCATCACACGAAAACTTTTTCACTTTGTCATACTTTTCCTCCCCAAAAAAAATACAAAAAATATATACAAAAAATATATACAAAAATTATATATCCTTCCCCCATGTATATATATATATATATATATATATATATATATATATATATAAGTAATCTAGAAGCTATGTTCATAAATAAAACTATTATATTTACGTAGACACTACCTCCAATCACCCAATCAGCATAAATAATCTCAAGACTATTATTGTAAATAAAACCTAAACAAAAGAAGCTCGAAATGGCCGGTTTCCTCTTCTTCCACTCTCATTTACACCCTCGAAAACTACATACCTGGTCTGATCACATTGAAGCATGAAGCTGACAACAACCATGAAGTGTTGATTCGTATGTCTACACTTTCTATATGTATATACTATAAATATGTTATTTAAAAGTCGACCGAGAAATATGAAGCTATTCAGACAAAATTAAGAAAATACCAGAGAAGCAGAAACACATAAGTCAATGAAGATGTACAATTGATGGACACGTATTCTATTATCTGCTTATGTGTGCGAGTGTGTGCATTCTTGTGAATATACGTTCATATGGGGGTGGGGAGTGAGAGTTATGATTAAAAATTCTCGTGGACATTATTATCTTTATGAGTCAATTTGACTTTTTTGCCTTGATAAAATATTTTATGCATCAAGGAAAAGGCTAAAATAATATTGTCGTAACAAATTAATCTTAACGAAATTGAATTTTTTGTCTTTTGTTGTCCACTGACGATCATTGTTGGTGTTGGTTATATATAGATATTGAGATAATATACATTATTAATGGACTCGTGATTGTAAATATGCTGAGAGATTGGATGATAAACTTAGAAAGAAAAGGATATTTCAGTTAATGACTCAACTCTATGGCTTAATCAATAGATCTAGAAATAAACTTACTAAAAGGAGAATAAAAGTCTATGAAAAAGTGTAGCAGAGATAGCTGAGGATCCTCATAACAAGACAGACATTATGCATCTCAAAAGTTTCGTTGCCAGGATAAACGCTTCAAGGAAACATAGAGACGAGCGGCAAAGATATTTTTAGATTCCTATCATCTGATTGGTTCATTTTTCTATATAGGCCACATGACCTCTGACACTTTATCTGCAACTTTATGGCAACGGAATCGTTCTGGAAATTAGCGTCCTTTGCGATACATGTTTTTTTTTTTTTTTTAAAGGAAACTTGATTAGCATTGAATCACAGGGACAGTTTAATTAGGTGCGATACAACAAAAGAAATAGTTTTTTATTGAGTTTAATTCGGAAGGGTGACGTGTTTTATTCCGGTTCCGATTTCTATTTTCGTTGTTCCGAGAAAGTTTGATAATGTCAAATGTACATAAAAACTAAATAAAAAATTTAATTCATACAAGTATCTATCTATCTATCTATCTATCTATCTATCTATCTATCTATCTATCTGATGTCTTACTGTGGGGCAATAGTTATCGAGCTAATTCTAGTGAATAGCTAGACATTAACAACCCTTTTCCGACATACTAAACGTCATGAGCCTCTCACTAATCTCTCTCTCTCTCTCTCTCTCTATATATATATATATATATATATATATATATATATATATATATATATATATATATATATATAGATAGATAGATAGATAGATATGAATATATATATTTCCATGGTATACATTCTGACGAGATACATCCTTGCTTCCACCAGCCCTGACACTTGCAACTGTGACCGGCAGTGACCCCGTATACAAAGATGAATCAACATTCTCACTCCTTTACGAACTGCTGTTTTGTGGAATAGACTCTTGGCAGAATGTTTTTCCAATGACTATAATCTTGACCTGTTCAAGTCTGGGGCTAACCGTTATCTTTCCTGCATGCACTCATGAACTTGACTTCTTGCCTTTTCTTACGCCCATAAGACAACACCACACAGCAACGCTCTACCTTGAGTGACTCTTTGGTCTTTGGTAAACATTAATATAAAAAATATTAAAAAATTATTGCTTCTATTAAATCAAAGTTCGAATTATCCCATATGAATTCTTCTGATTTGTTAAGATGTTTTTCTCTTTTATTTTCTCCAACCATTTATATTTTTTTAATTCGTTAAATTTTAGTTTGAGATGAGAATATATATATATATATATATATATATATATATATATATATATATATATATCATAGGAAAAGCTTAACACATCACGAGAATATGGTAATAAATCATGATTTATTTCGACCAGTAAGTCTCATCAGGCCGAAGATATAAATGGCATAAATTTACAAATAATGGCTTAAATTTATCAGACAAAAAATAAAAAAATTAAAATAAAAAAAAGAATTTTTCAAAAATTATATCATTTATATCTTCAGTCTGATGAGACTTACTGATCGAAATAAATCATGATTTATTACCGTATTTTCGTGATGTGCTAAGCGTTTCCTTGGTGTATATCATATTGCTCTGTATTTTATACTTTGAGGACTCTACGGATCTATCTTTTTAATATTTTATATTAAAAAGAACCATTTGGAATATCCTTCCCATTTATGGGTCTGATATTATCTATCTATCTATCTATCTATCTATCTATATATATATATATATATATATATGTATATGTGTGTGTGTGTGTGTGTATTTCTAAGTAATTGATTGATTTCATTTTTAATTCAACATTATTTCTTATTACTCTAAACGTTATTTTATAGACACCCTGTTTTTTTAAAAAAAATATATATCTGTATGAATTATGTCTACCGGTCTGCGCAAGCGAGAGTTAATAAAGGATGATTTGCTCTTCGGGACGCAGATTCGAACCATACTGGAAAATACGTTTATTTCTCTAATAAGTAGCTTGAATACGCAGGTTGGTAGACGTATTTCGCACCGTTTAAAATTTAAAAAGGGCGTCTATTCAAACACGTGCACCCACAAAAATAACGTTTAGAGTAATAGCATATATTTATATTTGCTAATGCAAAGCTCTTCAGTAAAATGAATTGGAGCACTCTGACTGATTGGCGTTTGTTCACATTCGTAAAAGCAATACGCTAGAATTAGCAGTTTTTTCTCTGCCGAGTAAGGATATCATAGTGGTAAAAACTGTGACTGACACTAAATCAGTCGGGATTTGGTCCTGGCTTGAGGCATTCGGATGTCTATTCGCACTGAAGAGCGAAACAGTACTGTCTGCTAATGATATATATATATATATATATATATATATATATATATATATATATATATATATATATATATATATATATATATATATATATATATATATATATATATATGTTTTAACGGACTCGTAGTGGGGAAGGCAGTTTGTTAATGTCCATTTATTCCAAGTGATCATAGAGATTTTTAAAACCATAAAAAATTAATTAATGCAAAAAATGTTTTAATGCACTTTAAAATACTGTGTAATATGAAATTATTAAATTATAATATAGAATAAGTAACAGTTATTTATCCTTTTGACGGCATAGTTCATTGTTTTTGGCAGTGATCCCAATTCTTATGTAAAATCAAAGGTTCATAAACATGATCTAAAACCTGTTATGCCGTTGTTCATTATATCGGAAGTTTACTTAGATAATATTTGACCTCATCGTTTTACTGTTGAACTATCTAGATGCAACCGCCCGTTCTATTCTAATAGTTTCTTTTCTCGCGTTTCTTGTCTGTGGAACTCCTTTCTAATTTCTTGCTTCCATGCCATGAACAATCTTCAAAAATTTAAATGCAATGTCAATCGCCGTCTTCCTGAATCCTGTTCCTTTATTGTCCTTTCTTCTCACTTCTCTCCACTAAAATCTTCTCTTTCTTTTTAACTCCCTGTAAATCCCTGGCTCCTAGTGGCATTATAGCCTTGCTTGGTATGTAATGATTGTTATATATAAATATATAACCCAACCTGCGAGCTTGTAACTAATGATGTATTTTCATGATCCGACTATTTATGCTTTTAAGGTTTACATTATTCCGGAAAGCATATGACCACCTTGCCACTCGACTTGACACTGAATTCAGTAACCTACTTCTCGAAACTATTCTTCTTATATGACCACATATGTCTTTATGTAAAGAAATCATATAGCCTATTGGCTTTGGCTGAGTTTTTCTTTTCTTTTAGTAAGCCTTTTTATACGAAATTATTCTGCCTAAGAAACCACACCAATCTAATATATAGGTTTTTATGTAAACAACTTAATCTCAAGTGGTCTCCAGCGTGAAAGTAACCTATTACTTGACATGATTTTTTACTCGACTTGGTGAGCGTAGCTGTTGGGTATAGAACCATACCCAATTATATTAGGTTGGTGCAAAAATAATGACGTAATAATGTCGTTTTTTGACGTTAAAATACGTCAAAAACGACATTATTCCGTCGTATTTTTGCACCAATAATACTAACTTTCAAGTTAATATTCGGTTTTGATTTCTTAAGATCCGTTCAATCCATCTAATTTATCAATGCCAATTAAATTTCTTAATTAGTTCTTGTTTCACATTTAATCCCAATAATGAATAAATGCAGTCAATCCTTCTCTTACATTTCACCGGGCTTTTCTACATTTAAGTTTGTTCGTCGACTACTGTCAAGCCTCATTTATCTTCATTTTCTGATCTTTCTATTCTACTGTTCATTTCGCAATTTAGTCAATCCCATAAAAACTGCATGTGTCAAATATTTTCTGAATTCATTTTAAGATTATTTCTAAATAGGTCAGTAGCAGTAAAACTAATGTCTTCTTAAGCATATCAACTGAAGTAAGAGGTATTTTATTCATAGCAAATGGTAATTATTGATCGTAATCATATATCTCTCTAGAGAGACCATTTAAGAAATGGACAGAATTATTACGAAGACATTTTCACAAAGAAGACATGTATATTCTCAGGTGTCATGTAATGGTTTTTAAAAGAACCAAGAAAAAATAATCTGTGTTTTCACCTAGACGGGTCAGGATTATCCATTTTTGGGTGATATCCTCCAAGGATATCCTTTTATTTCCAACCATACTTTATATTAAATATTCAGGAGATTTTTTCTCGCTCCTTAATTTAGGCTGCGAGCATCATAGGGCAAAACGTTTCTTTATTGAAAATTATAAATTTCTTTCAAGCTAACTTTTTTTTTATTGCAATCAACCAATCTATTTCAAAACTCAAGTCTATTTGGTTTCAGCGTAAAATGCTTCAAATGGGGTAAATACTTATGGCTTGCAACAGCATTTTTATAACTCATTTCTTCCGTATTGCAAAGAATAATAATAAAGAACAAACAGAAATTTCCATCAAACAGAAATTATTCAAACACTTTGATTGAAGAAAAGTGTGCTGGAGTAAGCAGCAGACTTGATATTAACCTTCGACAAAATTTAACATTTAACACATGAGGTGCATGACGAAGAAAATGTTGATCGGGCGACGAGGAAAGAAACCAATTATAATCATGATTTGAAATGAGCGTATTTATTTGATTGTCTGAGATAGATAGATAGATAGATAGATAGATAGATAGATAGATAGATAGATAGATAAAGCGGTAGCGGGGAGAGAGAGAGAGAGAGAGAGAGAGAGAGAGGTTAAAACATGGCAATAATAGTCTAAATTTTCATCAGTTTCATATGCTTTCTCTCTCTACGAATATCCCAAATTCATTGATTACGCCATAAACATTAGAAACAAAGAAAAGAGTACTGAACTGTTACGTGATATCAGTTCTCCTATCTGGCACTGAACGCTGGACAATCTCCTCACACATGAAGAAGAGACTTTAAGCAACAGAATGGCGGTTCTACAGAATGATGCATGGACCTATCATGTGAGCAACAACGAAGTTCTAAAAACAATGAAAACAAAACGGATACTTATATTTAACACCAGGTAAAGACAGTTGAAATTTCCAGGTTCCATAATGTGGAAAGGGGGCTTAGAAAATTTGATACTCACAGGACAGATTGAAGGCAAGAGATTTCAATCTATCCTGTGAGTACCAAATTTCCTAATCCCTCTTTCCTCATTATGAGCCCTAGAAAGACATAGGAAAACAATGCATAACCTACTTAGCGAACTTGATTAAAGGAATGGCGAAGAGATAGCAAAAAGATAAAATTATTAAGAACTACAAAAGAGAGGAAATTGTGGAAAGCCATGATCGCTAACGCCCTGAAGGGACTTGGCACATAGAAGTAGTAAGAAAGGGAAACTTGTTATCGTTTAAACGGATCTTAAGTGTTTGATTTTGTAGTAAATTTTCTAATATTCCATTTCGTTGTACAATGAACAAATTATAAGTTCCCTGGTTATACATTTTTGGGAAGAACACTGAACACAAGTTCAAATCCAACCTTGTCTAAAGTTTGCTACTCACTTAGCGTAAAAATAAAGGTGAGATCCTTCAGTAGTATGGAATGAAAAAAATAGCTTACTCCGCTTAGTGCATTTGATATTCTTTTTATCTGATGCTTTAATTATCGTATTTTCATGTTGGACTGGGTGGATTGCTACTTATAACAAATATCCATTAAAGTTATATTGTCACACCAGGATTTATTATAAATGTAAAGCACAGATTAATCAGCTCTTCTCATAGTTTGTTGCTATAGAGTTGAACCTCACTATTTTGATTGATTAATTTCACGGCATATTACGAACACATTTTCACTATGTACCGTATCAAGCGTCAAGGAACAGTTTTTAAGTTACAAACAGATGGACTATTATTTTTTGAGAAAAATCCTCTAGGGATATCCCTTTTCCAACCACATATTTTACTATATATTCAGAAAGTTTCCTCTCATCCCTTAATTTAGGCTGTGGGTATTCTTGGATAAAATGTTTCATACTGAAACATTTTTTCAAGTCTTTCAATTTATTCCATCTAGCCCGTCTATTTGAAATTCAATTATCTTTGATTATAACATAGCTTTATCGAAACCACCAGTTTCAGTGTAAAATTCCATGTAAATTATCTAATATCGAATTATGCATGACGCACTCAGTGAGGATCGAACTCATTATTCACTAGCAATGAGCAATAAGACTAGCTTCGGCAATCATTATTTCACATCTAGGCGCCCTGCATTTAACTAACCTAACTAGGCCTTAAATTGAGCTAAGTGTAGCAATTTTCCAAGCATAGCTCAAGGCCATAATTGTTTTAGCGAGACAAGCTTGCTAACCATTATACCGCCGAGAGGTGCCCAAACTGAGCTAACTGTAATAAAGATCTATTTTATTCAGGTACAAGTGAAATTCGGAGACTGATTTCAGAGTTTTAAAATCCTTTCTGCTACTACTGTTAATATACAGAAAAAATAAATTATCTAATGTTTCTGGCCATTAAAATGAGATTATATTTATCAAGGTATAGTATAACAATATATAAGTTTTTATAAATCAAGAACAGTTTTGATGGAAAGATGTATAAAAAAGTAGAAAAAGTTATCGTGTGACGTGTTTCGTCCCCGAGGATTTCATCGTCTAGCTTTGTTTAGCTTTGTTTGCGTTGATGCCACTACACATGCGCATGAACAAGAGACGCTGGGAATGTCAAATTTTGAAAAACTTTTTTTTATAATATGTTTTGGGTTTTGTTTTTTAATAATGGGTTTTGAGTCTTTATTTTTTGAATAATGTGTTTTGGGTCTATAATCTAACCAATTTGATTTAGATTCTTTGTTATTAAATATGCCAGCTTGTGATAATAGAAGATCTGCCAAGAATGGTGAAACGTTGTTAACGACTTAAATTAAAAAAACAAAACAAAACAAAAAACAACAACAAAAAATAAAACATAACTCATAATATTAAAAAAAATTTTCAAAAAATATTCTAAAAATTTAAAATTCCAAACGTCTCTCGTTCATGCGCATGTTTAGTCGCATCAACGTAAACAAACCTAGTCCTGATGAAGTCCTAAGGGACGAAACGCGTCACACAAAAACTTTTTTCACTTTCTCATACATCTTCCTTATCAAGATATATTTATCGATTGCCTCTCTATATTATTGGATATTAAAGGCCCAATTGAAAAACAAGTCGATCGGTTTAGAAATTAGAATATGCATCTTCTTTTTCTCAGAACTTGCTACTTAGTAACGAAGAAGTAATCTTAAAATAAAGAAAGGAAATGCAAACTAGGCGTTCCCTACCATATTACAATACAAAATAAAATATTAGATTTGTGTCAAATTTTTTTTTGTGTTTTTAAATAAAAAATTGTTTTCTACTGTTTTTTTTTTTAACAAAAAGGGCGATATTGACTTTTGCATACGTCTAATATTAAACCAAGTTTAGCAAAAGTCATGATTTTGGGGAACTTTAGAGAGTATCTTGGGAGAAAAAACAACATTCATGATGCTAGATTAGACGTTAACATTTTTTCTGACTTGTTTATATTGTATTTCAGTCCAGCGTTTTACTGTGTATGGATCAAAATTCGTTTGCTATTTTTATAGTTTGACGTCATTTTGAGTTCATGTATTGACTAAATTGACATGGGAGAAGCAAGAGCACTAAAGCATGAGTTTTATACTATTCTTTCCCCCCATAATATTTTAATTGAATCGGGAAAAGCATTAGCACATTGTGTAACCGTGAAACTAACTGAGAATGTTTCATGTTGGCTTGATAAACTGTCAATACACAAGGCATCTTTGACAATACTGGACTATTTTGCAATTGATAGCACACCGGCTATAACAAAATGTTTAACAGATGACTAAAAAAAGTAAAGAATCGAAAGTGCCTATTAAATGAGACGAACTCGAAGTGACGATTTTCCATATGCCATCACATCAATATAACATGTTTTTACCAAAATCAGTTTACAAGTTATAAACTAGTAGATTGAACATGTATTGCTATGTCGAATCAATAAATTGTGTGATATACCTGATTGTCAGTCAAATATCTTAAATCTTGAAATAGAGTTTTCTGTGATTTCTTTTCTATTTACATAAGACATTTCTGATAAGTTATCTCTTATTTGATTACAATCTTCTACCACCAGGAACCAGAATTCTAAATAGTAATATTTTCTCTGCTAACTATACCAGTTCGATACCTACCATTAGTGATCGATTATCGGTAGAATATCGGTTCAACGTGATGAACGTTAATGTCGAGCGATGACTAGCAAAACATCAGGAAATGTGGAAAAAAACCTATGCCTCTGTGACTTCGCCTTCTACTTCAAAATGAAATTGAAGGTGAAATACTGTCGTGTCAAGACTGTAAATGAAATTAAAAACAGAATATCAGGTGTTGACAACCTTCGAGAAGAAAACTTCCGTCGTAATTTTGAGGTGCAAGAAAGCCTCTAGAAACTTTGTGTAGATTCCCAACGGGACTATTTCGAACGGAGACACAAACAAATTGAATATCTGAAATATATTATTTACTAGACTAATAGTGTAATAGCAGATTAAAGGTAGACGGTGAAACTATCATATCGTTATTGTGTAATGGGTTCGATCCTTACATAGTTTCAGGCATTTGTGGCCTTGTACCAGACTAAATTAAGATTAGCAAATGATCAATGGAAGCGTTCAAATAATAGAGTCAACAACAGGAGGATTATATAAAGAAAAACGTCATTATTGGCACTTATCCAGTTTCACCTAATTTATTTAATCTTTGTAATCTGCATGCTTAGCTTATCTGAGCTGAGGATAATCCAGTCAATGTTCTACTGTCGAACGTTTTTCTTGGTTACGTGTTAATGAAAGTAGACAATTATTCATATTGTTTTAATATAGTAAATTTAACCCATATAAGAATGACAATGAGGGTAGGACCCACCTGTCATTTGGTTGAACACTCACACATATTCATACGTGCGTATTTGTGTGTGTGTGCGCGCGCACTCGTGTGGGTGCGTGTGTGTTTATATATAAGAACAGTTCATATTCTTTTTTAATTAGAAGTGGACATTTCATTTTCCTCTAATAACAAAAGATAATTAAAAGGTGAAACATTTTATTTATTTCTTCTTCTTCTTATATGTACTGTGTCCCTTCTGTACATAAGCGATCACTGCCCTCCACATTTACCTGTCCCTTGTAGCTCTTAATAATTTTTGTTTTTTTTTGTTATTTCTTCCAAACCATGTTCTACCATCCATTTACTCAAGCTCATCAAGTACGTTACGCGCAGCTTTCTTCTGTCTCTCTTTCCTTCAATCTATCCTGTGAGTATCAGATTTTCCAAGCCCTCCTTCCTCATTATGTGTCCCGGAAGTTTCCTTTTTGTTTCCATTCTCTCCAAAACCTTGTTGCTGCTCACGTGTTAGGCCTATAGTATACTCAGCATCTCTCTGTAGAACCACATTTCTGTTGCTTCAAGTGTCTTCTTCAGTTGTCCATGCAGGAGGGCAGATATCACGTAACAGTCCAGTACTCTTTTCTTTGTTTCTACTGCAACTATTTTTTAATTATAATTTGTGGGAAAAACAATGCATAATCAGGTGAGATCACCGATTTGGTCAAAGCCTCGCTGACATGTTTTCGTGCAAGTACAACTATCAACAGCTTTCGAATAGTTTCGGCAACCTAATTTCACTCATAAGGCTTGGGACACTTCCAAACAATTCTGCACGCTCCCATCCTCCAGGCCGATATTATCACCATAGTGAGCTTTGAACTCTCTTCCCATGGTCATAAAACAGCCTCGCTCTGCCTACCCTATGTGAAGGGATTATCGGAAAAAATACAAAAGATCTGTGCTCGATATAACATCAGGACGACCTTTAAAAGTGGTTAAACACTCCGTAGACACTTCTTCCGAATAAGACCTCTCATAGAGGATAACGCGATTAAGGACTGCGTATATGCCGTCTCATGAAGCTGTGGTAAGAAATATAAAGGAGAAACAGGCCGTCCTTTAAGTTAAGACTGCAGGAACACCGTAAGGCGTAACACGAGGAGAAATAGAAAAATCAGGTGTAGATATGGAGGAAAAGGGAGATCACAAAGGTGAGGTTGAAATAATAGAGAACATCACTGGAAAATACGGAATCAGCGCGTATGCTAGGCCACAACAATCTCCTAAGCCGGCCAAGCATAGAAATGAATGCAATATGGAAACCAGTAATACGGAGTGCTAGAGAAAAACAATAATAACAACGAAATTGTAATATGAGCTCTGCTAAAAATGGTTACTGAGACATTAGGTTTATAAGTCACAAAAATTCATACACATTGTCCAGTGGATAAAAGAGTTGGTTGAATCCAGTGACTTCACCCAAAGAGTTGTGAGTTCAATACCTAGCTATAGCAGAGGTGAATAAAAACTTGGAAAGTTAAAGGGAGATAACTGATACTGAGACACCCGGAAGAGGTATGGCATGTGGAACTAGAACAATCTACTCCGATGGACGAAATAGTGTTAAATTCGAAAATCCAATCACCTGACGAAGGCCGAAACGTCGTGAATATGGCAACGAAGATGAGAACAATAGTCCAAACAATGTAAATAGTGTAAATAATTACAATACCTCATCTAAGAAATATAGACAGATATTGGTTAACTAAAGTATTTACTAAGAGGTAACTATTTTAATAAAAATCAAAGTTGTGTAGCTTATGGTGTAAAAAAATATAAGTAGGAGTTTGGTCGTTACTTCATACAACATTTATTATTTTATGATTTCTGTCGCATATTTTTTCAATGGTTTCTGTTTTCATTCATAAATGAATGAAAACATTCCGAATATTTCTTTCTGTTATTTATAAATGTCTCCACAATTTTTTTTTATAAAAATATTTCTGATATTTGATGTTTTTTAAAAATTATTTTGTCTTGAAATCATTTTTTCTAATATAGTGTAATTTCATTCGGTTAGGCTTTGCTGATTTTTTCGGAAACGTAAGCTGAATATATTTAAAGCATTTATATATTAATTTACTTCTAGTTAATTATTAGTCACATTTTAAAGAATTTAGTCAATAGCGTACCAAGGGAATCCATAAATTGCTTAGAAAACTGATTTGAAATTTCTACTTTATAATAATCAATATCTGTGATTGAGAAAAAAAAACAAAAACATTAATTTAATTGCATTGACATGGAAAGAGATTATATTAATAAATCAGTTATCTATTGTATAAAATAAATGCTTTAATTTATATAAAATAAATGCTTGCTGACGTATATTTTAAAGTTTTATCTTTGTCTCAGAATATTAGGACATATTCATTATTTCAACGTATTACGATGTATTATGCCGATTTTTTTTGTATCTAGTCATACCTTATTGCAACTATTGTTTTTATGTCATTGTATTATTTTCTTGTGACAAATCCAGCATTTGGGATAATGCATAAAGTTAGGTGACAATAACTGAGGTGTAAAGACTGAAGGTCACGGAGTGCTACGTGGACTGATAAAGGTTTATTTAAAATCAGGTTTCTACATTTTCCTATTGCTGTGTTAAAAATAAATGAATAATTTAATACCTTAATCGTTACACTAGGTTAGTGTTTCGGATCTGACAAATGTTATGTTTGTAGTTACCAGATTACTTGAATGAAAAATATTTTTGCCACTCACTATAGTCCTTTGTAGACCTATGCTCAGCACGTTTGGATCTTTCTCTATTTAGTTCTATATATATATGCTGCCAAAGGTCTAGTGCACATATTTATTAGAAAAGATATATTCAAAAAAGCGCACATAGATCTTAGGTTCAAATGAGAAAGTCTCTTTGAATGAGTGACAATCTTTTAGTGAGTGTGTGTAAAAGAAAAAGATGGGAGTAAGTAGTTAATACACTGGGGAAGTTGGAGACATCCAAGGCCATTTAAAAAAAAAAAATAACTAACAACTCACTAAATGTAATAATTCAGATTAATCTAAAATGTTGCCCAGATAATCCTGGATTAATGGCGATGTAATAACCTGGATGAAATGTTCTCGATTGTTAACGCGTAGAAAATAACATCGATAAAGTCTTGGCAGGTTATGTGCTCTTAATGGCTTTACACGGGATTTGTTTTAGCTGGAAACGTATATATTAATTCGATATATTCTATATTCTAATAAAATATATTTATTTTTTTAGAATAAATACACACCCATATCTATATATGTGCGTGCAAAAGATTCAGATATAGCTAAAATATATTCATAAAAAACAATATAAATAATGACAAAACGTAAACTTTGTCGATGCGTATCGTTCTCTGATGGACTTTATCAAGGCAAATGTAAGGAATTTATTTTGTAACAAGTAAAAATGTTACTTTTTCAAAATTATAAATTTAAGAGGCTCTCCTAAATATTCATTAGCTTAGCTAAATATTCAGCTAAATTATGGAGGATGACATAATTTAATGTCTAATAAACGAAAGTGAGATGTTGATTCCTTTTATGCAATTAATATTTAAATTATTTTAGTATGGTTAAATTTATGTATTATATATTTTAAATAACAGGAGGTTATGAATTTAACAGTTTTCTTTTAATTTTTAACATTTTTATAATCATATATGTTGGCTTTGGAAAAGAGCAATTCTTTCACGTATGAAGATATTTGAAAAAACCGCAGCCCCTAATACTTACCTGAAGAAATATACACAAAAAAAAACACTTTCAAAAACCTCAAATATCATCATTATTTAAAACACAATGCTAAGATAAAGGCATACAAAATATAATACTACCTATTAACTCTTTAACATAACCAAAATAATTTATCCAATCTTAACAATATCAAAATAATTACAACCATATCCAAAACTATCATCGATATAATCAGAACCCAAAATACCAATAATAATAATAATAATAATAATAATAATAATAATAATTCTGAAGCAGGTATATATAAAATAAATCATCACAATTGTTCTTCATAATGCATTGGGGAAACTTGCAAAAATTTAAAAATACCTATGAAGACAAAAAGCATCTTATACACAACAATTTATCAAATGCTTTAGTTATACATAGAAATAAATTCAACCACAACTTTTAAGTAAAGGATGCCGCACTTATTAAAAAATAAAACAACATGGACGGAAATTCTCGAGAGTGCCGTTATAGAATCATATCAAAATATAAATATGCGCCCTGAATTTTTAAAAATATCTCTATTCTTGATAGAATTACTCCTTCCAAAGCCAGCATACATGACTCTAAAATGTCAAAAAATTACAAGAAAACGGTTAAATTCATAACCTCCTGTTATCTAAAATATATACTATATAAATTCATCTTGTACCAAAATAATTTAAATATTATTTGCGTAAAAAATCAGCAATGTCATCATTTACTCACTTTCGTTTATTAGACATTAAATTACGTCACTTAGCATCCTCCATAATTTATCTAGACTTTTCAGTTAACCTGATGACTATTTATGAGCGTCTCTTAAATTAAACATTTTTGAAAATCTAACAACATTTTTGCTTTTGTTTATAAATACTTTTTGCAAAATAAAATCTTTACATTTGCCAAGATAAAGTCCATCAGAGAACGAAATGCGTCGTCTAAGAAAAGTTTTTCTTTTGTCTTTATCCATATATATACAAATTTAAACACACAAACACACACACAGACACACACACACACACACACACACACATATATATATATATATATATATATGTGAATATAAAATATAGCACATTGAGTGCTAGAGCTAATAAAATAGTGCTAGATGTATAATAATAGTGCTATATTATAAAAAAATATTTTTCATTCCAGTAATTTGGTAACTACAAACATAACATTTGTCAGATCCGAAACACTAACCTAGTGTAACGATTAAGGTATTAAATTATTCATTTATTTTTAACACAGCAATAGGAAAAAAGTAGAAACCTGATTTTAAATAAACCTTTATCAGTCCACGTAGCACTCCGTGACCTTCAGTCTTTACACCTCAGTTATTGTCACCTAACTTTATGCATTATCCCAAATGCTGGATTTGTCACAAGAAAATAATACAATGACATAAAAACAATAGTTGCAATAAGGTATTAATAATAAATATACGTTCTTTCCTCACCAGCAGCACAATTATGAGTTTCATGCACAACATAATCGTCAGGTGGTGATTGAAAACTGAATTGATTGACAAATTATATATATATATATATATATATATATATATATATATATATATATACACACATATTAGTACGTGTGTGTGTGTGTGCATACAGATACCTGTGTGTGTGTGTGTGTGTGTGTGTGTGTGTGTGATACCTGTGCATACAGATACCTACTTCTATGCACATATGATGCATTCCTAGCTTCACGCGTAAGTAAAAATTATTACTATTTGTAATAACAGTAAAATTCTTCCAACTTATGTTCATTAAAATATATTTTCTAACGTACGTTGGCGGAACATATAATAAACATATGTATTAAGTGATTTTGCCTTATGGTTCATAAAGTTATAGGTACTTAGTTTTTGTATAAATCAAATTATATGAACAAACATAAAAGGCTTAAAAGTTCAGTTGTGTTGATTACGCACACGACTGTTTTTCGCAATTAACTTTATCGTCTTAGCTTAATTTCATTATTTATTTAAATTGCACACACAACGCATAAATTACGCTTAAATATAAATGTCTGCAAATCTTTGTGCATATTCACTTCTATCCGTCTTTGTAAGCTTGGAATTCCCAAAGTGGGTGGTACCACCCCCAAATGGATAGTGGAAAGGTCCAGGGCGGTGGTGAAGAAAAAGTGAGCTGTACGGGGAGCAGTTAGAAAAAAAAGCAGTTAGAGTGGGTGGGGAGCGACAGGGTGGCATTAGAATCAACAAATACTTTTTAAATTTTTTTTTCCTAAATCTAAGGCACTTAAACTTAAGAAAAACGTATGCTTTGCAAAGAATAAAATTAACATAAGAAATGCATGGTTTTATTTTGTTGTTCGAACTCCGAAAATTTGTCTGTATTTTGCTGACATTATCTAGATAAAATGTTCCACGCTGATAGCCAGATTTGACAGCTTACATCCGCAGAGGCCTTTACTCTAGGTATTTTTTTTTGATGTAGCGATATGACAACGGTTATACGTTTGACGGAATCTTATCAAATGATATCTCAGCAAAAAGCAGAAATACATACAAGAGTGTGTTGAAAAGTTCATAAGCTGGCTATAAAGCAGTAATACTAGAGATGTGATATCTTGCATTAATTTCAACTCTTCTGATTAATAACGACATTATTCCTTTCCAGGTAAACTGACATCTGACTGTTCAAAGAAGACTTCAAAAGTAACTAGTAGTGACTTCTCTTGAAAATGGATAAAATTTGGCATTATGGTGTAATCATCTGCAGAAAAATGGGTTTATCCCCCCTCCAGGACATTCGTGTTGACGTAGTTGCTACATTAGAGGATGACGCTCCAGCTTTATCAATAGTGCAAAAGTGGGCAGCTGAATTTAGGAAGGAAAAGGAGAGTTTTGAAGATGACCCAAAGTCTGGACGTCGTGCAACTGCCACTACCTAGGAAAACGTTGATCGTGCTCACCACGTGCTGATGAATAACAGGCGATTGACTATAAATAAAATAATTAATGCTATTAGCATAATCCGTGGGTAAGTTGAGAATATTCTGCACAACAAACTTGGCATGACGAAGGTTTCTGTTCGTTGGGTGTCATGTCTTCTGACACAATCAAAGCGGTCTTGTTTAATTAGGACAATGTTCCAAACACACGAATCCTTGGTTTCAATGGCTGAGGTGCGTGATTGTGGCTTTGAACTGGTTGATCGTCATACCTATTCTCCTGATCTGGCTATATCTGATTATCATCTGTTCCCTAAAATGAAAAAAAAATATACTTGGCTGGGAACCAGTGTCGCAGTGATGGTGATGTCAGATCAGCTGTTGATGATGTTTTAAAGCTTTTTCACCAATGGGATCCAAGTACAACATCACTAATGGAAGAAATATGTGAACCGAAACGGAAACTATGTTGAAAAGTAAACCTCATTTGGTCACATTCCTTGAGATTATCTTGGTCAGCCTACGAATTTTTCAACCAAATCTCGATATGTATTTAGAGTTTTAGATTTGGTCGTGTTTTGGATTTGCTATATGCATAATATAAATAGTATCTTCCTATGGGTGTGAGAGGGGGCACTAGGGATGTGGCGTGGAAGCCAAGGAGCGATAGCTAGAAAAGAAGTTTATGAGTCACCGTTCTAAACACCAAAAGCTTTGGCATTAATGCATTGCCCGCTTACAAAAGACTCGTTCTGAAAGGATTCACAATTCTGAAATTAAGCAACTTTCTGTGGTAAGAAAATTAGCAAATCTATTTCCATTTAAGATGTGTTCTTTTATTGTTGAATTTTCTTTTCTTTCTCAAGTGTTATTATTTAAGAATAATGAAATCTCAACAGGATCACATTTTCGATTTTTGAAAGATCATTCCTGCGAAATCAAACAGAAACATAGATATGTTTTGTCGTTATTGTCTTCACATTTAATGATATTGGAAGACCCCAAATATGGGGACTGTTTTCTGAATTAATATTTAAATAAGTTAAACACTGTGAATTCATGAAAGCATTAAGTCTAAAACTTTGATCCCATACTCATTGCTTCGCATACTCTGGGATATTCTGTTTATTGTATATTTTATGGATGTTTATGAAAATACGTATATTACCCGACTTTCATTTAAAAAGAAAAATGATAATTACTGCCTTTAAAAGAAACCATCGCTTTCTTTTTCCTAATGATATAATGCAATAATATGCAAAAAAAAAAAAAAAAAAAAAATTAAAATTGTTATGGGGGACCTACCTTCATGGACAAAATAGACTCGCCTTGTGACTATATTATGCCTCGCAAGAGGACTGTAGGGAGAAGACGAGTTGACTACGGTTGAGACTTCTGTCGAACTCTCTGCTTTGACAGAAAGGAACCCGGATGAAGCTTTGCCGAAGGGCAAAGTTTCGTCCGGGGAGGTAGACAGGCCCTGAACCCGTTTAGGCGGATTTAAAAGGCATATTTTTGGCCGAGCCTCCGGGCTCGGATAAACCCACGTTAAACTCGGCCTTGTGCCACTTATATTCCTCGTGGAGTGGTCTGTTAAATACCGTAAACGAGTTGACTACTGTACTTTGCCGTCAGACGGACGTGCAACACTTCTGTATTCGTTTTTGTTAATAATACGTTTTCACTGAATTACTCAGTTCGAGTTTTCTTTCGGACCTCTTCCGGGTTCACAACAAAAATTATTTTATCTTCCTCATAATAATAATAACACGATCTATGGCTTTCTTCTTTAGAAATGATTATTATTTTATACTTAGTATTTAGGATCAGATTTAATTGCAGATCAAACAACTGTAAGCCTCCTCAATATTTCATTACTCTCCGCAGTATTCTTGTTGATTTTAATGATGCTGTCATCTGGAAGTTTCGATTCTGCTTCGAATTTTCCATTTTTTTAGCCTTTTTGCTACGCTCTTCTGTACTATTCTCAACCTTTCAATAGTGATTGCTACAACTGTTACTTTTATATTTCGTAATTTCTTTACGTCTTTAAGCAAAGTAAAGATATTTTGCCAACTTCGCTCTGTTGTCCGCTGAAACAGTAACATCTATTATTTGAAAGATCTTCTTTTCTTTGTTTGCAATAACTAAATCTGTTGGTCTCCTTATTTAAATTGTATGATTCATTTCAATTTTAAAGTTCAATGGAATTTTACCTTTTCCTTTCTCTATGAAACTTTTCTAATTATTTATTATTTTTGGATGAATTAAATTCTAATCGTTTGCATAATTATGAGTGTAATCCTGTTCCTACCCAGTCATGCCTAGTTTATAATCCTTCTCGGCTAATTTGCTATATTCACTTATTACATCATTGACAATTTCAGAACCGTCTCTACAGAAACTAATATTCTTATCAACTTGTCATTTAATTGATATATCAACTGTTTTAATGAATTTTAAAATAATTCTGTAGTCCAGTTAAAGGATTTAAAAAAATATAAACAATCATTTGAAATTTTTAAAATTGTTCTATTCGATATATGCATTGTATCTATCGGCTAAGATAACAAGATTAAGACTTGCACAAGTTTCTCTCTCTCTCTCTCTCTCTCTTTCTCTCTTTGTAATGCATTAACAATTAGACAACAGGTAGATTAACCGGTGCAATTTAACAAAACTTCATATATATATATATATATATATATATATATATATATATATATATATATATATATATATATATATATATATATATATATTATTATTAAAATTTGCTATATTTATAAGAGAAGAGGGCTCAGTATCAGAGAAACAGCGTTTAGAAATCTATAGACAGGAAGAATATCGGAATTCTGAAGCAATCTACAGACACATTTAAGCGTGGAACTGACAGTCACTACGCAATGCTGATTCCTATGTACACACTGACTTTCTCTCTCTCTCTCGCTTACACTGCACACACACACACACACACACATACACATACATACATATATTGGGCACCTCGAGGTGGTGTAATGGTTAGCAAGCTTGTCTCGCAAGAACAATTACGACTGAGTAGTGATATATATGTGTGTGTGTGTTTGTGTGCGTATAAATAATGTCATTATAGGAATCAACACTGAAATATTGATTCCTATGTCTACACTGTCTATATCTGCAAAAAACTTTGTCTCCGAGCGTCCTGGGTATGACGATAAACTATATCCGGCAGCAAGGAAGTCTGGAAGTTTTAAGGAGCGTGGAATAACCTCTTAACTACTATTGTTCCCACCCTGACCCGGGTCGATAGCACTTTATAGGGTCCCAGCTTTGGGCAAATAGTAAACCCCCAAAAAGAAACAATACATTTTTATAATAAAATGATCAATACATTTTTACAGAAAAAAAATATAAATACAACACTTACAAAATATATAAAAATACATTTCTATTGTAAAATTACCCACAATACATTTCATGATCTATACGCGATATATAAAATATATATATATATATATATATATATATATATATATATAAACATACCTTTTAACTCTGAGAATATAAAATTATGTTCTGTAGTTGAAGGCATAAAATTCTGTGCAGGATATTTAGATTTCGGCATTAGATAACATATAGATCTTTATATGCCGCTAAACAATATCAACCAACTAACTTATTTGTCTCCGATATTGAGCGCGCTCTTGCCATCCATCCATCCATCCATATATATATATATATATATATATATATATAT